>OU343225.1:16880979-16963898 GCA_910596185.1 Chrysanthemum makinoi | reverse complement strand
AGCACCGACACTACATATCTTTTCTCAACACCGTCACACACTCATCACCATTATCACAAGCCAACTGCGGCAGCAACGATGGGATGGCGACATCGAAGAGAGCGACAGTGTATGTGTTTGTTTTGTGTGTTTAGTAACCAGCCTCTCTTGAAACCCAAGAACCTCCCTAAAATCGATTCACTACAAACAACCTCGAATGTGGAGGTGGCAAAGGATTCAAAGTATGGAGTTGGAGGCGACATATTTATAGGGTGGCGGTAGCAATTATAGAGGGAGGGTTTCTGTGTTTGGTTTAGGTTATAGAGAGAGATATGGTTGAATGTTTCAACTGAACGTTTCATTCTTTAAATTATATACATGATTGGCAAAAGAGGCGGTTACAACTGGTGAAAGGGTGTGGCCGAACATTATGCATCTTCTTTGATAAGTTTTACAAAGTCTTATTTCCTTACTCAGTGGCTCGAAAATTATTGTCATTTAAAGAATTCCTTTAATAAAAACCGAATTTTCAAAATTCCTTAAACAAAAATCTGAATACTTTCCAAAATTTTTACTTTTCCACAATTCCACTATTTCACTTTTCCAACATTTGACTAATTGACTATTTTTCCTTTTAATGTAGTATAGATACAATATACGAGTTTATTTGACAAGTTCACAAACGAGTTGCTTGTTCACACTTGAAGGGTTAAAAAGTTAACACAATTAGCTGACTAATTAAGGGTTAATTTGGTCATTTGGTTACTAAACCATTGAAGATTCTTTGTGTACTACATGGATACTTGAAATGAATATTCCAACTACAAGTGTAACGTAAGCGGGAATTTTTTGGATTTGATTGATTGGAAGACTTTAATTTCATTGGATTTGAGTGAAAAAAATAAGCAATGAAATTAACAAGTCAATTTCATTTCATTTTACTCTATTTATTACAAATTTATTCATTTAAGCATTTTTTAGTTCAAAAATTCAAATACCCTCAATTGTGTTGAAAATACAAGATGATTTATTGTAAAACTACGCGTTTTTATTGAGGCATGAGGATTGATAGAATTACATAAATTCAATGAATTTTGTAAAGTCGTTTTGGTTGAATGACAAAGAACCAAAAGGTGATTTGAAAATATGGCACTTAATTCTAAAGTTATAAAACAATTTCACTTGTGTTGGGAAGTGATTCGCACACTTTTAAAATTTATTGAAACACTTTATTGTATGCAATAGACAGTTGTATTTTAAATTTATCTTGTTTTAATTACTTGTATAATGGAGTGTCCCAATAAGATTTGTGAGTGTGCAAATCACTTTCTTTTCAAAAGGCTCAACTGGACGGAGTCAAGAATTTTAGTTAAGGGGGCGTGGCCATGCTTAACGCAAGATTATTTACTCTTCATGTTGTAAATTAATAATTCAAAATATTTTACTAGTAATACGTGATTTGTTAAGTACACAATTAAACGAGTTGACTAATTGAGGGTTAATTTGGTCATTAACCGTAGAAGATTCTTTGTGTACGGTGTACCACATGGAGACTTTAATTTCATTGGATTTGATTGATTGGAAGACTTTAATTTCATTGGATTTGAGTGAAAAAATGATTTAGGCATGGTTGCCGCCACCCTTAGGGTGTGTTTGGTTAAGAGAATTGAAGATGGAAAAATGGAAAATGGCTTTAATCTGTGTGTGGTAAGCAGGGTAGAAAGAGGGAAAAACGGAGAAAAGCGGGAGAAATTGGAGAAGAAATTGGTGGGGAAATAGAGAGAGTTGAGTAGTGTAATTTAAGTAGCCCCATTTCCATTAATTTTATGGAGAAATTGGAGAAATGGATTAATTTTTTTGAAATTTTTTTATTTTTTTATTTTTTTATTTTTTATTTTTTTACATTTAAAAAAAAAATAAGTTTTTATTTTTTTATTTTTTTTACATTTAAATAAAAATTAAAAAAATATTAAAAAAAAAATTATTTAAAAAAAAATAAGTTTAAATTTTTTATTTTTTTTTAAATAAGTTTTTTTTAAATAAATACATTTTAAAAAATATTTTTTTTTTAAAAACAAGTTTTTTTTTTAAAGTAAATACATTTTAAAAAAATAAGTTTTTTTTTAATAATTTTTTTTAAAGAAAGTACATAAATTTTAAAAAAAAATATATATTTTTTTTAAAATAATTTTTTTTAAATATTTTTTAAGAATTTTTATTTAGACAAAATATTATTTAAATAAAAAAATTTTCATTTCTTAGGTCAAGTCTCTGTTGTTACAAAACATTAGAATTGAACAAAATTCTCTACTGATTTCTATTCTCTGAGATTGTATTCTCTACTTCATTTCTTTTCTCTGAATTTCTCTCTACCAAACGCACCCTTAGTGTGTGAGTAGGATATCCATTGCCCCATTAATTTTGTTATTAATTTTTTATTTTTGTAAATTTGTTTTTATTAAAAAAAAATCCTATGAAACAGTCTCTTTAATTTTGTTGGAGGTCTTTTCGGAAGCAGTGTCTTTACTTTCAGGTTTATTTTTGTATTTGTAGTCACACTCACATGTGGAAATTAAGTTAGTCAAGTAAATGAAAATAAAGTAGTCTCATAGATATGGATAAAAGAAAATGAAATACCATTACTAGATTGTGTATTCTATTAGACATATAATAAGTTTTTGATATTATGATATGCAATTTTCACTAGAACCATATTGCATAAACAAACAAATTGGACGGCTATAAGAGTGAACGATGCAATCTGTTATACATTCTCGTTATAGCATTTTCTCTGTTATAGCGGCGCCGTCACTGCACCGTCTTTCCATGTTATAGGTTCTTCTTCGCCAACCCCATCACTATCATTTTCCATTTTTTCTTTGTGAGTAAGGTAATTTTGATGATGTGTTATCGGAATTTTATTGAAAATAGTTTTTTTTTTTTTTTTTTTTTTTTTTTTTTTTTTTTTTTTTTTAAGGTAAATATTGAGGTAACGGTAAATAAAACATAATAGGAAATTTATTGTTGTTGTATTGTTGTAAGATTTACATGTATTTTAGGAATATCCTTCTTGTTTTGGTAACTTGATTGATAACAAGGAATTGCAAATATTTGGAGCATATCCTTCTTGTTTTCAATAAAAACTACTTAACTTCTTGTTTCCATAAAATCATTTATTATTCTTAATAGACTTATTGTACTAAATGTAATCTGTACCGATCTACACTTTTTGTTGGGAAAACAATTAACTAGTCATTTTACAAAGTGTGTGAATATTTCTGTAAAAACGAAAAAGCCAAAGGGAGGTTAATGAAGCAGTAACTTTACTAAAAATAATAATTAATACAAGTTTGCATGAAGTAATGGGCTTCAAGTGCATACAATTCAAACATTTGACTTTTGAAATATTGCGTAGATTCTATTTCCAAGATTCAAGGTACTCACTCCCTAGATTCTTTGTTTCCGGAAAAGAGAGCATTTTATAAAAATAGCAAATTGTCAATAACGGTTTAGCTCATCAAACTTACACAAAAGGATGAAGTTTTACATGTATAGGTTATCCGGTAAATCGAGTCTTTTACTATGATATACACGGTATAGCTGAGATATCTTGTGACCGTTTTCAACTTTTTTCTTTGCCGCCCCACATGTATATATCTAGTGATGTTTGAGACCTAACCTCTGTAAGTAGGTTAAGTGTCTTATCACGATCCGTTCATTTATTTCTCTTTTCGATAACGATAGACGTGACACGGCTTGTTCTATAGTTGTTGGGCCACATGCCCTACTTACTTTAGCTGAACGGTGTCCATGCGCTATATGTTCTAGAGTCGGTAGGCCACCTGCCCTGCTATATTTGAACGACGTGTTGTGCTCTAACTGAGCTATCATTAGATCGAGGTCAACTTGGAGTCGTACCATCTATGCCATACATATACGAGCATACCGTAGCTCTATTATCAGTTGTCACGGATCGCTATGGAGCCCAATAAGGCCAATATATAAACACATATGGAAGTGCCAATCTAAATCAATTGACAATAAATATTGTAACTCGTTAGACATTTATTTATTTCTCTTTTCGGTGTATGAATGAATTCGACCCAACAAATTATCACGATTTTCAAATGTGGTAAAATCGTTTGTTTTAATGATCTAGATATTTTGACAGAGAGAATTCATGATATGTTTATGATTTATTGTTTTAGAACCAAATGAGCCACTTATATTATCTTTAAGAGTGTTTATTTTATTAAGCTGAATCTCGATGGATATTGGTTTCACGTTTAAATGGAATAGGATTCGGCCTCAGCATAGGCATACCATTGTTTGGTGTAATGATGTAATGGAAGATGCGAGTTGACAAATTTAGTATATAAGTGTAATAAATAAGCTCACAAATAGGGGAAAAAGACAAAGATGTAAAGAATGGAATTGGACACTCATCTCTTCCATGAGGAATGGATTTTCTGAATTGATTCTAAATGTTCATTCAATACCAACCGCCAAACAATCATATACACAAATCAATTCATTCCTTAGTATTCAAACCCACTAAACAAACAACCCCTTAGTCTAACCCAGATATCAATTATAAAAGACAATACACATATTCTAACAACCAATAAATTATAAATTTAAAATGCTTCTACATACTTTAATTTTATCTTACATAATAATGGCAATAACAATAATAACTAATTATATAAACAACATTTGTCAAAGTGGCTTACTCCTCATCTACAATAACTCTACTTTAAAATATGACAAAAATAGTCTCTTCAATTTGGTTGTGTTCCATATATAGTCTTTAACAAATTGCAAATTTTTTTGTTAAATGCTATTGCAGAAACAGTCCCGACGTCGAAATATTAACTGTTTGTGTAACAAAAAATTACACAAATAGACTCTTTAGTTATCTAATAATTTCAGTAACGGTTCCTAAGTAAAATTTACTTTGTTGGGTAAAAATGTTAACAAATAATTGTTTATAGATGAAACTAAAAAAAGCAAATACTTATTGTTGATTAATTTTTTTTATCTCATGACATTACGTGAATAAATCTCACTCGTTATATAACACATTTAAGAACCGTTGTTTTAAATATAAAAAATTTAAAGATTGTTTTAATAAAATAAATTGTACTACAAACTTAGAATATTAATTAAAAAAGATATTTAAATGTAAAATAATAATTAAAAAATAATAATTAAATAAATAATTTTGAAACATATTTTGTATAAGAAAAAGTTTAAAATTTACAAACCACTCCTGTAAAGTTATAAATATTTCATAAAACATCCCCTAAATTTGTGTAAGCAATAATATAACCTTACACTTTATGTAAATGTTATTTTCATAAGTCTGTTCACATGTGTTTATTTTTTCAAATATTTCAAAGAATTTTTTTTTATTATTATTTTTTTTGATAAAGAGATTTTTTCCTGGTAAATTTATTATTCTAAAAAACAATCAAGTATAATGAATATGGGTGAATCTTACATCTTAACCAAGACAAAAATAAATGCAACAACTGTGCTTCAAACCTAAAATATCATAAGAATGACATGTTACACTTATAAGAGCCAATCACATATGCTATTTAAGTTGATCACGAAGACTAATATCAAAAGCATCTGTAAGGAAGATGAACATTTACACTTCGTTTCACTGACTACGAAATTTAGCCATTATATATATTTGCAAGTTTGCAAGTTTGCAACTTTGCATTATCTGTTAAGATTGCCTAAAGTAAAACCTGCAGCAACGCGCGTTTTTTTTTACTCGTTGAACGATAAAATGAAGGTATAAGATTGCTAGCTCTTGGAAAATAGTATATGAAGTTATGAACCAATTGCAAGGGTTTGCTTTGTAGAGTTAGAATGACAACATATATAAAAGTCAACTAATTCAATAGTCTAAATCAATCGTAAAAGGCTAATTGTTGTACCTAATACTTCCCCTTTGATACTTAAAAAATAAATTTTGTTTTATACTTCTAGGTTAGACATGAAATAATTATAAGAGAATGATGGTGATGATGTGCTTAAATTTACCAAGATTTTCAATATCGAATCATACATCAACCGTTTTTCATTCTGTTTCTAGTTTTTCCAGTTGAACCACTGAATCGGCCGAACAGGTTCCGGTCTTTTTCTTGATGGAACAGCTGGTTCGGTCCGCTTTTCAAAAAATTACGTCTAAAGGTACATGCTAGCATCATGTTGATTGAAACGTGAGTTTAGGTATGAAATGAAAATCGGTGATACTTTAAATTTTTTCTCAATCACTTCTCTAATCGAAAATCAAAGTTTGAGGTTACAAATTAGACCTTTGTGAATTCAAAGTAAACATACGAGTTGCTAATTTACAATTGAAGGGTTAAAGGCTAACAAAGTGGACTAACCGAGGGTTAGTTTGGTCCTTTGGTAACAAGATTCATTTGTGCCCTACATGTACTTTTGAAACGAATATTCCAACTATATAAACTATGTCAGTCGATTCAATTTGATAAATATGTAAACTAGTTGCTTGGTGTTATAAAACATGTTTTGCTAACAACAACCGTAAAAACTGTAGTTTAGAGAGTTGTTTTACTATAATAGTCGTGATAAAATAGTTTATTTTAACTTTTAACTGTGTGTCATTGTTTCTGGCGGTAATGTAATAAGAGCTTAATCACTTGTTTGTAAAACTCAAAAAAGTTACTTATAGTTCACATTTTCTTTTTGAGATTTTCTAATTTAATTGTCCATTACTAAAACTAGATATAGATGTTTGATCAGATTTACCATATTACCCATAGTAAATATTTTAAACTTTAAAGAAGACATTAATTAACTCATTAATGATAAAACTTTCATTCTTTAAAAAGTAATAGAAATGAAGCAGTAATAATTATATTTTTATTAAATTGTTTGTTTTTTTGTAAGAAGATAATTATTTTAAAACATAATGAGTAATTTAAGAAGACAATTACTAGTTATAATACCCGTACACGCACGGGGTTTTGACAAAAGAAATTATTCTGTATTAATACTGAATATTGTGTGTTTATAGGTAATTACATATAATTATATACTTATGCACGAGTTTTTCATTATACATTAATATCCATTAGAATTTGGTAAAATAAATTTTGTAAAAATTTCTCTTAGATAACTCAAGATTTAACTATATTTAGCTGACATATATGTTGATGTTGCTATTTAAATTTCACTATTTATATCATGTTGTACACAAGATGCGAGTTTAGTAGCACATAATTAGCGTCGATGAAGTTAAAATATATTCCTTACAGTTTCAAAAAAAATGTTTTCCTACATATCCTTATATAAATAAATAAGAATTACATGAGTTTTTGTTATAAGTACAATCACGTATATTTTTTTTCTTCATATTACAGTAATTCGTACTTACAATTTGATAATTATATTTCCGTTTTCAAAAATTTAGCCGTATTTAATATTAAAATTCGTGTCCACATAAGTCATATTTTTTAAATAAAATAAATGAGTCCTTATTGAATTTATATAGTAAAAGAAAAAAATATTTGATATTTATAATCCTATGCATATTTATATTTTGTAATTTTAAAACAAAATATATATTGTATTTTTAATATATAAACTATTGTATAAAGTATAAGGGGGAATTTGTTTAATTTCTAAAGTTATTATAAAATTTGAAAATTTGTAATATTACACTTAACCCTATATAATATTAAAAAATTCAACCACTAAAGTTTTATTAATTACTTCATCTTTTTTTTAGTTTTTATTTTCACAAATTTTGCACCTATGTTTTTATGTGTTTTCCTTCTCAGCTAAATTTCTCCACCAAATATATTAAAAGTTGACCAAAATCAATTTAATTTTGACTTTTATTAACAAATCACATCTCTCGATTTTGCTTAGGTGGCAAAATTAAGCTCTTCTATTGGCCAATGTTTTTTTCAATAAAAATAAATTGATAAAATCATTACGAAATAATGTAATTCTTTTATTATATAAAAGATTTTAAAACAGAATGAGTAATTAATAGTGATAAAAGTAATAGATGTTGATATTTGGTTAACATTAACGGTACGTTACTATACGAAACGTTTATTTTGGTTTTGTTTCATCCCAAAAAAGTTTGGCCCAATATATGTCTGCTACTCGATTTGGAGGTCCAAAAACATTTTGCTTTCATTTAGTAGATGTTTTTACGATTGCCACAAGTGCAAATAAAACCACCATGATGATTTTGAGTGCAAAAAAACAAACGTAACATGATTTAGTTGTTGTTCAAGAATTGTGACGTGTAACCATAGACGAAACTTTAACTCTTTTATTGAGAGGGCCCAAACATAAATCTTTGTATATATTATATATAAAAGATTTTAAAGAGATAAACTACGAAAAGAGCAAAAATAAATACATAACACTAAAAATCCAACTGATCCTTTCACTACTAGAAAGTGGACTTTCAGTGACAGATTTTCCGACGGATATATATCCGTCGCTAATTAACGACCATTTTCTTACGAAACAACGACCGGTATGCTTTTCCGACTAACTTCTAACGGATTTCCAAGAGATTAGACTACTGTCGGAAATCTGTCAGTAATTTGCGTAACTTACCAACGAATTTCCAATGCCATTCCGACATCTATATTTATTCGTATCTGATCCGTCGGAAATGTTTTCATTCATAATGATTTTTTATTTTTTAATATTTCCGTCGGAAATCCGTCAGAAATATTACTTATTTCCGACGGAAATATTAAAATTTATTATGTGCACATATATAATATGTTAAACTATGTCGACTCGTATTTCAACTTAACTATTTTTGGGATTACACTATTCGGTGTAAATTCTTTTCGTTTTAGGCTTTTATTATGTGTGCACCCTCAACTCATGTTTCAAGTTAGCCAAGTGGTTGTTACATTAATTACTCGTATTTGGCTCATGACTTTACGAGCCGGTCAAGTGGTTATGTAGTTTGATGAAATCTATAACATATAGTCAAATACACTTTTTGATGGTGCTTAAAGAAATGAATTAGTATTTTTATTAAATTTAGAATAATATACAAAACTAGACATGATGTAATATAAAAATTGTGAAGACAAGCCTATTTTGTATAATATTGTATTGTTTTTTTTAAATGTGTTTTATATGTTTTTCTTTACGAGCTTTTTAAATTTGGTAATTTTTTCATTTGTCATAATACCGGCTTAACCCTGCGGTTCAACCTGTTGAACAAGTAACCCGATGAATCGTTGACTCGACCGGGGTCAATAGAAAACCGGATTTTAAAACATTGATTATGAATACAACACGTGATGTTCATTACTTATCATAAGCTCTTTTTTCTATTGTTATTTTAGTTGCTTAATTACTTTTTCTATGTATGTTAATGCTGGCTCGTGTATGTATTAATTTTCTCGCCTTCACTGACCCAAATATAGCTCCACCATTACATGTTGATATAATTTTGTTCCGAATTACAAATACACAAAAAATAATTAAACAAATGTTAAATGACACAAGATATATACTATCTAAAATTGATACATTCATATCCCAATCCCATTTATTATAAACTTATTAACAACAAAAATTTCAAAAACTTTTTAAAACTTATTAAAATCTTTAAAAACTTTCATGAAAACTTCACTTCTATTTTTCACATCACCGCTAAAACTTCACTTCTATTTTTCCCTCTTTTAAACTCCGATCACTGTTCAATCCATTCGCCGCCGTCATCCGCCACCGCCGTCCGCCATCGCTGTCATCCATTCATTAAGGTTATCAGTTGATTCATCATTTTCTAAAGAGATTCGGAATGTTCGACTTGGGTTATGCACTGATGGGTTCAATCCAAATAACTCGAATTCTAATTCATATTCATTATTGCCCGTCTTTCTTACGATCTATAACTTACCTCCTTGGATGAGCCTAAAAGACGAACACGTTAAATTGAGTTTGGTTATTCCTGGAAGAAAGAACCCCGGTCAAAACTTGGATGTGTTTTTGCAGCTGTTGATTAAAGAGTTGAAAGAGTTATGGAATCATGGTGTTGGAACTTATGATGCTTATCGTAAAAACAATTTTTTCATGAAAGTTGCACTATTATGGACTGTTAGTGACTTCCCAGCTTATGCAATGCTATCCGGGTGGAGCACACACGGTAAGTTAGCATGTCCACATTGCATGGATGATGTGGATTCGTTTCAATTGCACAATGGAGGGAAACCATGTTGGTTTGACTCTCACAGGAGATTTTTACCTTTAGGACACCTATGTAGGCGTGATAGAAAAGGATTTCTAGCTCAAAAAATTGTTTCAGCCGGTCCACCACCACAATTTACCGGCGATGAAATTTGGGAGCAAATCCGCTATCTTCCGACTGTTTATGAAGGCAAGCCATACAAACCAGGAAATAAAAAAATTGATGGTTTTGGTCTAACCCATAATTGGGTAAAAAGGAGTATCTTCTGGGAGCTTCCATATTGGCACACTTTGTTAATTCGACACAATCTTGATTTAATGCATATTGAGAAGAATTGTTTTGAGAACTTATTTCATACCATCATGGGCACTTTGAAAACAAAAGACAATGTCAAGGCTAGGAAAGATGTAGAAATATATTGTGATCGACCCGAGTTGCATATGTTTAAGGTGCAGAATAAAGAAATGAAACCAAAAGCTTCATACATTTTGACGAAACAACAACTACAAAAGGTGTGTGAATGGATGACAAAGCTAAATTTTCCTGATGGGTATGCATCAAACATAGGGGGTTGTGTAAATCTTGCGGATTATAGCTTTTATAGTTTTAAAAGTCACGATTGTCATGTGTTTATGCAAAGATTGTTTCCGATTGCTTTAAGAGGGATGGTACCAAATGTTGTATGGGATGTCACAACAGAATTATGTACATTTTTTCATGCAATATGCTTACGGGTCTTGCACATTGAAGATTTAGAAAAATTGCAGACTAGTATTGTCGAAACTGTTTGCAAGCCGGAGAAAATCTTCCCACCTGGATTCTTTGACTCAATGGAACACCTTGTGATACATTTAGTGAATGAAGCTCTTCTTGGTGGTCCAGTGCAATATAGATGGATGTATCTTTACAAAAGGTGATGATTGCTTTAACTCAACACATATTTCTGTTAACATATAAAAGTATATTTTAGTTATAACAAATTTTTTTAAACATTTCATACAGGAAGCTGGGTTCTTTGAAAAGAACAGTAAGAAACAAAGCAAGGGTTGAGGGATCTATCGTTGAGAGTTATCTCGTAAATGAACTCTCTATGCATTGCTCCCTGTATTTTGATCCACGAATAGAAACACGTTTGAATCGTGAGCCACGGAATTTTGCTCCAGATATTCCTTGTTCTTCTCGAACAGACTCTCGACTAAGCATATTTAAAGTTCCATCTCGAAGATTATTCGATAAGGGAATTAAAAGACATATGACAAATGCGGAGAAGCATACAACACATACGTATATCTTTCTTAATTGTGAAGATGTTAACCCTTTTATAAGGTATGCCAAGTATTATCTTTATTTAGATAGTTATCACAGATCTACAGCTAGAATTGTTCCTAATATCAGTTAGCTCAATTTCAGATGGAATCTTAATTTAGCTGTTAATCTCTACTGTTATTGTTATTAGAGTTTAAACCATATTTATGTTTGACTGAATTTATATTTGATTTGAAGAACAGATTGTACTTTTAATGACATAAGAGATTGAACTTTTAATGACATAAGATGTTGATAGCTAATTAAGTTGGCTTAAGTTTCAGTACATTTTGTTTACTTATAGTGAACTTGTGATTGAAATCTAGTTGGATTAAGTTGGATTAAGTTTCATTACTATGTAATAATCACATGCCTTTTCTATGTACTTATCACATGTATCTAAAAGGTTTTTTACTTGTATATTGTATAGATTGTTTGATAAACATATGTTGCAAGTGGATCCTTACATCGACGAACAAACACTTGATAAAGCTATAGAGGAGAAATTTGCTCAGTGGTTTAAGGAGCATATACAATCAAATGATGGAAACGAACACTTGAAAGGGTTGTAATAGAAAGTTCACAAATTACCCCTAGATTTTTATCTATATTACACTAACGACCTTTGACTTGGGAGAGGTCAGGGCCCTCACCTGCCTCTACAAAGGTCCATCTATCAATGTAACGGCCTGCATTATATGAGTTGATACTTAATAAAGAGTTTCTAAAACTTAACCAAACTCAAACACCACTAACTATAAGTGCAAATAATCGATTAGCTAAAGTTATAACCTCGTCAAATTTCCCATAGCAAATTTCGTACTCGAATTCAATATTAAGTGTATATCATCATCCAAGATACCAAATGCTATAAAATGAGCCCTTATAACTCATGTGCATAGACGGACTTTAATGGAGACCGGGGAGGGCCACGGCCCTCCCAAAACTTTGAGGTTTTACTTATATTTGCTTAAAGGAAATACAATTTTGACCATTCCAAATTAACTGATATGTACTCGGCCCTCCCAGCATATTCATCCAAGTTCCGTCTATGCTCATGTGCACCTAGTGCTCTTACGAGAGGTACCACGCATTTAAAAGCAAAAAACAAATATGACAATAATCACGCAAGAAATTATTAATGCATGAGAACTTCAAGCGAAACTTTGTGAATCAATAAGGCCACTAAATAAATTATTTACTCTTCATGTTGTAAATTAATAATTCAAAATATGGTCATTTGGTTAAGTACACAAACGAGTTGACTAATTGAGGGTTAATTTGGTCATTTGGTTACAAAACCATTGAAGAAAATGAAATACCATTAATAAATTTTGTATTCTATTAGACATATAATAAGTTTTTGATTTAAGGATATGCAATTTCACTAGATCCATATTGCATATACAAACAAATTCGACCGCTATAAGAGTGAACGGCGCAATCTGTTGTACATTCTCGTTATAGCATTTTTTGTGTTATAGCGGCGACGCCACTGCACCGCCTTTCCATGTTATAGGTTCTTCAATTCTTCGCCAACCATATCACTATCATTTTTCGTTTTTTTAATGAGTAGGGTATTTTTGATGATGTGTTGTAGAAATTTTATTAAAAAAAGCGTTTTTTTAGGGTAAATATTGAGGTAACAATAAATAACACACCTATAACACACACCGCAAGTAGCTATCTACATGATTACACATAATAGAAAATTTATTGTTATTGTATTATTTTAAGATTTACACATTTTAGGAATATCCTTCTTGTTTTGGTAACTTTGATTGATAACAAGGAATTGCAAATATTTGGAGCATATCCTTCTTGTTTTCAAAAAACATTATTTAAACTCTTGTTTTCAAAAAATTATTTATTATTATTGACTTCTTGTACTAAATGCTGTACCTATCTACACTTTTTGTAGGGAAAAAAAATTAACGAGTCATTTTACAAACATAATAATTAATGAAGCAATAACTTTACTATATAATAATAATTAATACAAGTCGCATGAAATAGTGGGCTTCAAACGCATAAAATTCAAACATTTGACTTTTGAGATATTGCGTAGATTCTATTTTCAAGATGCAAGTACTCACTCTCTAGATTCTTTGTTTTCGGGAAAATAAATATTAAATAAAAAATTGCAAATTGTCAATAATGGTAGCCCATCAAACTTACATAAACGGATAAAGTTTTACATGTTTAGGTTATCCGGTAAATCGAGTCTTTCACTTTGATATACACGGTCTAATTGAGATATCTCGTGACCGTTTTCAACTTTTTTTCTTTGTCACCCCACATGCATATCTAGTGATGTTTGAGACATAACCTCTGTAAGTAGGTTAAGTGTCTTATCACGATGCGTTTATTTATTTCTCTTTTCGATAACGATAGACGTGACGCGGCTTGTTCTATAGTTGTTGGCCACATGCCCTACTTATTTTAGCTGAACGGTGTCCACGCGCTATATGTTCTATAGTCGGTAGGCCACCTGCCCTGCCATATTTGAACGACGTGTTGTGCTCTAACAGAGCTATCATTGGATCGAGATCAACTTGGAGACGTACCACCAACGCCAAACACATACGGGCATACCGTAGCTATATTATCAGTTGTCACAGATCGCTATTGAGCCTAACAAGGCCAATATATAAACACATATGGAAGTGCCAATCTAAACCAATTGACAATAAATATTGTAACTCCTTAGACATTTATTTATTTCTCTTTTCGAAGTATGAATGAATTCGACCCAACAAATATCACGATTTTCAAATGATGGTAAAATTGTTTGTTTTAAAGATCTAAACATTTTGACAGAGAGAATTCATGATATGTTTAAGATTTAACCAAATGAGCCCACTTATATTATCTTTAAGAGTGTTTATTTTATTAAGCTGAAACACAATGGATATTGGTTTCACTTTTAAGTGGAATAGGATTCAGCCTTAGCATAGGCATACCATTGTTTGGTGTTATGGATTTTGACAAAAAGATGCAAGTTGACAAATTTAGTATATAAGTGTAATAAATACGCTCACAAAATAGGGGAAAAGACCAAGATGTAAGGAATGAAATTGGACACTCATCTCTTCCATGAGGAATAGATTTTCTGAATTGATTCTACAAGTTCATTCTATACCAATTGCCAAACACTCATATATAGAAATCAATTCATTCCTTTGTATCCAAACCCACTAAACAAACAACCCTTTAGTTTAACCCATTTATCAATTATCAAAGACAATACACATAGTCTACCGACCGATAAATTACGTAATATAATTTTAAAACGATTCTACATCGATGTTAATAATAATAATAATAATAATAATAATAATAATAATAATAATAATAATAATAATAATGACAACGAATTATGTAATAACATTTGTCAAAGTAGCTTACTGTTCATCTACAGTAACTCGACTTTTAAAAACTACAAAATAGTCCCTTCAGTTTGGTTGCGTTCCAGTAATAGTCTTTAACAAATTGAAAAACTTGCCGTTAAATGCTATTGCAAGATTAGTCCCGACGTCAAAATATTACTGTAACTGTTTGTGTGACAAAAAGTTACACAAATAGACTTTTTAGTTACCTAACAACTTGTGTAACGGTCCCTAAATAAAAGAGAATTTATTTACACACTCAAACTTTTAATTGGGACACTCTATTGTGTGCATTAGATACTTGTACAAGGTTTACAACGTGCTTTAACTGTTTGTACAGTTGAGTGTCTCAATCACAAGGTTGAGTGTGCAAATCACCTCCCTAAATAAAATTTACTTTGTTGAATAAAGATGTTAACAAGTATTGTTTATAAATTAATTATATTTAGATTGTTTGTATTTGTAGTCACACTCACATGTGGAAATTAAGTTAGTCGAGTAAATGAAAATGAAGTAGTCTCATAGATATGGATAAAAGAAAATGAAATACCATTACTAAATTTTGTATTCTATTAGACATATAATAAGTTTTTGATTTTAGGATATGCAATTTCACTAGATCCATATTGCATATACAAACAAATTCGACCGCCATAAGAGTGACCGGCGCAATCTGTTGTACATTCTCGTTATAGCATTTTTTGTGCTATAGCGGCGACGCCACTGCACCGCCTTTCCATGTGATAGGTTCTTCAATTCTTCGCCAACCATATCACTATCACATTTCATTTGTTTTTAATGAGTAGGGTATTTTTGATGATGTGTTGTAGAAATTTTATTACAAAAAACATTTTTTTTTTTTTTTTAATGTTTTATGGTAAATATTGACGTAACGGTAAATAACACACCTATAACACCCACTGCAAGTAGCTATCTGCATGATTACACATAATAGGAAATTTATTGTTTTTGTATTGTTTTAAGATTTACACATTTTAGGAATATTCTTCTTGTTTTGGTAACTTTGATTGATAACAAGGAATTGCAAATATTTGGAGCATATCCTTCTCGTTTTAAAAAAACATTACTTAAATTCTTGTTTTCATAAAATTATTTATTATTATTGACTTCTTGTACTAAATGCTGTACCTATATACACTTTTTGTAGGGAAAAAAATTAACGAGTCATTTTACAAACATAATAATTAATGAAGCAATAACTTTACTATATAATAATAATAATTAATACAAGTCGCATGAAATAGTGGGCTTTAAACGCATAAAATTCAAACATTTGACTTTTGAGATATTGCGTAGATTCTATTTTCAAGATGCAAGTACTCACTCTCTAGATTCTTTGTTTTCGGGAAAGAAAACATTTAATAAAAAATAGCAAATTGTCAATAATGGTAGCCCATCAAACTTACATAAACGGATAAAGTTTTATATGTTTAGGTTATCCCACATGCATATCTAGTGATGTTTGAGACATAACCTCTGTAAGTAGGTTAAGTGTCTTATCACGATGCGTTTATTAATTTCTTTTTTCGATAACGATAGACGCGACACGGCTTGTTCTATAGTTGTTGGGCCACATGCCCTACTTATTTTAGCTGAACGGTGTCCACGCGCTATATGTTCTAGAGTCGGCAGGCCACCTGCCCTGCTATATTTGAACGACGTGTTGTGCTCTAACAGAGCTATCATTGGATCGAGATCAACTTGGAGCCGTACCACCTACGCCAAACGCATACAGGCATACCGTAGCTATATTATCAGTTGTCACATATCGCTATTGAGCCAAACAAGGCCAATATATAAACACATATGGAAGTGCCAATCTAAACAAATTGACAATAAATATTGTAACTTCTTAGACATTTATTTATTTCTCTTTTCGAAGTATGAATGAATTCGACCCAACAAATATCACGATTTTCAAATGATGGTAAAATCGTTTGTTTTAACGATCTAGACATTTTGACAGAGAGAATTCATGATATGTTTATTTTATTGTCTGAAACACAATGGATATTGGTTTCAGTTGTAAGTGGAATAGGATTCAGCCTTTGCATTGGCATACCATTGTTTGGTGTTATGGATTTTGACAAAAAGATGCAAGTTGACAAATTTAGTATATAAGTGTAATAAATATGCTCACAAAATAGGGGAAAAGACCAAGATGTAAGGAATGAAATTGGACACTCATCTCTTCCATGAGGAATAGATTTTCTGAATTGATTCTAGAAGTTCATTTTGTACCAATTGCCAAACACTCAAATATATAAATCAATTCATTCCTTTGTATCGAAACCCACTAAACAAACAACCCTTTAGTTTAACCCATTTATCAATTATCAAAGACAATACACATATTCTACCGACCGATAAATTACGTAATATAATTTTAAAACGATTCTACATCGATGTTAATAATAATAATAACAATAATAATAATAATAACTGTAATGACAACGAATTATATAAATAACATTGGTCAAAGTAGCTTACTGTTCATCTAGAGTAACTAAACTTCAAAAATGACAAAATAGTTCCTTCAGTTTGGTTGCGTTCCAGTAATAGTCTTTAACAAATTGAAAATTTTTCCGTTAAATGCTATTGTAAGATTAGTCCCGACTTCAAAATATTACTGTAACTGTTTGTGTGACAAAAAGTTACACAATAGACATTTTTGTTACCTAACAACTTGAGTAACGGTCCCTAAATAAAAGAGAATTTATTTGCACACTCAAACTTTTAATTGGGATACTCTATTGTGTGCATTAGATACTTGTACAAGGTTTACAACGTGCTTTAAATGTTTGTACAGTTGATTGTCCCAATCACAAAGTGGAGTGTGCAAATCAACTCCCTAAATAAAATTTACTTTGTTGAATAAAGATGTTTATAACCATATTTAGATTGTTTGTATTTGTAGTCACACTCACATGTGGAAATTAAGTTAGTCGAGTAAATGAAAATGAAGTAGTCTCATAGATATGGATAAAAGAAAATGAAATACCATTACTAAATTTTGTATTCTATTAGACATATAATAAGTTTTTGATTTTAGGATATGCAATTTCACTAGATCCATATTGCATATACAAACAAATTCGACCGCTATAAAAGTGAACGGCGCAATCTGTTGTACATTCTCGTTATAGCATTTTTTGTGCTATAGCGGCGACGCCACTGCACCGCCTTTCCATGTTATAGGATCTTCAATTCTTCGCCAACCATATCACTATCATATTCCGTTTGTTTTTAATGAGTAGGGTATTTTTAATGATGTGTTGAAGAAATTTTATTAAAAAAAGAGTTTTTTGATGTTATAAGGTAAATATTGAGGTAACGGTAAATAACACACCTATAACACCCACTGCAAGTAGCTATCTACATGATTACACATAATAGGAAATTTATTGTTTTTGTATTGTTTTAAGATTTACACATTTTAGGAATATCCTTCTTATTTTGGTAGCTTTGATTGATAACAAGGAATTGCAAATATGTGGAGCATATCCTTCTTGTTTTAAAAAAACATTAATTAAATTCTTGTTTTCATAAAATTATTTATTATTATTGACTTCTTGTACTAAATGCAGTACCTATCTACACATTTTGTAGGGAAAAAATTAACGAGTCATTTTACAAACATAATAATTAATGAAGCAATAACTTTACTATATAATAATAATTAATACAAGTCGCATGAAATGGTGGGCTTCAAACGCATAAAATTCAAACATTTGACTTTTGAGATATTGCGTAGATTCTATTTTCAATATGCAAGTACTCTCTCTTTAGATTATTTGTTTTCGGGAAAGAAAACATTTAATAAAAAATTGCAAATTGTCAATAATGGTAGCCCATCAAACTTACATAAACGGATAAAGTTTTACATGTTTAGGTTATCCGGTAAATCGAGACTTTCACTTTGATATACACGGTCTAATTGAGATATTTCGTGACCGTTTTCAACTTTTTTTCTTTGTCACCCCACATGCATATCTAGTGATGTTTGAGACATAACCTCTTTAAGTAGGTTAAGTGTCTTATCACGATGCGTTTATTTATTTCTTTTTTCGATAACGATAGACGTGACACGGCTTGTTCTATAGTTGTTGGGCCACATGCCCTACTTATTTTAGCTGAACGGTGTCCACGCGCTATATGTTTTAGAGTCGGCAGGCCACCTGCCCTGCTATATTTGAACGACGTGTTATGCTCAAACAGAGCTATCATTGGATCGAGATCAACTTGGAGCCGTACCACCTACGCAAAACATATACGGGCATACCAAAGCTATATTATTAGTTGTCACAAATCGCTATTGAGCCTAACAACGCCAATATATAAACACATATGGAAGTGCCAATCTAAACCAATTGATAATAAATATTGTAACTCTTTAGACATTTATTTATTTCTCTTTTTGAAGTATGAATGAATTCGACCCAACAAATATCACGATTTTCAAATGATGGTAAAATCGTTTGTTTTAATGATCTAGACATATTGACAGAGAGAATTCATGATATGTTTATGATTTAACAAAATGAACCCACTTATATTATCTTTAAGAGTGTTTTTTTTATTAAGCTGAAACACAATGGATTTTGGTTTCAGTTTTAAGTGGAATAGGATTCAGCCTTATCATAGGCATACCATTGTTTGGTGTTATGGATTTTGACAAAAAGATGCTAGGTGACAAATTTAGTATATAAGTGTAATAAATACGCTCACAAAATAGGGGAAAAGACCAAGATGTAAGGAATGAAATTGGACACTCATCTCTTCCATGGGGAATAGATTTTCTGAATTGATTCTACAAGTTCATTCTATACCTATTGCCAAACACTCATATATAGAAATCAATTCATTCCTTTGTATCCAAACCCACTAAACAAACAACCATTTAGTTTATCCCATTTATCAATTATCAAAGACAATACACATATTCTACCGACCGATAAATTACGTAATATAATTTTAAAACGACTCTACATCGATGTTAATAATAATAATAACAATAATAACAATAATAATAACTGTAATGACAACGAATTATATGAATAACATTTGTCAAAGTAGCTTACGATTCATCTACAGTAACTCAACTTTCAAAAATGACAAAATAGTCCCTTCAGTTTGGTTGCGTTCCAGTAATAGTCTTTAACAAATTGAAATTTTTTCCGTTAAATGCTATTGCAAGATTAGTCCCGACGTCAAAATATTACTACCTCCGTCCCATATTAAATGTCCAGTTTTGACTTTTGAAGTCTTTCATTTTCAACTTTGACCTTAAATATTTTTGTTTGTGTTATATAGTATTTGATCAAAATTATACCAAATGAAAATACGTTTGAACCTCAATACATCCATATATTTTGCATTAAGTATTGTTTACCACAAACAAAATTATCTAAGGTCAAAGTTGTACAAGAATGACTTTGAAAAATCAAAGTGGACATTTAACATGGAACGGAGGGAGTAATTGTTTGTGTGACAAAAAGTTACACAATAGACTTTTTAGTTACCTAACAACTTGAGTAACGGTCCCTAAATAAAAGAGAATTTATTTGCACACTCAAACTTTTAATTGGGACACTCTATTGTGTGCATTAGATACTTGTACAAGGTTTACAACGTGCTTTAACTGTTTGTACAGTTGAGTGTCACAATCACAAAGTTGAGTGTGCAAATCACCTCCGTAAATAAAATTACTTTGTTGAATAAAGATGTTAACAAGTATTGTTTAAAAATTAACCATATTTAGATTGTTTGTATTTGTAGTCACACTCACATGTGGAAATTAAGTTAGTCGAGTAAATAAAAATGAAGTAGTCTCATAGATATGGATAAAATAAAATGAAATACCATCACTAAATTTTGTATTCTATTAGACATATAATAAGTTTTTTATTTTAAGATATGCAATTTCACTAGATCCATATTGCATATACAAACAAATTCGACCGCTATAAATACGTTTGAACCTCAATACATCCATATATTTTGCATAAAGTATTGTTTACCACAAACAAAATTATCTAAGGTCAAAGTTGTACAAGAATGACATTGAAAAATCAAAGTGGACATTTAACATAGAACGGAGGGAGTAACTGTTTGTGTGACAAAAAGTTACACAATAGACTTTTTAGTTACCTAACAACTTGAGTAACGGTCCCTAAATAAAAGAGAATTTATTTGCACACTCAAACTTTTAATTGGGACACTCTATTGTGTGCATTAGATACTTGTACAAGGTTTACAACGTGCTTTAACTGTTTATACAGTTGAGTGTCACAATCACAAAGTTGAGTGTGCAAATCACCTCCGTAAATAAAATTACTTTGTTGAATAAAGATGTTAACAAGTATTGTTTAAAAATTAACCATATTTAGATTGTTTGTATTTGTAGTCACACTCACATGTGGAAATTAAGTTAGTCGAGTAAATGAAAATGAAGTAGTCTCATAGATATGGATAAAAGAAAATGAAATACCATCACTAAATTTTGTATTCTATTAGACATATAATAAGTTTTTTATTTTAGGATATGCAATTTCACTAGATCCATATTGCATATACAAACAAATTCGACCGCTATAAATACGTTTGAACCTCAATACATCCATATATTTTGCATAAAGTATTGTTTACCACAAACAAAATTATCTAAGGTCAAAGTTGTACAAGAATGACTTTGAAAAATCAAAGTGGACATTTAACATGGAACGGAGGGAGTAACTGTTTGTGTGACAAAAAGTTACACAATAGACTTTTTAGTTACCTAACAACTTGAGTAACGGTCCCTAAATAAAAGAGAATTTATTTGCACACTCAAACTTTTAATTGGGACACTCTATTGTGTGCATTAGATACTTGTACAAGGTCTACAACGCGCTTTAACTGTTTGTACAGTTGAGTGTCACAATCACAAAGTTGAGTGTGCAAATCACCTCCGTAAATAAAATTACTTTGTTGAATAAAGATGTTAACAAGTATTGTTTAAAAATTAACCATATTTAGATTGTTTGTATTTGTAGTCACACTCACATGTGGAAATTAAGTTAGTCGAGTAAATGAAAATGAAGTAGTCTCATAGATATGGATAAAAGAAAATGAAATACCATCATTAAATTTTGTATTCTATTAGACATATAATAAGTTTTTGATTTTAGGATATGCAATTTCACTAGATCCATATTGCATATACAAACAAATTCGACCGCTATAGCATTTTTTGTGCTATAGCGGTGACGCCACTGCACCGCCTTTTCATATTATAGGTTCTTCAATTCTTCGCCAACCATATCACTATCATATTTCGTTTGTTTTTATTGAGTAGGGTTTATTTGATGATATGTTGTAGAAATTTTATTAGAAAAAAGAGTTTTTTTTTTCTTTATTTTTTGCTGCTGTTGTATGCTAAATATTGAGGTAATTGTAAATAACACACCTATAACACCCACTGCAAGTAGCTATCTACATGATTACACATAATGGGAAATTTATTGTTTTAGTATTGTTTTAAGATTTACACATTTTAGGAATATCCTTCTTGTTTTGGTAACTTTGATTGATAACAAGGAATTGCAAATATTTGGAGAATATCCTTCTTGTTTTCAAAAAACATTACTTAAATTCTTGTTTTCATAAAATTATTTATTATTATTGACTTCTTGTACTAAATGCTGTACATATATACACTTTTTGTAGGTAAAGAAATTAACGAGTCGTTTTACAAACATAATAATTAATGAAGCAATAACTTTATTATATAATAATAATTAATACAAGTCGCATGAAATAGTGGGCTTTAAACGCATAAAATTCAAACATTTGACTTTTGAGATATTGCGTAGATTCTATTTTCAAGATGCAAGTACTCACTCTCTAGATTCTTTGTTTTCGGGAAAAAAAACATTTAATAAAAAATAGCAAATTGTCAATAATGGTAGCCCATCAAATTAACATAAACGGATAAAGTTTTACATGTTTAGGTTATCCCACATCCATATCTAGTGATGTTTGAGACATAACCTCTGTAAGTAGGTTAAGTGTCTTATCACGATGCGTTTATTTATTTCTTTTTCCGATAACGATAGACGTGACATGGCTTGTTCTATAGTTGTTGGGCCACATGCCCTACTTATTTTAGCTGAACGGTGTCCACGCGCTATATGTTCTAGAGTCGGCAGGCCACCTGCCCTGCTATATTTGAACGACGTGTTGTGCTCTAACAGAGCTATCATTGGATCGAGATCAACTTGGAGCCGTACCACCTACGCCAAACACATACAGGCATACCGTAGCTATATTATCAGTTGTCACATATCGCTATTGAGCCTAACAAGGCCAATATATAAACACATATGCAAGTGCCAATCTAAACAAATTGACAATAAATATTGTAACTTCTTAGACATTTATTTATTTCTCTATTCGAAGTATGAATGAATTCGACCCAACAAATATCACGATTTTCAAATGATGGTAAAATCGTTTGTTTTAATGATCTAGACATTTTGACAGAGAGAATTCATGATATGTTTATGATTTAACCAAATGAGCCCACTTATATTATCTTTAAGAGTGTTTATTTTATTAAGCTGAAACACAATGGATATTGGTTTCACTTTTAAGTGGAATAGGATTCAGCCTTAGCATAGGCATACCATTGTTTGGTGTTATGGATTTTGACAAAAAGATGCAAGTTGACAAATTTAGTATATAAGTGTAATAAATACGCTCACAAAATAGGGGAAAAGACCAAGATGTAAGGAATGAAATTGGACACTCATCTCTTCCATGAGGAATAGATTTTCTTAATTGATTCTAGAAGTTCATTCCATACCAATTGCCAAACACTCATATATAGAAATCAATTCATTCCTTTGTATCCAAACCCACTAAACAAACAACCATTTAGTTTATCCCATTTATCAATTATCAAAGACAATACACATATTCTACCGACCGATAAATTACGTAATATAATTTTAAAACGACTCTACATCGATGTTAATAATAATAATAACTATAATAACAATAATAATAACTGTAATGACAACGAATTATATAAATAACATTTGTCAAAGTAGCTTACTGTTCATCTACAGTAACTCAACTTTCAAAAATGACAAAATAGTCCCTTCATTTTGGTTGCGTTCCAGTAATAGTCTTTAACAAATTGAAATTTTTTCCGTTAAATGCTATTGCAAGATTAATCCCGACGTCAAAATATTAAAATAACTGTTTGTGTGACAAAAATTTATACAAATAGACTTTTTAGTTACCTAACAACTTGAGTAACGGTCCCTAAATAAAAGAGAATTTATTTGCACACTCAAACTTTTAATTGGGAAACTCTATTGTGTGCATTAGATACTTGTACAAGGTTTACAACGTGCTTTAACTGTTTGTACAGTTGAGTGTCACAATCACAAAGTTGAGTGTGCAAATCACCTCCGTAAATAAAATTACTTTGTTGAATAAAGATGTTAACAAGTATTGTTTAAAAATTAACCATATTTAGATTGTTTGTATTTGTAGTCACACTCAAATGTGGAAATTAAGTTAGTCGAGTAAATGAAAATGAAGTAGTCTCATAGATATGGATAAAAGAAAATGAAATACCATCACTAAATTTTGTATTCTATTAGACATATAATATGTTTTTGATTTTAGGATATGCAATTTCACTAGATCCATATTGCATATACAAACAAATTCGACCGCTATAAGAGTGAAAGACGCAATCTGTTGTACATTCTCGTTATAGCATTTTTTGTGCTATAGCGGCGACGCCACTGCACCGCCTTTCCATGTTATAGGTTCTTCAATTCTTCGCCAACCATATCACTATCATATTTCGTTTGTTTTTATTAAGCATGGTTTATTTGATGATATGTTGTAGAAATTTTATTAAAAAAGCATTTTTTTATATATATGCTAAATATTGAGGTAACTGTAAATAACACACCTATAACACCCACTACAATAAGAGTGAAAGACGCAATCTGTTGTACATTCTCGTTATAGCATTTTTTGTGCTATAGCGGCGACGCCACTGCACCGCCTTTCCATGTTATAGGTTCTTCAATTCTTCGCCAACCATATCACTATCATATTTCGTTTGTTTTTATTAAGCATGGTTTATTTGATGATATGTTGTAGAAATTTTATTAAAAAAGCATTTTTTTATATATATGCTAAATATTGAGGTAACTGTAAATAACACACCTATAACACCCACTGCAAGTAGCTATCTACATGATTACACATAATAGGAAATTTATTGTTTTTGTATTGTTTTAAGATTTACACATTTTAGGAATATCGTTCTTGTTTCGGTAACTTTGATTGATAACAAGGCATTGCAAATATTTGGAGCATATCCTTCTTGTTTTCAAAAAACATTAATTAAATTCTTGTTTTCATAAAATTATTTAGTTTTATTGACTTATTGTACTAAATGTTGTACCTATCTACACTTTTTGTAGGGAAAAAAAATTAACGAGTCATTTTACAAACATAATAATTAATGAAGCAATAAATTTACTATATAATAATAATTAATACAAGTCGCATGAAATAGTGGGCTTCAAACGCATAAATTTCAAACAATTGACTTTTGAGATATTGCGTAGATTCTATTTTCAAGATGCAAGTACTCACTCTCTAGATTCTTTGTTTTCGCGAAAGAAAACATTTAATAAAAAATAGCAAATTGTCAATAACGATAGCCCATCAAACTTACATAAACGGATAAAGTTTTACATGTTTAGGTTATCCGATAAATCGAGTCTTTCACTTTGATATACACGGTCTAATTGAGATATCTCATGACCGTTTTCAACATTTTTTCTTTGTCACCCCGCACGCATATCTATTGATGTTTGAGACATAACCTCTGTAAGTAGGTTAAGTGTCTTATCACGATGCGTTTATTTATTTCTCTTTTCGATAACGATAGACGTACACGACTTGTTTTATAGTTGTTGGGCCACATGCCCTACTTATTTTAGCTGAACGGTGTCCACGCGCTATATGTGTTGGAATCACTCCTAAACCTTATTCAAGTGTTAGTTACTCATATGTAATAGTTAGCTTATTATGACCTTTATGTTTGTTATTAGCCTTAAGCTTATGTAGATGGCCCATGAGCTTAGGCCCAAGCCCATAGAAGAAAGGGAAGGAGTAGGAGTGTTGCCCTAGCTCCTTGCCTATAAATACTTTGTAATAACCTTCATTTGAAGGTTGGTTGTTCAAGTTTTTCTTTCACTACACTCTACGCCTAAACCGTCTTTACTCATACGTGTGTGTGTGTGTGTGTATAACTTGTTCAATCGCCTCTCTATCTCTCATATAAGCTTGTGTGGTAAACCTTGTGACCTAACAGTGGTATCAATCGCCAAATAGTTGGGTGAAACGTTTGTTTTTGAAGATTTTTGTTCTTGGTCTTACGCGTAAAAGTGGGTGATACTTTGGTTCGCTTAAAAACGTCTTTTTACACTTTTGAATCCAAGATTCTTGTACTTTCAACGTTTTAAGGTGTTAAAATACGTGTTTTTGGCAAAAGTTTCAACTTTACGTGTGGATCTAAGATTTTAAGCTTGTTTTGTTCGTGGGTATAGTTCTACGCAGTAATGTTTTAGAAGGTTTGATTCAACAAATTTCACATCCTTGTGTTATTTGGTGATCTTGAAGCTATTTCATTACACAAAAACTAGTTTAGAAACATATTTGAGCAATATCCAATTTACGAGTAGATCTACGCGTAGTAAAACCCTAAAACTACGCGTAAGTATCTCCTTGGTTTGATCTTTATTTTCGTGGTTTATTCCGTGTTTTCTTACTTGGATAAGTCTGAAAATACGTCGACTTTGGATATCTTTTGCACTGTGAAGTGTAAAAGATCACTTGGGATAAAACCCTAAAATTACGCATAAGCATAAGATTACGCGTAGAAATCCTACGCATAAGATTTTTCTTACGCCTAAGCCTAGTCTTACGCCTAAGATAATCCTACGCCTAACTTTCTACGCCTAACTTTTGTCTACGCATAACTTTAGCGTCTTTTCCTTACTTACGCGTAAGCTAAATTCTACGCGTAACCTCTAATTGTTACGCGTAACTTTGGTGTTTTTACGCATAAGTGTTACTTGGCTATTGTGATTTCTACGCCTAAGGATACTTCATCAACAAAGGTTCATTCGACTACAAAGATCCATTTTACCAACACAAGTTTATCAACATGTCACAACCACCATACTCTAACTATTTCCCTTACACTTATCCTCATCCTCAACGTCAACAACAACTAACTCCACAACATCAACAATGGAATCAACAACAAGCAATTTATCAACAACAATTTAACCAACAACATACTCCACAACTTGTTTAAATCCACAACCTCAAATGGTTCAACCACCACCAAGTCTTCAAGTTCAATCGCATATGCACAAATGACTTCAATCTACATCCATCAAGGACCATTATGAAGGAACCCACTTGGTTTGCAAAGATGTTTGAAGCTTTAAGCAGCCAACAATCAATTCATGAGGCGGGATCACTTGATAGACCTCCAATGCTCACTCCAGGAAACTACGATCAATGGGTGATACGGTTCTTTAGGTTTTGTGATCTAAAGAAGCCACATGGAAAGTTCTTAAAGAGGGTTATCTTGGAAGGTCCATTTGAGATGCCTACTGTCATTGTACCCGGAGATCCAAATGCCATTCCACCAAGAGATGAACAAACGAACATTGCTACTGTTGCAGACTTGAATCCTCAAGAACTTCTACACTATGAAGCAGATGAGCTTGCAATGGAATATATCCTCTTAGGATTACCAAACCTAATTCTTCGTAGTGTTGATGCTCAAAAGACTGTGTTAATACAAATATCGTCATTAAACGTTATTTATATTTTTGATCTTTACCTAAGTTTTGTTAACGACAAAAGTAAATTTAATTTGTATAAAAGCTTAAAGCTTGTCAAGTTTAATAGATATTAAAACAAGCTTTTTCAAACAATATATTCATCATTCAAGCATTTACATTTATGATTAGTAACATCTTGATATGACTCTAATCATTATGTATGATAGTAGTTTTTAGAATGTGTTAGGTTCTTAAAACCAAACACTACTTATGTACTTGCATATTTCTATAAATAGAAATACAACTTATGACATCATGTAATGTATCATGGAAATCATTAGAAGATTTCATTAAGATATTTTGTGTGGATTTGTACTATTCATGTCTTACACAATCTCACTTAGATAGAGTTGACTTTAGCAAAGATTTGATATCTTGACTGTCAGACCGGGGTACCAAATGGTACACGGCGGAACCCTTTTAAGGGTTCCGCGGTCCGTGACGCCTCGTCCACTTTGGCTATACATAGCAATGCCAAGCCAAGTAGTTTTTCATCCCTTTCTAACATACTCTCATACATATCTTCTCTATAACCTTTCTAACTCATATCATATTAGTGATCTCTTTTGTAGCAAAGAAGATCAAGTCATATTCAAGCTTCAACGAGAAGTTGGAAGTCTTGTTTGTTTAGTGTTGTATGATCTAGTGTTGATTCATACTTCATTGTTGTATCAAACCATCATAATCTTGTGAGTGTGAGTGGTTAGTATTTTAGTCCTCAAAATACATTGTGTGTGGGAGTGGTTGTACCCTTGGAAAGAACTCGACATCTAGCTTAGTGTCGGAAATAGTGTAAGCGAAGTGTAAAGGTTTTCTCCACAGGTGAAAGGAGCTTGTTGACTAGTGAAGTTAAACTCTCGAGTGTGAGACTCGAGGAGTGGAGTAGGGCAAGGAAAAAGAGTCCTTGTAGACCGAACCACTATAAACAACTTGTTGTGGTTTGATCATTTCTTTCCTTATTTACTTCTTACATATTGCTTGCATATTTCATTAACATATCTAAGATCAATATCAATTGATCTTTACAATAAGTTTCAAAACAAAGTTTTTAATTAGTAAACTATTCAACCCCCTTCTAGTTTTCTACAATTGGTACCAGAGCCTCGTTGCTCAAGAATTTCTAAAATAACTTGTATTTTATAAACTTGAAACGATCCATGGATTCTGAAAACTTTAAAGAAGGGCAATCTATGCAAAGACCACCACTCTTTGAAACCAATGGATTTATCTATTGGAAAAACCGTTTTGAAACATATGTAAAATCAAAAGATATAGATCTTTGGTTTATTATTGTTAAAGGGGATTTTAGTTCTACAACAAAGGATATTTCCGTTGATGAACAAAAGAAACTAGTTGCTAAAAATAATGAAGCTAAAATGATGCTTTATAATGCTTTACCTAGAAAAGAATATGAAAGAATTTTTATGTGTGAAACCGCCAAAGATATTTGGGAATCTTTAATTGTTACACATCAAGGTAATTCACAAGTCAAGGATAACAAAATTGATCTTCTTGTTCAACAATATGAACAATTTGTTATTCCTGAAGATGAAACCATTGATTGTGGCTTTGCTCGCTTTAACACTATTATTACATCACTTAAAGCACTTGATGAATCTTTTCGTAGTAAGAACTTTGTCGGGAAATTTCTTAGAGCACTCCATCCCAAATGGAGAGCTAAAGTGACCGCCATTGAGGAATCAAAAGATCTCTCAATAATGTCACTAGACGAGTTGATCGGTAACCTCAAAGTACACGAAATGGTGATGGAGAAAGATTCGAGATCATCAAAGGAAATAGGGAGAAGATCAAATCCGTTGCTCTAAAAGCAAAAGCGGAATCAAGTGATGATGACGAATCTTGCTCCGGTAGCGAAGATGAGGAATATGCCATGGCCGTTAGAGATTTTAAGAAGTTCTTTAGAAGAAGAGGAAAGTTCGTAAGACAACCTCGAGAAGAAAAGAAGCCATTCGAAAGGATCGGGATGACAAGAAGGGAAAAGGTGAAAGAAAATGTTTTAGATGTGGTGATGCAAGTCACCTCATAGGAGTATGTCCCAAGCCACCTAAAAGCAAAACTCAACGAGCTTTTGTAAGTGGTGCTTGGAGTGATAGTGAAGACGATGAAGAATCAAGCAAGGAAGAGCTCGCTCTAATGGCACATGAGTCAAATGAGGTACTTTCCGACTCTTCTTATTCTTCTATTGATGATGACACTTTGCAAAAACAATATAATCAATTGTGTGAGCTAAGTCTAAAAATCATAACTAAAAATAAATTTTTAAAACCAAAAAGGAATTTTTGGAAAATGAAGTTTATGAGTTAAAAGAAAAAGCAAAACGACTAGAAAAGGAAAAGCAAATGACGATGATTGTAAATCATGTCAAGAGCTTAAACTTGAAATAGAAAAACTAAAGCTCACACAAGATGTTTTAATAGAAAACAATTCTAAATTTAAAAGGTTTAACAAGAACATCGCTCTTGCCGATGAAATAGTTAAAATTCATAAAACACCGGGAGACATGAATGGGCTAGGTTTTAATGAAGTATTAATTCCAAAGAGTCAAAATAAAACGGCAGAAAAGGACGAACATTCTGTCAAAATTGCTGCAGATACAGACGGACCAGACGGAACCAAAATAATGGTTCCGTCCGTTGTGCAAAATGGTACCGTGGGTACTTCACAGAACGAATGTTCGCAATACGAACCGTACTGAATTTGTTAAAATAACAAAGAAAACCAATAATAGTATTAAACTAAAACCACCGTTACTTCAGTGAGTAGGACTTGTCAAAAATGAATTTAGATCAAAAACTACTCAACAACTATATAAAACTCCTTTTGCCAAACGCCCCTTTCCTAAGAGCAACCACAACGCACAACCCAACTACCAACACAATGGTTGGAATCAAAACTTTCCTAGACCATATCAAACTCCAGATTACATGCCATGGAACTCTTACCCATCGTTTCCATACATGAATCAAATGAATGGTATGTGTAACCCAAATGGACCCATGAGATATTGGGGACCAAATGCTTGAGTTATTTGCTTCTTAGGTATGCTTGAAAGTTGGATTGGAACCTGATGAATGGATAAAAGATAGTGGTTGCTCACGACACATGACGGGCAACAAAGTCTCTTCTCATCATACCAAGAGTATGACGGAGGTAATGTCACCTTTGGTAGCAATCTCAAAAGCAAAATTATTGGCAAAGGTACGATCGCTCATAACTCCCTAACTATTGAAAATGTTGCTCATGTGGATAGGTTAGGATTTAATCTACTTAGTATTAGCCAACTATGTGATAAAAAGTATAAAGTGCTATTTGATGAAAATGGTAGTAAAATACTAAAAGATGGTATCACCATAGCTAAAGGAGTTAGGAAAAATAACATATATGTCATGAAGATAGATAAAACATATAATGACAAACTTTGCCTAACAACATTAGATGATAGCTCATCTCTTTGGCATAGACGCTTAGGTCACGCTAATATGAGACTTATACAAAACCTATCTTCAAAAGAATTGGTTAGGAATTTACCAAAACTTAAATATGACCAACACTTTTGCGACGCTTGCAAAATTGGTAAACAAACACATAGTAGTCACAAAACTAAAAATATGGTGTCCACATCTAAGTGTCTAGAATTATTACATATGGACTTGTTTGGACCATCCGCTATAAGAAGCTATGGAGGCAACTTATACACTTTGGTCATAGTAGATGATTATTCAAGGTTTACTTGGACGTTGTTTTTGAAAACCAAAAATGAAGCTTTTGATAAATTTGAAATACTTAGCAAGAAAATTCAAAATCTTCTAGGTATCAAAATTGTGTCGATCCGTACGGATCATGGTCGTGAATTTGACAACGAAACTCAATTTGGAAACTTTTGTGATACAAATGGTATAACACATAACTTTTCCGCTCCACGAACACCTCAATCTAATGGAGTAGTAGAACGTAAAAATAGAACAATTCAAGAAATGAGTAGAACAATGCTTAATGAACAAAACATTCCTCAAAAGTTTTGGTGTAACGCCGTTGACACTTCTACATATATTTTGAATAGAGTCTTAATACGTCCTTTCTTAAACAAAACACCATATGAACTCTATAAAGGTAAAAAGCCAACGTTAGGATATTTTAGAGTCTTTGGTTGTAAATGCTTTATTCTTAATACTAAGGATTATCTCACCAAGTTTGACCCAAAGTCTTATGAAGGTGTATTTCTTGGTTACTCTCAAACTAGTAAAGCTTACATTGTCCTAAACAAAGAAACAATGATAGTCGAGGAATCGTTGAACATAACATTCGACGAAAGTCCACCTCCCTCTAAGACATCACCTTTGGTAGATGATGACTTAGTTGAAAGTCAAATGATAGAAGGTCAAGAAATAATTAATAATAACAAGGAAGATGAACCATTAAATAAAGAAATTGTCAACATCAAAGAATCTAAAAGTCATCCTTTAGAAAAGGTCATAGGACAACTCAATCAAAGAACCTTAAGGTCACAAGCCCAAAATCAAAGTAATTATTTTTGCTTTGTATCCACCATTGAACCAAAACCCATAAATGAAGCAATAAAAGATGAATCATGGGTTATTGCCATGCAAGAAGAATTAAACCAATTAGTTAGAAATGATGTTTGGAAATTAGTTCCAAAACCTAAAGATCAAACTATAATTGGAACAAAATGGGTTTTTCGAAATAAGATGGATGAAAATGGGATAGTATCTAGAAACAAAGCTAGGCTTGTAGCACAAGGTTATAATCAACAAGAGGGATTGATTATGATGAAACTTATGCACCGGTAGCTAGGCTTGAGTCTATTAGAATATTGCTTGCTTATGCATGTGCCTATGATTTTAAATTATTTCAAATGGATGTTAAAAGTGCTTTCCTAAATGGGTTTATTAACGAAGAAGTGTATGTTGCTCAACCTCCCGGTTTCACCGACTTTGAGAAACCACATCATGTCTTCAAACTCAAGAAAGCATTGTATGGTCTTAAGCAAGCACCAAAAGCTTGGTAAGACCGACTTAAGACTTTTCTTATTGATAACAAATATACTATGGGATTAGTAGATAATACTCTTTTTACCAAGAAAAAGGAATCACAAATTATCATTGTTCAAATATACGTTGATGACATTATATTCGGATCAACTTGTCAAGAATTATGTGATGATTTCTCTAAAATCATGCATGACGAGTTTGAAATGAGTATGATGGGTGAGTTAAATTTCTTTCTAGGACTTCAAATTAAACAACTAGAAGATGGCATATTTTTTAACCAATCTAAATATATAAAAGACATGCTTAGGAAATTTGGTCTTGAAGATTCCAAACCAACTAAACCTCCCATGTCCTCGGACACTAAACTAACCAAGGATGAGGAAGGTGAATCCGTAGATAACACTAAATATAGAGGAATGATTGGTAGCCTACTCTATCTTACGGCTAGTAGACCCGACATTATGTTTAGTGTTTGTCTATGTGCTCGCTTTCAAGAAAACCCAAAGGCATCACACTTAGAAGCCCAAAAAAGGATTTTTAGATACATTAAGGGAACAACGTGTTTAGGATTATGGTATCCCAAAGGAACGGTATAGAAACCATAGTGTATGCCGACTCGGATCATGCCGGTGACTATGTCGATAGAAAAAGTACAAGTGGTATTTGCACTTTTGTTGGACATTGTCTCACCTCATGGTTTGCAAAGAAGCAAACGGCCTTTAGCCATTTCAACCATCGAAGCCGAAGTACGTCTCATTTGGGAAGCGAAAAGCATGTCAACAAGCTCTTTGGATGAAGCAAGCTCTCGTAGATTATGGAATTCATCTCAACGACATTGTGATACTTTGCGACAACAAAGGAGCCATCGATCTCAGAAGAATCCCGCTTCAACATGCTCGTATAAAGCATATTGAAATCCGCCATCACTTTCTTCGCGACAATGTTCAAAAAGGAAACATTTCAATCGAGAAAGTATCCTCCTCAAGACAACATTGCCGAAATATTAACTAAGCCTCTTAAACGAGAACCTTTTAATCTTCTTAGACTTGGTTTAGGGTTAATGGAACCAAACATGTAGGATAAACATAGCCCAAAACATTAGAATAGTCAAAACAAAACAATTTTGTCTTGTACTGCTATCAGTAGCCACGCACCAACGACAACAAAGACGGAACCAAATTTTTGGTCCGTCGGTCCGTGGTGTCTACTGTAAGCAAAACCGCTATATGCAAATCATCCTCTTCCTCAAAACCCACTTTACCAAAACGTGTAAAACTTAAACCAAGCTCATTATTGTCATCTTCCCACTCATTAATCATCGAAGATAACATCATTGTAAGTATCCTAACTACATTTCATCTCTTAATTCTGAGTCTAGGATTCTTATTTATGCACAAAACTATCACAAATCATTACATGGGGTTTTATGTATGCTTTTATACCAAATATGAATTCAATTGGCAAATTGCATAACTAGTCATTAAAATTAGGTACTACATTATCATATTGCATAAACAAATCATGCTTCCCACTAATTGATAGATAATGAATATAAGGCCTTATTCAAACAACCAAACACCCCATGTCAAAAGTTTTGAAAAGCTTCTCACTTGTAGGAAAACAATTTTTTCATTGCTAATACAAATAAAAACGTTAAATTTTCATCACTTGCATGCTCTTGAATACTAAAGGTATTGCATAACTAATATGCATTCCGGGTATATTCAAATGAAGCCACATTGAATTAGGAGCATTTGGGTTATCTCATGGTATTTGCCAAACACCCCACTAAAACCATCTTTGTGCATAAAATGAGTCGAGATAACCGCAACTCCAAATTGTTTTCATATAGGCACACACTAGAACCAAAAACGTTAAAACTTATTCTCATTTTTTAACATATTAACTCTTGTCCTTAGGAATAACCATGGTAGCCGCAAGATTCTATGATCACAAAGACACCCTTAACTACATTCCCAAACACCACAAAACCAAAGGACTTACCAAAGAACAAGTAGAAATATTTAGGGGTCTAGAATCAAGGTATTTCCATGAGGGTAGAACCATTCACTCATCCTTCCTTGAAAACACCAACCTTCGTGAAGAACTAGCCGCCATTCAATTCGATTGTCTTCTTGACATCGATGAACCAATTTGTCCTAGGTTTGTGTTAGAATTCTATGCTAGTGTGACCGGCTTTTAGTGATGAAGACGATGATGAATTTTGTCTTAGGTTTAGAATCAATCAAACGACTACACCATCACCTTAGCCAACTTTGCTCAAGTGCTAGGAATTCCCAACCGAGGAACTTGTCTCTACTCGGATAAATGGTCACTCACCGCTTTTGATGCTATCAATGACCGCTCTCTACCCTACCAAACCCGTTTGGCCGATAAGGATGTCATCCGTGAACACCTTTTAACCCAAAAAGTGATACAACCCAAGTTACCCGAAAGGGAAAAGAAGTAAACCGAGATCCATATGGAATGGAGCTAAATGAACTTAAGCCCGAATTTAAGAAATGGGAGGAGCTACTTAGAGCCAACGTCATTAGCACCATAGGAAATAGGGATCACATTAACGCTTGCCTTTGTCATATGCTCTACAACTTGTCCACCAGTCAACCATTCAATTTAGCCTACTACATAGCTAGGAGAATGATTGATATTCCAACTCAAGGATCGGTTGCTCTTCCATACGGGATGCTCCTCACCCGTCTCTATAGAAACTTTGCACCAATTCCACCAACACCAAAAGGGATGCACCTTCACTATGAGCTCATCCCTCACATCTTTGTACCTTTGAGTGATGCACGAGTTGCTAAGACAAAAGGCAAGAGAGCAAAACCTCCAACTCCATCATCATCATCATCAAATAGCTCCGAGGATGGTCTTCCAAGCTCTCGTCTTCCACCTCATGAGTATTATGCGTCTCTTTCCGAAATAGAGAATGAATCAGCTGAGTTCAAGCAAACTAAGGGAATGTTCAAGTGCCTTGGTAGGATGATGAACAAGATTTACAAGAAGTTGGACAAATAAGGGTACTTTTAAGGAGCGTTTGGAACAATACATTATCATTAATGTTTGATACAATTTCGTTGTTTTTATTATGTAGGATGATAATATAACCGGAAACAATGGTGAATGCTAACAATTTCATGCAGGGGATAGCGCAAGTATGCTATCAAATTTTACCCATTTTCACTATAATGTGAAAATCAATAAGCCTTGCTCAAAATACTATTCCACTATGTTTATATGTATGTTATCTGCTTTTCCTAACTAGAAATGTTTAGTATAACATGTTTTGAGAAGAATTTCAGTTTTCGAAAAGTCCACACCTAAAAACGAACTCTGTCCATTTTATAGCGCTTCACGGATCGGACGGCACCATAATTTTGGTACCGTCCTTTATAGTATTTTGGTACCGCCTACCTGTGACAAGTGGGACCCAGACGGCACCCTTTTAGGGTACCGTCCGTGTATAGTTTTGGTGCCGTGGATCCTCCGGTAATTTTCTCAATTTCGACTCTTTCGTGATTCCAAATTATCTTCCATCACTTATAAATCAATCTCAACTAGTTTATACTGTTATTAGAACTAGTATAATTCACTAAGGTATATAAGAAATCCATTTCCCACCAAAATTCAAAAATTTGAAAAATCCACCCAAGGAGCCCTTTGGCATAAAGGAAGGAACCAAATTTTTGGTACCTTCAAATGTGGGTGATCAATATTAGAAATTCCACTCATTAGAACACATTTATTGCAAATCTTTTCTTCTTCACTCCATCTCTTTTGAATGGCTTGACTTGGGTGATATGACTAGCATTCAACCCACTTCCAAATCATTAGGAACCTCATCTCTTCAATGGTTTAACATCAAATCAAACACATTTCTCCATAATTTTTCACTTCTATAAATTGAGAGGTTTTACCATGATCATCCTCACACCCCCTTCACTCTTACTACTATCTAGCAAAGCAAAACCCAAGTTAAAAATGACTAAGTCATCTCCAAAACCTTGCAAGAAGACCGCTAGAATTAGCGTAAGGCCTTGTTGCTTTGTTCATCTTAGCTCATCATCCGAGTCTTCTCCACTCACAATCTCATCTCCCATTAGAGATGATACAAGCCTCACCTTAGCTACACCCAATACATCACACATTGTGATCACCACTCCACCACCAACAAAAACACCTACTTCACCTCCACCGCCACCCATCCAAACATCCAAAACACCCTCACCACCTTCACCAAGGTCTCCAACTCTCATTCCTATGGAGTTATTTCAACTCCACCAACTTCACCAAATCCTTTCCTAGAGGACTTGGAAGACTTGCCTCCTAGGCCAAGTCATCCACCACCATTGCCATCATTTGACTCCATTGAGCGGATGGCTCATGAGTCACCTCGGTCATCCCTTGACCCAAACGCCCATTAGGGCCTAAACCTCTTCTCTTCCACCCCATCCACAAAGACATTCATGGTCCTTTGTATGGGGATCATTCACTCCCTACATCAATGTCACCTCATCTTGAGGACATTGAGGAGTGTATGTGGGATACCAATCCCACTAGAGAGGAGATTCAAAACGAACTCCACAACCTCCACCAATTCAAAGGCATGGTGGACTCTCACTTAAGTGAGACAATGCAAATGCAAAGTGCTTTGCTTGCTTCCATCATGACCACCCCAAACATTTCCACCAACACCAACACATCCACCATTCCACCACCACAACCTCCCCAAACATACTACCCTCCAAGGCATGGTTGCTCAACTTGTGAGCAAACGGGCCAAACCGTGGAAAGGACCCGGATTATGGTCCATGACTTCCAAGAAGAAACGAGGTTCATCCTCAACCACATCCTTGAGCGCCTTAACGCTCTCTTTCCCATCCACCATCACAATAGGATGGTTTTAGACTAGTCTTTTTAGTTTATTTTTACTTTCTTAGGATAATTTTTTCTTGTACTAAAAACACATCATTGTGTTCTCTTTTCATGATCCTTACTCATGAAAAAATTTAACTAATGAATGTTGTTTATTATATTGTTGGTGTCATTACATAGTGTTTGGAAATGCTTGTGAATGATCATTATTACTAACATTTTTTTTTTGTAGCTTTATTTTCACAATCCATGAATCTTCCCATTAAAGCACCCAATTAAGGGGAGCTTTGAACAAGGGGGAGATAATAGCTCGGGCTCATTACATTCCGCAAGATAGCCTCTTCTTTTTGTTGAGACAAAAAGGGGGAGAAAATATAGAACATTGAAATTATTTATATTTGACTTTTCTGAAAAAGTCAAACTGCATACATTTGACTTCCTAAAAGTCAAACAGGAACCCTCATTGATAATACTTGACTTTTCCTAAAAAAGTCAAACCGCATACTTTGACTTTCATAAATAGTCAAACATCATACACTTGCATTACCATTCTCTTTTCAAGTTCTAAAACTAATATTTTTATAACTCTTGTACAAACTTTGTATCTTTTATAAAAATAAAATTTATATTTTGTCCTCAACAAAAAGGGGGAGATTGTTAATACAAATATCGTCATTAAACGTTATTTATATTTTTGATCTTTACCTAAGTTTTGTTAACGACAAAAGTAAATTTAATTTGTATAAAAGCTTAAAGCTTGTCAAGTTTAATAGATATTAAAACAAGCTTTTTCAAACAATATATTCATCATTCAAGCATTTACATTTATGATTAGTAACATCTTGATATGACTCTAATCATTATGTATGATAATAGTTTTTAGAATGTGTTAGGTTCTTAAAACCAAACACTACTTATGTACTTGCATATTTCTAAAAATAGAAATACAACTTATGACATCATGTAATGCATCATGGAAATCATTAGAAGATTTCATTAGATATTTTGTGTGGATTTGTACTCTTCATATCTTGCACAATCTCACTTAGATAGAGTTGACTTTAGCAAAGATTTGATATCTTGACTGGCAGACCGGCGGTACCAAAAATGTAGTACACGGGCTGCGGAACCCTTTAAGGGTTCCGCGGTCCGTGGACGCTCCGGTCCACTTTGGCTATAAATAGCAATGCCAAGCCAAGTAGTTTTTCATCCCTTTCTAACATACTCTCATACATATCTTCTCTCTAACCTTTCTAACTCCGTTTCATATCATATTAGTGATCTCTTTTGTAGCAAAGAAGATCAAGTCATATTCAAGCTTCAACGAGAAGTTGGAAGTCTTGTTTATTTAGTGTTGTATGATCTAGTGTTGATTCATACTTCATTGTTGTATCAAACCATCATAATCTTGTGAGTGTGAGTGGTTAGTATTTTAGTCCTCAAAATACATTGTGTGTGGGAGTGGTTGTACCCTTGGAAAGAACTCGACATCTAGCTTAGTGTCGGAAATAATGTAGCTTAAGTGTAAAGGTTTCCTCCGCCGGTGAAAGGAGCTTGTTGACTAGTGAAGTTAAACTCTCGAGTGTGACACTCGAGGAGTGGAGTAGGGCAAGGAAAAGAGTCCTTGTAGACCGAACCACTATAAACAACTTGTTGTGGTTTGATCATTTCTTTCCTTATTTACTTCTTACATATTGCTTGCATATTTCATTAACATATCTAAGATCAATATCAATTGATCTTTACAATAAGTTTCAAAACAAAGTTTTAATTAGTAAACTATTCAACCCCCTTCTAGTTTTCTACATGCAAGTAAAGAAATGTGGATCATATTCGCTTCTTATGGAAGGATCTCTACTCAATCGTGAAGATTTGGAATCCAAAATTTACTTGGCTTATGAACACTTCATGATTGAACCTGGAGAGACACTGAGTCCTATCATCACCGCTGCATTTCGATTATCATCAATGATTTGATAAACACAACATCATCATGCCAAGAATTGCTGGAATACTAAGTTCTCCTGAAAAGTCTTGGTCCTAAATGGGAGAAATGTCATTTTCTCCGCTGTTTAAAAAACATGCATCAATCTACATATGGATTACCAGACGATTACTTGAAGCTTCATGAAAAGGAAGTTGATAGGGAAAGGATTCTCCGTGCTCAAATTGCTCCACCGACACATCCGGAAAATCAACAACTTGCCTTATATGCTCAAAAAAATGCTTATTCTCCTCAACCAAAGAACTCAACCAACTGCTCCAATCACACCACATGATCCTTCACAACCTCCATCTCAAAAAACTCAATTGGTTCCATACAACAACAAACAATGCCTGCTTCTAAGCTTAATGAGGAATCTCGATCCGTTTCAAGCAATCGCAACAAGGATTTGCTAAGATTGCTAATGCCTTTAGCCGTTATACCAACAAATCCAACAACCGTATTCGCTCCTCATCTAATACAAGGAATCAAGCTGCTGAGAACAATGGCGAGTTGAAGTTCGAATCGTGGTTATGGTCGCCGATGGCGTGGTCAAGGGTTTAATGTGGGCAGGAATACCAATAATCGAGAGCTCCAAAGTGGTGGAACAGGGAATGCTCGAATGGGTTGCATGGTCTTCGATGCTACAACCGCAATGAGAAGGACACTGCTAATGCATGCCCAAAGCCAAGGACGAGGGGCATGCTTATTTCAAGAGGCTCTTCTTTTGGTTCTTAAGGATGAAGCCGTGGATCTCTCACGCTGCATAAAGAACAGAGTTTTATGGCAAATGCTGACTCGGATGATGATATGGAGGACTTGCGTGCCAATGCAACTCAAGTATGTTGATGGCTAATATGCATGAGTTACACATGAGTGACACAGCCCAGTGTATGACACTGATGGCTTGTCTCAGGTACCCGAACAATCCATATTTATCTCTGATCTCATATCTACGCCAACATCTGAATCCGCAAGGCTCAGAATGTTCAAAATGCGCCATCCACATCTCATTCTGACGATTTCAACTAGACCCCGTAGTTATATTTGACGATCAAGATGACCAACCGGTTTCCCTTAATAATCAAATTGACTCCGTGGTTATACTTGAGGATCTCAGTAATGATCATGTTGAGACTCACGTTGAACACGCCGAACTTTTGCCTCATCCAGATTTTGCTCGGTTAATACAAGACCAACAGACCATAGTGGAAAAATGTCATGCCATTAATCAGACTTAAAATGCAAAAATGCAATGTTAACCAAGGATTTTGAATGCCTACAAAAGCAACTCAACTTTTTCAAAACTCAAGAAAAACGTGAAACGGTTTTGAAGCAGCCTTTGCCAAATCTTCTCAAAACGAAAATATTTAGAAAGACAGATGCGTGATCTAGCGCTTCAAAAGAATGCTTTGTTGTTGCCAAATAGAACACCTAAAACATGAACATAAAAAGCAAATTAACGCTCTCACCTTGGAAAATCAAAAGCTAAGGTCGAAATGTTAACTTGTCAAAATCAGTTCTCTGCATACAAAAAGCATTCAACGAAACGAATAGATGATCATCTTGAAGAAATCATCGGCTTGCAAAACAAACTTAAAGAGTTTAAAACTGTTGTTTACAAACATGGCGAAGTCGGTCACCATTGAAAAGTTTAATTAAAAACCCAATCCAAATGGATATGGACCGAATCTTGCTGATTACAAACCTAAGCTTTCAACAAAAGCATTCAAACCAAATCCTGAAGTTTCCAGTGCAGAATATAAAGTTGATAATTCTGTTATGAGTGTTGTTGAATATCATCGTCAAGAGGAATTAGATGCGGAAGACGAGAGTCGATCAAAATTAGAAAAAGTTGTTTACAACAAACCTTTTAACTATTCAAAAGCGGTCACTTTCGTCACACCAACGAATTCTTCTAACACACCAAGGGTAATCATAAAAACACCTGCGTCTTCTAATGTTAATCCCCAACCAGATTATGCACAAACTTATGGTCCTTTACCTTCCATTAGTGAAGTAAACTCAAAACCTGAAAATCGCAAAATTCTTCGATATTTTGACCTTTTCATGGTTGACCTCAAAACTTTTCAACATGAGATAGAATATCATTCTGAAATCAAAGTTCAACACTTTCAATTGCCTCTAGCGCGAGAACAAAGAGACATTTTTCAGAAAAATCTTTACCAAATGTTAAAAATTTGAAAAGTTGTGCATTGTCTTGGGAAAGGGACTTTCATAAGGAACTTGGATTAATGAAGGTCGTTTTCGAGAAAACAGAAACATCTATTTCTAACACTAAACGTAAAAAGAAACTGTTGAGAAAAGATGTTGATCGACTCTTGGAAAATGTCATCTGTGCTGATATCCATAATGTTGTGCTAGTGAATTCTTTGTCATATGCATTTGATTATATCTCTGATACATCGTTAATTCTGTGGTAAATGTTGAGAACACCGATAATGTGCTTCAGATCGAGTCCTTAAAAGTTGAAAACAAACGATTGTCAAACGAAATTTCAAATGCAATTCGTCGTCTTAATTGGTGTCAAAAAGATATTCACGATCAACAACTTGTTTTCAACACAAAATCGCCCAGTTGCGTGCAAAATCTTCTGATCCTAAAATTGAGCAACTGATGATCAAAACGTGTCTTTTAAGTGTCAAATCTCAAAATATGAACAAGAACTTGTAAAAGTTAAAAAGGAATATGGTGTCATATTTGATTTACTCAAAAAGACTCGTGTTGAAGCATCAAATGAACTTGATCATTATCTTGCACACACTAAAGAAGTTATGCATTTTGCGGAAATGTTCGGTCCGAAAATCAAGATCGATTCACACTATCCTCAAGTTAAGAGAAATGTTAGGAAAGTATGAACAACTTCCGCCAACCATCATTAAGAGATTAGCCCCAGTAAAACGTAGCACTCATGAACCTAGAATCCCTACTGCTAAATCACAAGTTGCTAACGCGGCCTCCTTCTATCTGAACAGAATAGTTGCATCTTTTCCAAATGTCCGCACTACACGCTCCTAGGAGCACTACATCAAGAATAGGAAGTGCACCCAAGAAAAGATCAATAAGGAATGCTAAAGTAGAAGAACACCCTAGGACTATGAATAAGACAAACGTTGCCTCCACTATAGATATTATGTCCCGCAAATGTAATAGAAATAGTGATGTACCAATGCTAAACCGCTAAGTACTTTTGATATTCAGTCCGATGCACCTTGTGTTATTTGTCGTAAAAGTATGAATTCTGATTGTCATGACAAATGTGTTGCTAAAGCTATTATCTCTCGTTTAAGGAATACTAAGAACCGGAATACCTCCAGGCCCACTAATCTTTCTAAGTCTGTGCTTGGTAGACCGCCATCTTTAGATTCTACAAAACGCATTGTTATCCCTGTAGCTCCAGTTTCACCTCCTAGGAATGTAGTACCACCTAGTGCATTCACTAAGACTAAAGCAAACACTAGTTGGAGATGGCAGAAATGGATATATAACACACTAGGATTTAAGTGGATACCTAAAGCTATTGATGTGTGTATATCTACTATACCACGCTACGGAACCCTCTAACTCATCGGGTTCCACATCTACTTCTATTCCATCTGTGTCGTCAGTGTGTAATGCAGGTGATACAGATCATTCTCTGGATTGTTGATAGTGGATGTTCCTGACACATGACAGGAAATCTTAAACTGTTATCAAACTTTATTGCAAAGTTCATTGGTATTGTCGTTCGGAATGATCACTTCGTAGCTATCATGGGCTACGGAGACTATGTCAATGGGAACATCGAAATCAGCAGGGTTTACTATGTGGAAGGCCTCGGTCATAATCTGTTTTCAGTAGGTCAGTTTTGTGATGGAAATTTGGAGGTTGCTTTCAGGGAGAAAACTTGTTTCATTCGCGGATCTACAAAGAAATGACCTTATGTCCGATCGCTAATTCTAGACTCTACACTATCTCTATGAAAGACATGGTTGCTTCATCTCAGACCCTGTTTACTTTCAAAGGCAACATCAACAAAATCCTGGCTATGGCACCGTCATCTCTCACATTTAAACTTTCAAACCATCACCAACCTTGCTCGACACAAACTAGTTGAAGGACTCCCACGGTTTCGTATTCTAAAGATCACCTTTGCTCAGCTTGTGAACAAGGGAAAAGCACTGGTGCTCATTTTCCTTCAAAGGTGGAACACAGCTCTCAGCATGTGCTTCATCTTCTTCACATGGATTTGTGTGGCCCGGTGCGCGTGCAAACGATCAATGGCAAACACTACATGTTAGTAATTGTTGATGACTATTCGGCTGGACTTGGATCTACTTTCTTCGAAGCAAAGATCAAGCTCCACAGATGATCATCACCTTTCTCACGAAAATACAAGTTCAGCTACGAAAACACCGTTCGACTAATCGAACAGATAGAGGCAATCGAATTTGTTAATCAAACTCTTCGTGAATTCTATGAGAAAGTGAGAATTCAGATCGACATCTATTGCACGCATAACCAACAAAACGGAGTTGTCGAAAGACTAAACCGAACGTTAGTGGAAGCTGCAAGAACAATGTTAATCAATGCTAAACTTCCAGATTACTTATGGGCAGAAGCTGTATCTACTGCATGCTACACTCAAAACCGTTCTATGATTACAAAACGCCACTACAAAACACCTTTTGATCTTGTCCACAACAGAAAATCGAATCTCAAACACTTTCATGTATATATATCTCTTTGCTATCCGAATAATGATCGTGATGACTTTGGAAAGCTCAAAGCCAAAGCTGACATTGGAGTCTTTATCGGATACTGTGATAATTCAAAAGGTTTTCGAATCTGGAATCGTCGTACAAAACAGGTGATGGAAACGATTCATGCTCATTTTGATGAACTTACGGAAATGGCAAAGCATAACCGTTCAAAGTAAACTATCTCTCTACACTGGGGAGATTGTTCGAATCAAGGCATTTCTTCTCACAAGAAAGAAGAATGTCAGACGACGTCAAAGCTACTATTACAACAACGCCTTCACCGTTTTCATCACCAACACTTGAGTGTTTGTTACTCATATGTAATAACACTTGAGGGGGAGATTGTTGGAATCACTCCTAAACCTTATTCAAGTGTTAGTTACTCGTATGTAATAGTTAGCTTATTATGGCCTTTATGTTTGATATTAGCCTTAAGCTTATGTAGAAGGCCCATGAGCTTAGGCCCAAGCCCATAGGAGAAAGGGAAGGAGTAGGAGTGTTACCCTAGCTCCTTGCCTATAAATACTTTGTAATAACCTTCATTTGAAGGTTGGTTGTTCAAGTTTTTCTTTCACTACACTCTACGCCTAAACCGTCTTTACTCATACGTGTGTGTGTGTGTGTGTATAACTTGTTCAATCGCCTCTCTATCTCTCATATAAGCTTGTGTGGTAAACCTTGTGACCTAACAATATGTTCTAGAGTCGGCAGGCCACCTGCCCTGCTATATTTGAACGACGTGTTATTCTCAAACAGAGCTATCCTTGGATCGAGATCAACTTGGAGCCGTACCACCTACGCAAAACACATACGGGCATACTGTAGCTATATTATCATTTGTCACATATCGCTATTGAGCCTAACAAGGCCAATATATAAACACATATGGAAGTGCCAATCTAAACCAATTGACAATAAATATTGTAACTCCTTAGACATTTATTTATTTCTCTTTTTGTAGTATGAATGACTTCGACCCAACAAATATCACGATTTTCAAATGATGGTAAAATTGTTTGATTTAATGATCTAGACATTTTGACCGAGAGAATTCATGATATGTTTATGATTTAACCAAATGAGCCCACTTATATTATCTTTAAAAGTGTTTATTTTATTAAGCTGTTTTAAATGGAATAGGATTCAGCCTTAGCATAGGCATACCATTGTTTGGTGTTATGGATTTTGACAAAAAGATACAAGTTGACAAATTTAGTATATAAGTGTAATAAATACGCTCACAAAATAGAGGAAAAGACCAAGATGTAAGGAATGAAATTGGACACTCATCTCTTCCATAAGGAATAGATTTTTTGAATTGATTCTACAAGTTCATTCTATACCAATTGCCAAACACTCATATATAGAAATTAATTCATTCCTTTGTATCCAAACCCACTAAACAAACAACCCTTTAGTTTAACCCATTTATCAATTATCAAAGACAATACACATATTCTACCGACCGATAAATTACGTAATATAATTTTAAAACGATTCTACATCGATGTTAATAATAATAATAACAATAATAATAATAATAACTGTAATGCTAACGAATTATATAAATAACATTTGTCAAAGTAGCTTACTGTTCATCTACAGTAACTCAACTTTCAAAAATGACAAAATAGTCCCTTCGGTTTGGTTGCGTTCCAGTAATAGTCTTTAACAAATTGAAAAATTTGCCGTTAAATTCTATTGCAAGATTAGTTCCGACGTCAAAATATTACTACCTCCGTCCCATATTAAATGTCCAGTTTTGACTTTTGAAGTCTTTCATTTTCAACTTTGACCTTAAATATTTTTGTTTGTGTTATATAGTATTTGATCAAAATTATACCAAATGAAAATACGTTTGAACCTCAATACATCCATATATTTTGCATTAAGTATTGTTTACCACAAACAAAATTATCTAAGGTGAAAGTTGTACAAGAATGACTTTCAAAAATCAAAGTGGACATTTAACATGGGACGGAGGGAGTAACTATTTGTGTGACAAAAAGTTTCACAATAGACATTTTGGTTACCTAACAACTTCAGTAACGGTCCCTATATAAAAGAGAATTTATTTGCACACTCAAAATTTTAATTGGGACACTCTATTGTGTGCATTAGATACTTGTACAAGGTTTACAACGTGCTTTAACTGTTTGTACAAGTGATTGTCCCAATCACAAAGTTGAGTGTGCAAATCACCTCCCTAAATAAAATTTACTTTGTTGAATAAAGATGTTAACAAGTATTGTTTATAAATTAACCCTATTTAGATTGTTTGTATTTGTAGTCACACTCACATGTGGAAATTAAGTTAGTCGAGTAGATGAAAATGAAGTAGTCTCATAGATATGGATAAAAGAAAAAGAAATACCATTACTAAATTTTGTATTCTATTAGACATATAATAAGTTTTTGATTTTAGGATATGCAATTTCACTAGAGCCATATTGCATATACAAACAAATTCGACCGCTATAAGAGTGAACGGCGCAATCTGTTGTACATTCTCGTTATAGCATTTTTTGTGCTATAGCGGCGACGCCACAGCACCGCCTTTCCATGTTATAGGATCTTCAATTCTTCGCCAACCATATCACTATCATATTTCGTTTGTTTTTAATGAGTAGGGTATTTTTGATGATGTGTTGTAGAAATTTTAATAAAAAAAACATTTTTTTATGTTATAAGGTAAATATTGAGGTAACGGTAAATAACACACCTATAACACCCACTGCAAGTAGCTATCTACATGATTACACATAATAGGAAATTTATTGTTTTTGTATTGTTTTAAGATTTACACATTTTAGGAATATCCTTCTTGTTTTGGTAACTTTGATTGATAACAAGGAATTGAAAATATTTGGAGCATATCCTTCTTGTTTTCAAAAAACATTAATTAAATTCTTGTTTTCATAAAATTATTTATTATTATTGACTTCTTGTACTAAATGCTGTACCTATCTACACTTTTTGTAGGGAAAAAAATTGACGAGTCATTTTACAAACATAATAATTAATTAATTATTGAAGCAATAACTTTACTATATAATAATAATTAATACAAGTCGCATGAAATAGTGGGCTTCAAACGCATAAAATTCAAACATTTGACTTTTTGAGATATTGCGTAGATTCTATTTTCAATATGCAAGTACTCACTCTCTAGATTCTTTGTTTTCGGGAAAGAAAACATTTAATAAAAAATAGCAAATTGTCAATAATGGTAGCCCATCAAACTTACATAAACGGATAAAGTTTTACATGTTTAGGTTATCCGGTAAATCGAGTCTTTCACTTTGATATACACGGTCTAATTGAGATATCTCGTGACCGTTTTCAACTTTTTTTCTTTGTCACCCCACATGCATATCTAGTGATGTTTGAGACATATCCTATTTAAGTAGGTTAAGTGTCTTAGCACGATGCGTTTATTTATTTCTCTTTTCGATAACGATAGACGTGACACGGCTTGTTCTATAGTTGTTGGGCCACATGCCCTACTTATTTTAGCTGAACGGTGTCCACGAGCTATATGTTCTAGAGTCGGCAGGCCACCTGCCCTGCTATATTTGAATGACGTGTAGTGCTCTAACAGTGCTATCATTGGATCGAGATCAACTTGGAGCCGTACCACGTACGCCAAACACATACGGGCATACCGTAGCTATATTATCAGTTGTCACAGATCGCTATTGAGCCTAACAAGGCCAATACATAAAAACATATGGAAGTGCCAATCTAAACCAATTGACAATAAATATTGAAACTCATTAGACATTTATTTATTTCTCTTTTTGAAGTATGAATGAATTCGACCCAACAAATATCACGATTTTCAAATGATGGTAAAATCGTTTGTTTTAATGATCTAGACATTTTGACAGAGAGAATTCATGATATGTTTATGATTTAACAAAATGAGCCCACTTATATTATCTTTAAGAGTGTTTTTTATTAAGTCAAAACACAATGGATATTGGTTTCAGCTAAGTGGAATAGGATTCAGCCTTAGCATAGGCATACCATTGTTTGGTGTTATGGATTTTGATAAAAAGATGCAAGTTGACAAATTTAGTATATAAGTGTAATAAATATGCTCACAAAATAGGGGAAAAGACCAAGATGTAAGGAATGAAATTGGACAATCATCTCTTCCATGAGGAATAGATTTTCTGAATTGATTGTACAAGTTCATTCTATACCAATTGCCAAACACTCATATATAGAAATCAATTCATTCCTTTTTATCCAAACCCACTAAACAAACAACCCTTTAGTTTATCCCATTTATCAATTATCAAAGACAATACACATATTTTACCGACCGATAAATTACGTAATATAATTTTAAAACGATTCTACATCGATGTTAATAATAATAATAACAATAATAATAATAATAATAATAATAATAACTGTAATGACAACGAATTATATAAGTAACATTTTTCAAAGTAGCTTAGTGTTCATCTACAATAACTCAACTGTCAAAAATGACAAAATAGTCCCTTCAGTTTGGTTGCGTTCCAGTAATAGTCTTTAACAACTTGAAATTTTTTCCGTTAAATGCTATTGCAAGATTAGTCTCGACGTCAAAATATTACTACAACTGTTTGTGTGACAAAAAGTTTCACAATAGACTTTTTAGTTACCTAACATATTGAGTAACGGTCCCTAAATAAAAGAGAATTTGTTTGCACACTCAAACTTTTAATTGGGACACTCTATTGTATGCATTAGATACTTGTACAAGGTTTACAACGTGCTTTAACTGTTTGTACAGTTGAGTGTCCCAATCACAAAGTTGAGTGTGCAAATCACCTACCTAAGTAAAATTACTTTGTTGAATAAAGATGTTAACAAGTATTGTTTAAAAATTAACCATATTTAGATTGTTTGTATTTGTAGTCACACTCACATGTGGAAATTAAGTTAGTCGAGTAAATGAAAATGAAGTAGTCTCATAGATATGGATAAAAGAAAATGAAATACCATTACTAAATTTTGTATTCTATTAGACATATAATAAGTTTTTGATTTTAGGATATGCAATTTCACTAGATCCATATTGCATATACAAACAAATTCGACCGCTATAAGAGTGAACGAGGCAATTTGTGGTACATTCTCGTTATAGCATTTTTTTGTGTTATAGCGGCGACGCCACTGCACCGCCTTTCCATGTTATAGGTTCTTCAATTATTCGCCAACCATATCACTATCATATTACGTTTGTTTTTATTGAGTAGGGTTTGTTTGATGATGTGTTGTAGAAATTTTATTAAAAAAAAAAACATTTTTTTTTATGTTATATGGTAAATATTGACGTAACTGTAAATAACACACCTATAACACCCACTGCAAGTAGCTATCTACATGATTACACATAATAGGAAATTTATTGTTTTTGTATTGTTTTAAGATTTACACATTTTAGGAATATCGTTCTTGTTTTGATAACTTTGATTGATAACAAGGAATTGCAAATATTTGGAGCATATCCTTCTTGTTTTCTAAAAACATTAATTAAATTCTTGTTTTCATAAATTTTTTTATTTTTATTGACTTCTTGTATTAAATGCTGTACCTATCTACACTTTACGTAGGAAAAACCTTAACGAGTCATTTTACAAACATAAAAATTAATGAAGCAATAACTTTACTATATAATAATATTAATACATGTCGCATGAAATAGTGGGCTTCAAACGCATAAAATTCAAACATTTGACTTTTAAGATATTGCGTAGATTCTATTTTCAAGATGCAAGTACTCACTCTCTAGATTCTTTGTTTTCGGGAAAGAAAACATTTAATAAAAAATAGCAAATTGTCAATAATGGTAGCCCATCAAACTTACATAAACGGATAAAGTTTTGCATGTTTAGATTCTCCGGTAAATCGAGTCTTTCACTTTGATATACACGGTCTAATTGAGATATCTCGTGACCGTTTTCAACTTTTTTTCTTGAGACTTAACCTCTGTAAGTAGGTTAAGTGTCTTATCACTATGCGTTTATTTATTTCTCTTTTCGATAACGATAGACGTGACACGGCTTGTTCTATAGTTGTTGGGCCACATGCCCTACTTATTAGCCGAACGGTGTCCACGCGCTATATGTTCTAGAGTCGGCAGGCCACCTGCCCTGCTATATTTGAACGGCGTGTTGTGCTCTAACAGAGCTATCATTGGATCGAGATCAACTTGGAGCCGTACCACCTACGCCAAACGTATACGGGCATACCGTAGCTATATTATCAGTTGTAACAGATCGCTATTGAGCCTAACAAGGCCAATATAAAAACACATATGGAAGTGCCAATCTAAACCAATTGACAATAAATATTGTAACTCCTTAGACATTTATTTATTTCTCTTTTCGAAGTATGAATGAATTCGACCCAACAAATATCACGATTTTCAAATGATGGTAAATCGTTTGTTTTAATGATCTAGACATTTTGACAGGCAGAATTCATGATATGTTTATGTTTTAACCAAATGAGCCCACTTATATTCTCTGTAAGAGTGTTTATTTTATTAAGCTGAAACACAATGGATATTGGTTTCACTTTTAAGTGGAACAGGATTAGGCCTTAGCATAGGCATACCATTGTTTGGTGTTATGGATTTTGATAAAAAGATGCAAGTTGACAAATTTAGTATATAAGTGTAATAAATATGCTCTCAAAATAGGGGAAAAGACCAAGATGTAAGGAATGAAATTGGACACTCATCTCTTCCATGAGGAATAGATTTTCTGAATTGATTCTACATTTTCATTCTATACCAATTACCAAACACTCATATATAAAAATCAATTTATTCCTTTGTATCCAAACCCACTAAACAAACAACCCTTTAGTTTAACCCATTTATCAATTATCAAAGACAATACACATATTCTACCGACCGATAAATTACGTAATATAATTTTAAAACGATTCTACATCGATGTTAATAATAATAATAACAATAATAATAATAATAACTGTAATGACAACGAATTATATAAATAACATTTGTCAAAGTAGCGTACTGTTCATCTGCAGTAACTCAACTTTCAAAAAGGACAAAATAGTCCCTTCAGTTTGGTTGCGTTCCAGTAATAGTCTTTAACAAAATAAAAAAAAATTGCCATTGAATGCTATTGCAAGATTAGTCCCGACGTCAAAATATTAGTAACTGTTTGTGTGACAAAAAGTTACACAAATAGACTTTTTAGTTACCTAACAACTTGAGTAACGGTCCCTAAATAAAAGAGAATTTATTTTCACACTCAAACTTTTAATTAGGACACTCTATTGTGTGCATTAGATACTTGTACAAGGTTTACAACGTGCTTTAACTGTTTGTACAATTGAGTGTCCCAATCACAAAGTTGAGTGTGCAAATCACCTCTCTAAATAAAATTTACTTTGTTGAATAAAAATGTTAACAAGTATTGTTTATAAATTAACCATATTTAGATTGTTTGTATTTGTAGTCACACTCACATGTGGAAATTAAGTTAGTCGAGTAAATGAAAATGAAGTAGTCTCATAGATATGGATAAAAGAAAATGAAATACCATTAATAAATTTTGTATTCTATTAGACATATAATAAGTTTTTGATTTTAGGATACGCAATTTCACTAGATCCATATTGCATATACAAACAAATTCGACCGCTATAAGAGTGAACGGCGCAATCTGCAGTAGATTCTCGTTATAGCATTTTTCGTGCTATAGTGCCGACGCCACTCCACCGCCTTTCCATGTTATAGGTTCTTCAATTCTTCGCCAACCATATCACTATCATATTTCGTTTGTTTTTAATAAGTAGGGTATTTTTGATGGTGGCTTGTAGAAATTTTATTAAAAAAAGCATTTTTTTTATGTTATAAGGTAAATATTGAGGTAACGGTAAATAACACACCTATAACACCCACTGCAAGTAGCTATCTACATGATTACACATAATAGGAAATTTATTGTTTTTGTATTGTTTTAAGATTTACACATTTTAGAAATATCCTTCTTGTTTTGGTAACTTTGATTGATAACAAGGAATTGCAAATATTTGGAGCATATCCTTCTTGTTTTCAAAAAACATTACTTAAATTCTTGTTTTCATAAAATTATTTATTATTATTGACTTCTTGTACTAAATGCTGTACCTATCTACACTTTTTGTAGGGAAAAAAATTAACGAGTTATTTTACAAACATAATAATTAATGAAGCAATAACTTTACTATATAATAATAGTTAATACAAGTCGAATGAAATAGTGGGCTTCAAACGCATAAAATTCAAACATTTGACTTTGGAGATATTGTGCAGATTCTATTTTCAAGATGCAAGTACTCACTCTCTAGATTCTTTGTTTTTGGGAAAGAAAACATTTTATAAAAAATAGCAAATTGTCAATAATGGTAGCCCATCAAACTTACATAAACGGATAAAGTTTTACCTGTTTAGGTTATCCGGTAAATCGAGTCTTTCACTTTGATATACACGATCTAATTGAGATATCTCGTGACCGTTTTCAACTTTTTTCTTTGTCATCCCACATGCATATCTAGTGATGTTTGGGACATAACCTCTGTAAGTAGGTTAAGTGTCTTATCACGATGCATTTATTTATTTTTCCTTTTGATAACGATAGACGTAACACGGCTTGTTCTATAGTTGTTGGGCCACATGCCCTACTTATTTTAGCTGAACGGTGTCCACGCGCTATAGGTTCTAGATTCGGCAGGCCACCCGCCGCTATATTTGAACGACGTGTTGTGCTCTAACAGAGCTATCATTGGATCGAGATCAACTTGGAGCCACTTATTTACCTACGCCAAACACATAATGGCATACCAGCTATATATTATCAGTTGTCACAGATCGCTATTGAGCCTAACTAGGCCAATATATAAACACATATGGAAGTGCCAATCTAAACCAATTGACAATAAATATTGAAACTCCTTAGGCATTTATTTATTTCTCTTTTCTAAGTATGAATGAATTCGACCCAACAAATATCACGATTTTCAAATGATGGTAAAATCGTTTGTTTTAATGATCTAGACATTTTGACAGAGAGAATTCATGATATGTTTATGATTTAACCAAATGAGCGCACTTATATTATCTTTAAGAGTGTTTATTTTATTAAACTGAAACACAATGGATATTGGTTTCACTTTTAAGTGGAATATGATTCAGCCTTAGCATAGGCATACCATTGTTTGGTGTTATGGATTTTTAACAAAAAGATGCAAGTTGACAAATTTAGTAATATAAGTGTAATAAATACGCTCACAAAATAAGGGAAAAGACCAAGATGTAAGGAATGAAATTGGACACTCATCTCTTCCAAGAGGAATAGATTTTATGAATTGATTCTGCAAGTTCATTCTATACCAATTGCCAAACACTCATATATATAAATCAATTCATTCCTTTGTATCCAAACCCACTAAACAAACAACCCGTTAGTTTAACCCATTTATCAATTATCAAAGACTATACAAATATTCTACCGACCGATAAATTACATAATATAACTTTAAAACGATTCTACATCGATGTTAATAATAATAATAACAATAATAATAATAATAATAATAACTGTAATGACAACGAATTATATAAATAACATTTGTTGGGAATTCTCAGGAAACAAGTGGTGTTTCTGATCGAGAGAAACAATGGATTCTCATTGAAGAAGAGTTTCTCATTGAAGTAAAATAAACATACAAAGTAGGAACTATGTCAAGTTATTCTACCGGGCAAGTAGTGAAACAGTTGAAGTAATCTTAAAGCCGGAATCTACCTAGTGAAACAGTTGAAGCATACAAGTCGTGGAATCTATCTGGAAGTAGTGAAGCCGTGGTTTCTGTCAAGCACAAGTGGATTCTGCTGAAGTTACATTTCTATCGGCGTAGTAAAGCAGAAATCGTGATTATGCTAATAGAGTGAGTCCACGTGTAGGATAGGGAGGCGCAGATTATTTAATGCTAGCCCATCTTTATTATTGTATTGCCCGAGATAGGTTTGTATACTGCCCAAGGTTAGCATGTGTATGGGTTTTTACATTTATTTATTTGCAGCGTTGTACTTTTCCCAATAAATGGAATAGTGTTCCTTGTCTATAAAAGGAACTTAGGTCTTATGTATTAGGAGAATTTTTTTGAAAAAAACATTGAAGAAAAACCTCTTTAGAGAGGGTGTAAAGATCCATAGAGGATCATTAGTTTTATAAGAAAAACCTTGTTGGTAACATTGATTGTGTTCTTATTATTCCGCTGTGCATGTTCAATCATTGTTATTATAGACTCTAGTTGAGTCCGGATCTTGGATTTCACAACATTAGTCAAAGTAGCTTACTGTTCATCTACAGTAACTCAACTTTCAAAAACGACAAAATAGTCCCTTCAGTTTGGTTGTGTTCCAGTAATAGTCTTTAAAAAATTGAAAAATTTGCCGTTAAATGCTATTGCAAGATTAGTCCCGACGTCAAAATATTACTGTTTGTGTGACAAAAAGTTACACAAATAGACTTTTTAGTTACCTAACAACTTGAGTAACGGTCCCTGAATAAAATAGAATTTATTTGCACACTCAAACTTTTAATTGGGACACTCTATTGTGTGCATTAGATACTTGTACAAGGTTTACAACGTGCTTTAACTGTTTGTACAGTTGAGTGTGCAAATCACCTCCCTAAATAAAATTTTCCTTGTTGAATAAAGATGTTAACAAGTATTGTTTATAAATTAACCATATTTAGATTGTTTGTATTTGTAGTCACACTCACATGTGGAAATTAAGTTAGTCGAGTAAATGAAAATGAAGTAGTCTCATAGATATGGATAAAAGAAAATGAAATAACATTACTGTTGTGAAACTAATAATTAAGAAGAGAACAAATAACAAGAATAAAGATTGAAACATTGAGGAATTGTATTATTCATCTCACAATGGGGGCATCTATATATAGTTACAAGATGGAGTATTCCACAAGATACAATTCACTAATTAAGATAACTTCTAATACTAATAGATATGGACATCCATACCATATTTATCCATAACACTCCCCCTTGGATGTCCATTTGAGGATTATGCCTCGTTAAAACCTCTTAGATAAAACCCGGTGGGACAAAAATCTAGTGAAGGAAAAAGAGTACATAACTCCTTTATACGCTTGGGGATATTGCCTCATTAAAAACCTTGCCGAAAAACCCTGTAGGGACAAAACCATGGTCAAGGGAAAAAGAGTGCAATGCGTATCTTTTCTCCCCCCTGATGATCAAATCACTTAAGCTCATTGAGTCACTGAAACTCACATTAAAGTGACTTGATAGAATCACATGAATATATAATCTCTACATGTTGTTCGCATATCCATTTTTTAAGGATTAACATACGTCATACATCTCATTCAAGTACATCATCGTACTTCATAAGTCATTCGTTGCAAAACACAATTAATTCAAATGATATATTATATCATGTATGACCATTGGCGAGAATCGTAAATGTTTCATACACATTTTAGTATGACAGTTTTAAATCGATATTGTGATCATCATCTTTATAAATCAAGGGGGCTTTTTCCACATCATGTGTGTAACACCCCCAAATCTCGGTACAGCGGAAGACTTAATCAAGTTTTCGGGCCGTTACTATTGGATTGGTATCACACACAAGTATAGCCATAAGATAGTCATTTAACATTCAAAACCAATCCCAAATTTAGTTATTCAAAACATTTAATCTAAAAGTGTAAATATTAGGCCCAACACATGATTTAATAAAATAGGTCCCCCAAAGTTTATCAGAGTCAGAAATGATCCTTGAACCCCTCCTTCTTGCCAAGCTTCCACCGATCACGTATTCCAAACATCTCTCAAATACCTGAGAAATCATGCTAAAAGGTCAGCTTACGCTGGTGAGTTCATAGGTTTAAGTTCAACAAAATCATAGTGGACCTATAGGAGTTGATTTGCTATGCAAGACCTAAGATAGAATAAATACCGTTTACACACACCGATCCTACCCGGATCACCAACCATAATCATATCCCGCATCCAGGGATTACTCGGGCCCCGCGACTCTAGTCCAGCACTGTCGTGACAACCTCTAGAACAGTTGCCAACCCCGGACTAGGTCGATATAGAAGTCTATTCTTAGCTAGGCACGGTTAAACCTAGACTAAGGCAACAACTACCGCACATCTATCTAAATAGTCAAGCATATAAGCAAATCCAAATAGTTTCCACGGTCCAAAAAAAGTAGCATGATTCTCACCCCAATATAGCTAAAAACGTAGATAAAAGTGGGGCTATGAAACTCACCCTCAAAATCAACGCACAAATAAACACTAGCAGAAGATAACGGTAATCACGGCACAGCAACTATCGACTCGGCACAACCTATTAATGTAGACCAAACTTAATATATATATCTCTCGAAATCAACGTTATCTACCCCAATGTATTCCATTTCTTTATTTCCAAAAATGTCTCGTTTCGCAGTTTAATCCTAGTGTTTGGTATTCCTCATGTGGGTGTATCGACTCAATATGATGCCATGAATGCACTCAAACAACCAATATGTTATGCTTCGCAATACAATATGCAACTCCATTCAACACAATATGTGACTCAATGCGACACAATGAGACGTCGCTTCGATAAGCTCCATAGTCCAATAAGTTTCGGAATAAACAGTAGACCTTATCGAATTCTTCAACTCGATAAACTCAATTATTCATTCGTATCGCTTATTATTTCATAAACCGGTCGCATCCTAACGAGTCATGAGGATAAGTCACCCATTAATAAGGTTACCCAACGTACCTAGCGGGCTCTTATTAGATTCGTCAACCTAATAAGTCCGCTACCCACGTGGATCAACACTATTAATGCTAGGTTATCTATACTACTTTATAATGCATTTAGGCCTTCTAAAATTAGAAGGCTTAAAAATTAAGCCTTCTAATTTTAGAAGGCTTAAAATTAAGATAAGGAGCTCCAATCATGAGATGACATGTGTCAATTTTAACAAACCCCAAGCCTAACTTCTAACAAAAGCCTAACTCCTAACCACCAAAAATTAAGATAAGGAGCTCCAATTATAAAAAGACATGTGTCACTTCTCAACTAAAAATTCATCTTTATTTTCAAATTAAAATATCTTTTATCTACTTATTTTTTTTATAATCTAATTTCACCATATTTTCTAAAATTTTATGCTCTTTAATTCAACATCCATTTTAATATATATTTTTATGAGTTTTATTTTAATATTTATATTATTTTATTTAACCAAAATTTTACAACTTAACCTTTATTTCATTTATTCCAATCATATTATAGCTTCATTCTAAATCACTCCGCTACCATGTGGTACCCTCTTCTAGTCCGTAACTCATGCATACCACGTAAGTAAATAAATACTTGAAACTAGTATTAAATGCCCATAATTGGCATATATCGATAAACGTGTACTCGAAACATTAATTGCTTATTTATTAGAAAACAGTTCCATTTTTTGGCGTTACTTTCCGTTTAAAATAGTAAATAACAAGATAATTCTTGTTATCGTTATTTTTCGTAAAACAAACCCATTTATTATTTATATTTCATAGTCTATTGGCATTTTCATATATATATATATATATTTCGTCAAATTCCAATATTAATCTCATATCGTTATTCGTTTCAAGTCCACAAGCACGAGTCATAACTTCTCGGCTTTTAATCAATCAACAGTCCAAACTATACTAAAGTTCATGTTACGGCTTTGTCGGAGTCAACTATTGACTAAAAAGTCAAAGTAACACCGACGTTGCTTAAAGTTGACAATATATATACCAAGTTCAATTTAAAAGTCATAATAGCGCAATTCAATCCCAAAACAACTCAAATCAATCTCGCCAACCAATCAATCAACCAAGTATGCCCGAAACCAATGTTATGACCCTAATGGTCATGACACGGTCACGGTTAAGACCACGTGAACCAAACAAGCTCTAGAAGCTTTTCGGCTCCACGCGTCTCATCCAAACATCAACAATATCAACCAACAAGCTACCAAAATAACCCGACCCGGACCCGTGGTCCATGTGGGTCACGTACGCAACCCACGGGCCTGTAACGTGCCCTATGTGGCTCGTACACCATGCCAATCCAACCAAACATCACCCAAATCAATTCCACAACATCCAAATCCAATTATTCAAGCTCCAATCATTAACCAAACACAAAACCCATCATCTATTCTAACCAAAAATATGAAACTAGACCTAAAATGCATAAACCCATCAAATTGATACACCACATGCTTACCAAACACTATCTACATGTTTATTTAGATGTTAATTAGACTTAATTTCATGTTTAAACCAAAAGCCCCAAATTTGGACATAGGGTCAAAACCCTAATTAACCCATACGTGGGGTTTTATAGCTTAAACAAGCTCTACACATGTTCCATTTACCTTATTCAAGCACCAATTGCAATATTTGATGAAAATCCTATAAGTACGAATCTTAATCTTAAGATTTGAAGGTGTTAATGAAGGTTTTAGTATGAGTATTATATATGGATGGAAAGAGGATGAAAATATCTTTGATATGGTGGTGGAGGTGGGTGGTCACGCGCGGCGGTGTGACCGTGGTGGCTGGAATAGTGGCCGGAATTTAGAGGGTGGCGGCTAGGGTTTGTTTTAGGGTTTTTAGAGAGAGAGAGAGTGTAGAGAGAGAAATGTGTTAGTGTGTGTGTTTTAGAGAGAGAAATAGAAGTGGTGAAATGAGGAGGTGAGGGGCCTTATATACTTGGACCAAGGACTCAAAAATAAATAAAAATAGGGAAGGTGGGCGCCGGCCATGGGTATTTTAGGGGGTCGGAGTTGTAATTTTTCGTAACTATCCCGTTTACCCATTCCCGAGCTCACATATTGTCCCCCGAGTGTCCCACGACGTTCATTCGACTTTCTAACATCGTTACTTATGTTTTTCCACGAGTTTTGACTATTTATTTGCCAATTTTCGAGTTACGGTCTAAAAGTTACGTTATTTCTCGTTTTAGGCTTTTCTAGTTCCGAATCGAATAGTGCCTACCAAATAGAGTTGAAACTCATACGATAACTCATTCAATAGTGAAATAAACCGTAAAAACCAATAGACGATATAAAATCAAGTCATGGTTTATAAAAATAGTGATAAAGGCAAAGCTCGTTTAGTTTAACGTAATGCGGTTACCTAAAATAGACTCCCTAAATTGCCAGTTGTCATAGCCTCCCAGCCTCAGAAGAAACCCGTCCCAGGTTTCACTCCGAGTTGCTTGGTGTCATAAAAAGTTTAGGACACTTCCTACAGAAAACGTCCTCACGTTCCCTCGTGAACTCCGGTCCATGTCGGGAGTTCCAACGAACTTTAACGATCGGTATACGGCTATTCTTCAGCCGTTTAATCTCACGATCCATAATCTTAATCGGTTCCTCAACAAAATTCAATTTCTCATCAATACGAATATCTCTTAAGGGCACAACTATGTTTTCCTCCGAAAGACATTTCTTAAGGTTACTAACATGAAAGACATTGTGTACATCGCTTCCGATGGTAGCTCCAGCGGTATGCTACCCGGTCGATTCTTTCCAGGATTGGAAAGGGACCAATATATCGAGGATTGAGTTTTCCATGTTTCCCAAAATGAATCACTCCTTTCCAAGGAGAAACTTTCAACATAACACGATCTCCAACCTGAAATTCTAAAGGTTTACGCTCCTCTATCGCATAACTCTTTGTCTATCACGAGCGGTTTGAAATCGGTTACGAATCTGAACTATCTTCTCAGTGGTTTCTAGGACAAGTTCGGGACCTGTAAGTTGACTCTCGCCAACTTCAGCCCAACAAACAGGAGAACGACATTTCCGGCCATACAGTGCCTCAAATGGGGCGGCCTTAATGCTAGAGTGATAACTATTATTGTAAGAGAATTCGGCCAAAGGGAGGTGTCTCTCCCAGCCTTTGCCGAAATCAATAACACAGCCTCTAAGAATGTCTTCTAAAGTCTGAATGGTTCTCTCGCTTTGACCATCGGTCTGACGATGGTAAGCAGTACTCATATCCAAATTTGTTCCTAGTGCTGTCTATAACGATCTCCAAAAGTGGGATGTAAAACGACTATCCCTATCGGAAATGATAGATATCGGTACTCCATGACGCGATACTACCTCCTTAAGATACAATCGAGCAAGCTTATCGAGACTATCGGTTTCACTAATGGCTAAGAAGCGAGCAGACTTAGTTAAACGATCAACTATTACCCAGATAGCGTCATTGCCGCTAACTGTTCTCGGTAATTTAGTGATAAAGTCCATGGTTATTCGCTCCCATTTCCATTCCGGGAGTTCGGGTTGAACTAAGAGTCCTGATGGTTTCTGATGTTCGGCCTTTATCTTAGAACAAGTCAGGCACCAACTGACATACTGAGCTATATCGGCTTTCATATTAGGCCACCAATAAAGTTTCTTAAGGTCCTGATACATCTTATCGGCTCCGGGATGAATAGAGTATTTTGATTTATGCGACTCGTGCATAATCAACTCACGGATTCCACCATGAAATGGTATCCAGCTTCTGTCAAGCATAAACTTTCCATCGAACGCTTCAAGAAGACGTTTTCACTTTCTACCATTCCATGAAGATTCTCATAAGGACGGTTCTCTTCCGTCAATGCCTCCTCTTGCGGCTAAAATTTGAGACGCTAAGGCAAAACAATGGTCATTCCTAAGGATCTAACGAGTAGGGGTGGAATGTCCTCCTTTCGACTAAGTGCATCAGCCACAACATTAGCCTTACCAGGATGATAACGAACCTCACAGTCATAATCACTAAGAAATTCTAACCAACGACGCCGCCTCATGTTCAATTCTTCTGATCTAAGATATGCTTCAAGCTCTTATGGTCGGTAAATACTGTACACTTGGTTCCATATAGGTAATGTCTCCAGATCCTAAGAGCAAACACTACAGCACCTAACTCAAGGTCATGGGTGGTGTAGTTTTTCTCATGCTTCTTAAGTTGTCGGGATGCATAAGCAATCACCTTCTCACGCTGCATCAAAACAGCACCTAAGCCTTTATGCGAAGCGTCGCAGTACACGACAAAGCAAGGTTGTCAAGATCGGGATCCTGCCCATGATCGTTTTTGTCTTTGCAAGATCGTGATCGTAAGATCGGATCGGGATCTTAAGATCCTACTCTAATGTTATTTCTTAATAGTTTATGTAATTTTATACAAATCTACAAATTCTAATACATGAACTACACAAAATACTATGAACGTTTCATATAAATGTTGTCCTAAATTATGATTATAAAATGTTTAAAAATATTAACATGTTGTTTTTTGAATTCTACAAACAAACAACCCATAAATTTGTAGTTTTTTAGTTTGTAATCCTAGAAGAGTGAGATCGGATCAGATTAGATCATAAGATCGTATGGTCAAGATCGGGATCCTATAAGATCTTAAGCTTGCAAAGATCCTATGTAGGATCCGGATCGTTTTTGCTTTACAGTATCGTAAAATTGTAAGATCCTAAGATCAAGATCGGGATCCTGACAACCATGCAACAAAGTCTTCGCTTCCTTCAGGCAAAGCTAGGATGGGCGCACTACACAACTTCTCCTTCAGAAGTTGGAATGCCTATTCTTCTTTTTCTCCCCATTCATACTTAACATCCTTCTGTGTTAGTTTGGTCAGCGACTTAGCTATCTTGGAAAACCCCTCAATGAATCTCCTATAATAGTCTGCTAAACCTAGAAACTGTCGGATTTCTGATGGGTTCTTAGGAGCTGCCCATTCCTTAATGGGCTTAATCTTAGCTGGGTCAACATGAACACCTCGACTATCTATCATGCGGACCTAAGAATTTCACGGACAGAATCCAAAATTCACACTTAGAGAATTTGGCATACAACTTCTCCTCTCTCAACAATCCTAAAATGAGCCTCAAATGCTCTTCGTGCTCCTCACTACTCTTAGAGTATATCAAGATGTAGTCTATGAATACTATCACAAACTTATCCATGTATGGCTTACACACTCGGTTCATGAGATCCATGAAAACCGCTGGCGCGTTGGTCAAACCAAACGACATCACTTGGAATTCATAGTGTCCATAACAAGTTCTAAACGCAGTCTTAGGGATATCCTCCTCTCGAACTCTAAGCTGGTGATAACCAAATCGTAAGTCGATCTTAGAAAAGACACTAGCTCCTTTGAGTTGGTCGAATAGGTCATCTATTCTAGGTAACGGATATCGGTTCTTCACTGTCAACTTATTCAATTCCTTATAATCAATACACATTCGAAACGATCCATCTTTCTTTTTCACAAACAACACTGGTGCTCCCCACGGTGATGAACTTGGTCGAATGAATCCCTTCTCTGAAAATTCTGCCAACTGTTTAGACAGTTCCTCCAATTCTCTTGGAGCAAGTCGATAAGGTGCCCGGGCTACAGGTGCTGCACCAGGTATCAACTCTATTTGGAATTCCACTTATCGGACAGGTGGAATCCCTGGCAGATCGTCGGGAAACACATCCGGAAATTCTCTAACGACGGGTACATCATTGAGGTGTCTTTCACTCTTCTCCTCACTTTTCTTTTCAGAAATTCGAGCCAAGAAAAGACAACCTCCTCTATCGATGTACTTCTGGGCCTTAATACAAGAGATGATGCTCAACCGGGAAGGGCTTCCACAGTCGCTCCGATCTCCTTGTATGCTCAGAACTTTTCCGCCATACGGTAAACACACAATCTTCTCATCTCAAATGATGTGTGCACCGTTCTTCGATAACCAATCCATTCCGATAATGACGTCAAAACTTCCTAAGGTAACCGGCAATAGGTCTTTACTAAACGGGCGGTCTAGGAAATTTAAGGTACAACCTCAGACTACGGTGTCTATCTCCTCTCTATTCCCATTTGCTAATTCCACATCGTAACTAAACCCTAGAGGTGTTTGGGAGATTCCTAGTAATGGCATAAAATTGGTAGATACGAAACTCATATCCGCACCAGTATCAAACAGTATGGAAGCATAGCGATTATTGAGAAGGAACGTACCCGTAACTACGTTAGGGTCCTCACCAGCTTCCTTCCCAATAGCGTAAACACGCGCTATTCCCATGTCTCTCTGCTGATTCCTAGCACCATGGTTTCCCTGGTTTCCCACAACCTCACGCTTCACAGGGTTTAAGACATTACTTCCTACACCTCGGTTAGCAAATACTCCTACATTACCGGGATTTCCTCTCATCCACGGCTCTCAGTACTCATTCTTAAAGTGTCCCTTCTTTCCACATCCAAAACAGGTGACAGTGGCCTTCCAGTCCGCTCCTGGTGCAGTTTGAGCTGCAGCAAGTGGACGAGACCTACAGTCTTTGGCCATGTGTCCTACCTTAGAGCACTTCCTACACAACAACGGGCACTTTCCATGGTGGTGTCGATTACAACGACCACACATGGGCTTACTACCTTCATAACCCTTCTTATCTCCATTTCCTATGGCGAACACCCTGGCTGTCTCATGCCGTTTGTTGCCATTCCCTTTAACAACTTCATTCCCCTTCCTCTTAACACTCCTATCACTCTTACCCTTGTCTCCTACTTCCAATACATAACAGTCCATCAAACGCTGAGCCACAACAATCGCCTCATGCAAATTAACTGGCTTCGCAGGGATGACATCATTTCGGGTAGCTAAAGGCAATCCATCAGTATACCTCTCAATCTTAAGTTCTTCAGTGCGAACCATTTCAGGGCAAAGCAATGATAACTCTTGGAAACGAAGAGTATAAGTCGCCATGTCAGTACCCTTAACCTTATGGTTCCAGAACTCACTTTCTAACTTCTTAACCTCATTCCTAGGACAGTAAGTCTTGATCAAGAGAGTCTTAAACTGAGTCCAAGTCATACTATAAGCTACATCAATTCCTACTGATCTGTGATAGTTGTTCCACCAGGTCAACGCCTCGTCCTTCAAAGTGAAGGTTGCATACTTAACCTTACAATCCTCATCACAATTACTCACAAAGAAACATGATTCAGTTTCTCCAACCACCTAGTCAGCTAAACTACTCCCTCAGTTCCTCCGAACTCAATGGGACCACAGAATCGGAACTCTTTATAGGTACAACCTCGAGTTTGATTCAGCATTGGGTCCCACCAGAGGTGTTAGAGAGATTAGTCTCAGCTTAAAGCCAAATACACGCTACACCACTAACTGGTCAACATGGGCTAGGTTCACAGGTGGAGGGTTTTGTGGAACAGGACCATTCTCAGCACGGTCGTTCACATTCGGGTTTCCTACAGCTGGGTTATCAGGGTTCGGGTTCTCAACAGGTGATGTGGTCGGGGCCGGACGATGACCTCGACGAACAAGGGAAACAACAGCAGCAGGAGCTGCTCGGTTGTTCCTAAGCGGGTTTCGTCTTGTTGCCATCATTCTGAAGGCAAGAAGAACAGTTCATAAGTCACAAATTTCGCTCTAAAAATTGTTTCCAAGGATCACTAATTATCGCTCAACACATAATCAAGGTCAACAAGGACAACGCTATACTAAAGCGAAACAATCAGATACCGAATCATAACTAAGGATGCATGTTCCAATAACCATAACTCATAGGTTTCAAAAGTGGAAATACATGGAGGGATACGAAGAAATCAAAAACGATCCTAACGAACGATACCAATAAAGACAACTAGGATAATCCTACATCTCGAACCAAGTACTACTTAGTTTCAAGATGATACAAAACCATGAATCTAATACTATCTGTACCGACATGTGAGCATTCCTAAATGATCTCCAAACATCATCCATCACTCTCCATATTGACAAAATCACCAAACGCCGAGTCGCAACTCCTAAGATTCACGACTTCCTTCTCCAAACTCGACCTTGCGCTGAAGCGCTTGGTCACTCCAAGGCTATCAAGCACTCTGTATGCCGGTCTCCAACCTGCTCCTAAAGAGTCCCGACAGACCTCTCTTAAGGCCATCGACTTCTTCCCTATCTTAAGTAAATCTATCCTCGATCCTCAACACCAGTCCTCGTCACTCCATCTAATCGATCTGACAACCTACTGAGACTAATATCTGGGATATAATCTTCCTTCAGATTAGACCCGTCTCACCATACTCCTCGGGCTCTGAAGCAATCTTCGATGGTATCTCAGATCCTAACGGGCTACCTATATAAGGTGAGTAAGGAGGTGAGTCAATGTCTAAAGGCTGTCTAGGGAACTCAGGCTCAGGAAAATGAGAACTTGGTCCTGGAGAATGTGCAGGGCTTTGCAATGGAGGAGTACCCCCTTATGGGATATCCTAATCATCCTCCTCCTGAGGATCCTCATCCTCATCTACATACTGCTCCTCAATCTCATGCTCCTCCTTGACCTCATGCTCCTCCTCGCCCTCATCCATAGGGGGAGAGTCCATGAGTCGGAGTCTATGTGCAGGTAAATCCTGAGGTTGTACACTAGGAGTTCTAGGCCTCCTAAGACATGGTGATGCTGCTAAATGGATAGGTGATGATGGTGGTCTCACGGATATGCGGGCAGTGCTATAAGAAAGTTTCTCTGTGCTCAGCTAAGACCTCGATAAAGTGAGCTGCCTAGATGAGCTAGGGCGATCTGATGATGATGAACTAGAGTGACAGGCAATCTCATAAGGATCACCCTGCGCTAAATCACTGTCATGAGAGTCAATGCTGGCGAACTAGCTACAGCAAGGACCTCCCCTTGACACACATCAAAATCTAGTGAAGGTATAGTTTCAGACAATGGCATATGGGGTAGTATAAGGTGTTCAAACAACTAGTTTTAATAAGCGATCAACTCAACCAAAACATATATATCACATAATGAAAGCTTTAAAAAGTGTAGGTACCGCATTACTCAAAATATGCCTTTAAATAAAACACATAAGTTCCGTTCTATCACTTAATCCCATACCAAGTCAATCGAGTTCAAAATCCAAAAATCATAATAATAATATACCGCTTAATTAAAAATCATATACCGTTGTATCTCATAATCATATCACATTTTACTCCAAAATCAATAATCATTTCTCCAAATCATAACGTTTCCATAATCAGTTCACAATATCCCTTAACAGATCATCTCATAATTCAAATCGCAGTTCATAACATAATCAAATAAGAAGCTTCGGCTTGGCAAGCGGGCGTGCGTCGGTCGAGGATCAATTTTATTAAAAGTGTGTTGGGATATGAAAGTGCTGAAGACATGAAAGTACTGAAGATATGAAAGTACTGTAAGCTGCAAAGTACTGGGAAAAGTCAAAGAGTCAAAGTACTGCTAAAGACAAAGTCAAAGTACTGCACCTAAAAGTCAAAGTACTGCAAAGAACTAAAGAACTGTTATTCGTTTATGGAAAGTATTGTATTCTATGTTTAGATTACTTGTCGTACAAGGTTATCAATTGTAAACCGACTAGGATATCCTTGAGCCTATAAAAGGACTCCTAGATTGGCATTAGAGGTATGATTGCTTATGAGTCTATGAGTTTTAGAGTTACGAATTCACAAGTTAATTAGTGTTTTAGAGAGAAGTTCGATTATCTTAGAGTTGTATTAGAGTATCTGCATAATAAGCAGATTTAGAGTTTATAATAAAAGGTTATTCTTCTTAGCTTTGTTAAGTAAATTCGCGTACTTAATAAAGATTGCTCAGTGTTTCTTTGTTAATAACTTAGGATTTATACGAGGTTATTAAACCTTAACAAGCTAGTTAAGATAGTTTGATTAAAGTATATCGATCCAACAAGTGGTATCAGAGCTTGTGTGGAAACTCTGACTAGGAAGAAACCCTACTTCAACAATATTCAAGATGTCGACTGAAGCTGTTCCACCACCCTCAATCACCTCACTCAGAATTCCAATAATCAAGAAGGAGAATATGATCTCTGGTGCATGAAGATGATGCAGTACATTGCCATTACAGACCATGCTCTTGGAATGTATTGTGAATGGGAATAAAGTTGTAGCAGACCCCATTGATATTCCTGGACAACCAAAGGCACCTAAACCAGTATTACCAGCAGCAACCTTAAGGAATCAAGAGAAGGCACTCAACATTCTCTTATCTGCCATTCCAGATGGTCATCTTCTCAAATTTCATGATGCTAAAGATGCTAAGCAGCTCTGGGCTGCTCTCAAGACCAGATTTGGAGGGAATGAAGCCTCTAAAAAAATGCACAGAAATTTGCTAAAGCAACAGTTTGAAACTTTCACAGTTGGTGAAAGAGAGAGTCTTGATGCTGCATATGATAGGTTTCAGAATCTACTCAACATGTTGGAGCTATACAAGGCAGAAGTATCAGTTGAGGATGCTAATTTGAAGTTTCTAAGGAGTTTGCCATCTTCATGGCATGTGATTGCTACAATGATCAGAGGACAACAAGGTTTGGATGTCATGGACTTTGATGATCTCTATCATCAACTTAAGGTGTATGAGCATGAGATGAGTGGTCAAACAAGTTCTAAGTCTCACAGTATTGCTTTTCTATCATCTGAAAAGAAGGCCAGTACTTCCATTAAAGTACTGCTTCTCCTCAAAGTACTGTTTCTCAAAGTACTGCTGTCTATACACCCCCCTCATATGTTAACAGCCCCACCAACTACCACTATGGACTCAGATGAAGTTATGTGCTCCTTCTTTGCACAACAAGCTAGTTTACCTGTCACTTATGAAGAAGATCTAGCACAGATTGAAGAAGATGCACTTGAAGAAATTGATATCAGGTAAGTGTTGCTATGATCACTGCAAGGATCAAACAGTACATGAAGAAGACAGGCAAAAGCATTGATTTCAAACCAAAACAGGGCATAACTTTTGACAAATCTAAAATTGAATGCTTCAATTGTCAAAAGACTGGTCACTTTGCAAGGGAGTGCAGGTTTGCTAAGTATCAAGCAAACAGGACATCTGAAAAGCCAAAACTTGAGCTTAAGGAAATTCCCATTACTGAAACAAAGGCTTTGGTTGCTCAAGAGAAGTTATCAGAAGTTGACTGGAGTGAAGAGTTTGATGATGAACCAGTAACTTATTGCATGGTAGCAGTGGAAGAAGAAATTGAAGATTCAGTAGAAGCATTGGATTGGAGCACTGTTTTTCTGAAGAACTGAACATGCTGTTCTGGAATCTGATGATGGCTTTGGAGGATTTGACTGGAGCAAGGAAAGTGAAGATGATCCTGTCCAACTAGCATTGGTGGCTACTTCACCAAATCAATCTCCTATCTCTGAGGTATGCTCAAATTGCTATGATTTTATCATAAATTACTTAGCAGTTATGTGATTGAGAGAGATAATTGTGTTAAGGCTAGGTCTGAGGTAGCAGGTTATCAAATAACCTTAGAATCTATGGAAGCCAAAATTTTAGCACATGAAACTAATGAAGTAGCTTGGCCTGAAAAATATGCACAACAGGATTACCAGTTAAAGCTTAGTGAATGGAAATTAAACTGTAAAATTGCTGAAATTGAGAAATTAACTAAGGAAAGAGATGATTTGTTAGCTAAGTTTGCTGCTTGGGGTGAAGTTGGCCTGTCACATGTTTCTTATGTTCAAAACAGCAAAGAGCCTACCTTAAAACTGGATTAGGTTTTGGAATGGATTTTAGTAAGATAGAAGAAAACCAATCTAGTAATCAGGATGAAGGTGAGTATGAGGATATAACCACTAGTGATGAAGAACTCATTAATTATGTAGATACATCTAGTAATGATGGTTCAATAAGTGACTCACCTCCTGAATATAAGAAAGCTAATGATTATCATGCTGTTCCACATCCCACTGGCATTCATCAACCCTCCATGTTTCAGTAGACAGTCTAGAGTTTAGGAAGAAGCTAGTTGCTCAATCTAGGTCTGAAAAACCCAAAGAATCTGTTGAAAACGATGTTCAAAATCAAGCAGTACCTTTAAATCAAAGTACTGCTCCACAAGCAGTACCTTCTTCAAAACCTTTTCAAAACAGTACTGCTAAACCTTTGGGATAATTTTGTTCAAAACAGGTTTAATCACTCACCAAGAAGGCAAAATAATTTTGGGCATAGACATAGAAGATGTCACTTTGACAGTATGGGTCAGAAACTGTTTTTTGTGTGTTTTAGTCCTACTCATCTAATTAAGGATTGTGAACATCACTCAAAATACCTTAGAAAATTTCCAAAGAACAGGACTGCAAACCAGAAACCTAGAGAGTACAAACCAGTTTGGAATAATTCAAATAGGGTCAATCACAGAAATTTCTCACCAGATCATAGATCCCCACACCAGCGAAAACCTTTTTCAAAACCTTCAGTATCTCACAGTACTTTCCAAAGTACTGTTAACTCTGGCCCAGTACTTTTTCAAAGTACTGCTCAGACAAAACAAGGTACTGATCACAATACTTGGTATAGAAATTCTAGGAAATCTCACTATCAACCTAGAAGGTATTACAATTCACATAGGAGATTTAGATCAGAGAAACCAAGTGTTAAAACAGAATGGGTTAAGAGGGAAAGTACTGCAGAGGGACGACATACTTTCAACCAAAAGTGAATCAGATGTTTTTGTGATGACAGAAAAAGAGATTTGTGTTGAAAACCAGAAAGTTTTACACATGCTAAAGATCAAAAGATAATTCTGGATCATCATTTGAAAGATAGTGGAATTACATACTCAAAGAATTTGAGTTTGTAACTCCACAAGGGGAACACAAGTCAGAAATGGCTTGGGTTCCTAAAAGTTTCTAACTCTTTTCTTTGTGTGCAGGGCAACCCAGAAGAGGAGCTTAAAGATCATCTTATTGTGGATAGTGGTTGCTCTGGAAGTATGACAGGAGACAAAGAGATCCTGTCTGATTTAGGAAGATTAGTGGAGGAAGAGTTGCATTTGGGAATGATCCCAATGGAGGAAAGATTTCTGGAAAAGGGACTATCAAAGCAGGGCTTATAGATTTTGAGAATGTTAGATACGTAAAGGAGTTAAAGTTCATTCTATTGTAGTATCACAAACTGTGATAAAAAGCATCCTGTGTTGTCACTGACAGAAAGGAAATTTCAAATGAGTTCAATGGGTGAGTTGACTTTCTTTTTAGGAATTCAGGTTAAGCAGTCAAAGGAAGGTATTTTTATCAGTCAAGACAAGTATGTTACAGACATACTTAAGAAATTCACTTTTGATGATATGAAGGCTGTTACTACACCCATTAAATCTATCAATTCATTGGGCAAAAGATGAAGATGGACACCTAAGTCAAGCTTTATATATCCATGATTGGCTCTCTTATGTATCTCACTGCATCAAGGCCTGATATTATGTTTGCAGTTTGTCTATGTGCTAGATATCAAGTCTCACCAAAGATCTTCACATGTGCAGTAAAGAGAATATTTTGTTATTTGAAGCAACAACCAAAGTTGGGGTTGTGGTATCCTAAAGAGTCACCTTTTCACTTAGAGGCTTTTTCAGATAGTGATTATGCAGGTGATAACTATGATAGAAGATCAACCATTGGAGGATGCCAATATCTTGGAAGAAGGTTAGTCTCCTGGCAATGCAAGAAGCAGACAATTGCAGCAACATCATCTACTGAAGCTGAATATGTAGCTGCTGTGTCAGTTGTGGACAAGTTTTAGGATGCAGAATCAACTTTTGGACTATGGGTTCAATTTCAAAAATACTCCTATCAATATTGATAATGAGAGTACCATTTGTATTGTGAAGAATCCGGTTTATCATTCCAAGACCAAGCATATTCAGATTAGGCATCACTTTATCAGAGATTGTTATGAGCACAGACTCATTAATGTTGTTAAAGTTCACACAGATGACAATGTAGCTGATTTACTCACCAAAGGCTTTGATGTTTCAAGATTCAATCACTTGGTGGGTGAGTATTGGCATGATTAACTACTAAGCTATGTTTGAGGGGAGGACTATAAGGTATTAGTATAGTCCTGTGTATTGCTTGAGGGGAGGATGCTTGTATATACTTAGTTTCTTTGGAGGAATTTGGCAAAGTACTGTTTTTCCTGAAAGTACTGCTTGGAAAGTACTGCTTTGGGAAAGTACTGCATACGTGGAAAGTACTGTTTGTCGTATTAAAGTACTGTTCCAACGGTTATATTGAGGGGTAATTAATGCTAACGGTTATTTTATTTTGGGCAGTGATTTTTCAAATCTCTCCTATAAATAACTACTTTCCGATTTTCCTCTCATATTTTACATTAGCATCGTTTCCATCTTTTCTCTCATTCTATTCAATTTCAATTTGTACTTACATAATCACCAATGGCGAATCGACCTACTGTTTCAAAGCACAATATGGTAGCAAATTTAGACAAGACTGAAGATAATGCGGCGTTTCAATGATATTGATTTTAACTGGTCGCAACAGTTATGCTCTTTTAGTGGAGCCAGATATTATTGAGCCTTGGATTCAAGAATTTTGGGCTACTGCAAGAGAAAACATGGAGAATGAAGAATTTTATATTAGGGCTACAGTTGTTGGACGCACTGTGAAGATTACTGAAGCATCTATTAGAGAGGATTTGCTTAATGATAATGATGGTGCTATTCGGTTTGCCAAGGAATTGATTTGGGAAACTTTTGGGCATATTGGTTATGAAGGTTCTTTAACGGAACAGACATTCAGAAAACAGTTGTTTTGTCCTCTCATGGAAATTTTGGTTCATGAGTTGCTACATTGCATAAGTGCTAAGAGTATTTCTTGGGAGCAGTTCGGGTCCAATATAGCATCTGCTATGGTTGGGTTAGCTACGGATCGAGTTTTTAACTTCTCAAGGCTAATACTGGATGGGATGCTCGCATATCTTACATGGGTCTACTTGGCAAATGTACCCACGGTTTATACAGGTTTTCTTAAACAAGCAACTTTCTGATGTGCCAAAACCTACAGCTTTATTGCCTGTTATTGTTCAACAATCCAAGATTTTTACTTTATATAAAAAAGGAGTGTTTTATTCAAGGGTCAAGATACTCCTTTAACAACTTCCATGATGGATGTTGTTCAGGCTGTTAGAGCAGATGATGAAGCTGATGCAGCTAGTGAAAGTACTGCATCTGAAGGAACTGCACTGCAGATACTTTTTCTGCATGAAGGTGCATCTGCAAGTACTGCATCACAGGAAGGTACTGCATCTCTACATGGTACTGTTTTGTCAAGCCCTGAGGTTCAAGAAGAAGTTTTAAGATCACCTTCTCCATCTCCACAAGGATCTGTTCTTGCTTCTCAATCAGAGGAACATTCACCTATTCAAGGAGAGGCTTCACATACCATTCTCCTGATGATATCACATTGGATAACTATGTTTTGACAAAGGAGCTGGTAAAGTTAAAAAAGACTACTGAGGTTCAAGCCAAAAAGATAAAGAAATTAAAACTGAAGTTTCGAAGGCTTAAGACTTTTGTGTGGCCATTAGTTCAAGAATTTCGTGTATGGGTCAAAAACAAAAAGAAGGCGCAAAAGCAGTCTAGGAAACACAAACGCCAACAGGTTCATCAACCATCTTCTGTCCAATTGGGGAGGAATTTAGAAAAAGAAAATTTGAAAGAAGATGTTACAAAGAAGAAAGAACCTGAAGGTACTGAAGAAAAGATTATTTCAGATACTGAGGAACAACAAGAACAAGTTCAAGTTCAAGGTACTGATGATCAAGGTACTGATGATCAAGGTACTGAACATCAAAGTGTTGCTTTTCAAGATACTTCTAGGCAAGAGGTAATAACACCAAGAGTATTGAATTTTGAAGAAGAAGCTGGTCCTTCTACAACTGTTATACAAGAAGAGGAGGAAGCTACATTCAAACCTATTCATTCTGCAAGTGATGATGAATTCATTGCTACAATTTTAGGAGATTTATCACAACCTAGAGGTGGTGTTACTATTAGAGATGTACAAGAAGAAGAACAACAAAGAACTTCTCAACCTGCAATTGATCCTAAGGATAAAGGGAAAGGTGTTCTGGTTGAAACTAAGAAAAAGAAACTAACTTTGGCAGAACTTAGAGAAATTGAAGTTGCTAGGAATGAAGCTGCAGCTAGAAAAGTTCAAGAAGAGTTAAATGCTAAAGATAGAAAAGATCAGGAAGCTCAAGAAGCTTAGAATAGAGAAGCAGCTCAAAAGGTACAAGATGAATTAGATGCTGAAGCTGCTGAACCATTACAGTCACCTGTTCCTGTTAGATTTATGCCAAGAAGACTTAATAAAGCTAAAGACAGAAATGCTATGATGGCTTATCTGAAAAGTCAAGGGTATAAAGGATTGCAGAAGTTTAATTATTTTAAGATGAAAAGATTATATGATGCTGCTAGGAAGATTATAAGAAGAATGTTGTGCATCAAAGATTTTAGAGAAGAAGCTACCTGGATTGAAGCTAAAAGAAAGAAGAGTTTGAAAAGAAAAAGGGAAACTGAAGTTACAGATATTCAGTTCTCAAAGAAAGAAAAAGTTGAATTAAGATCTGAGACTAGTGATGAATTAAGAAATTATCTCAGAGTGGTAGATTTTGATTATTCAAAAGAAGATAATGACATGAAGATGAACAGATCAAAGATTAGTGTTTTTGAAGTTGTGAAATCCAAGGAAGGAGATTACATGATTTTTCATAAAGAAGATGAAAGCTTCAAAGTTTTCAAAAGGCTATGGGACTTACTGCACATTATAGATAGAGTAGATCTATTCTATTTATATCATGTGGTGAAAGCTTACTTTGAACAAAATCCATTAGAGGGGATTGGTTTAGTTTTACATGGTGATCTCATAACTGCATGGGAAACTGAAGAAGAGAGCACTGATGATGTTTGGAAGAATCAAGAAAGCTGGGAAATTGTTTGCTGGAGATTCTTTGAAGAGTCTGGAGTTCATGTTTTAGAGCTGGAAAATGGAACGATGATACACATGTTTGCAGAAAGAAGATATCCTCTCACAGTTGAGCTCATGAGAAGAATGCTAGAGCATGGATTGGAAGTAGAAGAGGATAATGAAACTGCTTGCATGGTTATCAACTTATTTATCAACTGGACTACTATTGCTGAAGATGATCAATAACTGGTATGAATTTTATTTGAATAAAATACTTTTTGATATATCAGTACTTTTATTCAAAGTACTGCTGATCAAGACAGTACTTTTATCAAAATACTGTTTGCAGAAATAAACCAGTTAAATGAATTTTAGAAGAAACCTTTTGCTAATTAATAAATATTTTGAAATAAAGATTCAATAAATGGTTTTTGTGATGATAACATCAATAGGTTATCAATCCACCATGGTTACAAAAGGATTGACTAATCCATGAGCAAACGGCTCTGGTAAAGATATATCAAATCCGTTTTTAGTTGACAACTTGCTAATAAGTTGAATGGTAATCAACTCACCATATCAGTAATGTGAAGAGTTGGCTAGCCTACAAGAAAATGGCTTGTGGTAAAGGAAGTGGAAAAACCATTATTGGTAATTAGTTCACCATTAGATAGAAGAACTAACTAGTCCAGAAGGGTACAGCTTTTGGTAAAGACAAATCAAATCTGTTGATAGCTGATGATTTGCTAAAATCATATGGTTATCAATGTACCATGGTCTTACACACCAAAACATTTGGCTACTCCAAAGATAATGGCTTTGGTAAAGAGATCTAAAACCATTAAATTTTCAATGATTCACCTCTCACAGGAGTTAACACACCTGGAAGTGATGAGAATAGTATGCAACTTAAACTGAATTAATGTACAAATTGTCATATGTTGCTGAAAAGATGGAGCTTGCTGGATGCTGCTGAGAAAGAACAATTCTAAGAGATACTTTGACAAGCACAGACACTACAGAGATATATTGAAAAGACTAAGAAACAATCTGATCTTAAAGATGAAGCTGTTAAAGATATATTCACAAAGGAACTTGAAGTCAAGCAAGTAGAATTCAAGTTAGGGGAGGATTGTTGGGATATGAAAGTGCTGAAGACATGAAAGTACTGAAGATATGAAAGTACTGTAAGCTGCAAAGTACTGGAAAAGTCAAAGAGTCAAAGTACTGCTAAAGACAAAGTCAAAGTACTGCACCTAAAAGTCAAAGTACTGCAAGAACAAAAGAACTGTTATCCGTTTATGGAAAGTATTGTATTCTATGTTTAGATTACTTGTCGTACAAGGTTATCAATTGTAAACCGACTAGGATATCCTTGAGCCTATAAAAGGACTCCTAGATTGGCATTAGATGTACGATTGCTTATGAGTCTATGAGTTTTAGAGTTTACGAATTCACAAGTTAATTAGTGTTTTAGAGAGAAGTTCGATTATCTTAGAGTTGTATTAGAGTATCTGCATAATAAGCAGATTTAGAGTTTATAATAAAAGGTTATTCTTCTTAGCTTTGTTAAGTAAATTCCGCGTACTTAATAAAGATTGCTCAGTGTTTCTTTGTTAATAACTTAGGATTTATCCGAGGTTATTAAACCTTAACAAGCTAGTTAAGATAGTTTGATTAAAGTATATCGATCCTACAAAGTGGTTATAGTTTAGGGTTTATAAAATACCTAATTCTCTATAACCTTGAGCTCTGATACCAATCTGTAACACCCTCAAATCTCGGTACAACGGAAGACTTAATCAAGTTTTCAGGGCGTTACTATTGGATTGGTATCGCACACAAGTATAGCCAAAAGATAGTCATTTAACATTCAAAACTAATCCCAAATTTAGTTATTCAAAATATTTAATCCAAAAAGTAAAATATAGGGCCCAACACATTTACAAAATAGGTCCCCATAGTTTATCAGAGTCAGAAATGATCCTTGAACCCCGCCTCCTTGCCAAGCTTCCACCGGGATCACGTGGTATTCCAAACATCTCTCAAATACCTGAGAAATCATGCTAAAAAGGTCAGCTTACGCTGGTGAGTTCATAGGTTTAAGTTCAACAAAATCATAGTGGACCTATAGGAGTTGATTTGCTATGCAAGACCTAAGATAGAATAAATACCGTTTACACACACCGATCCTACCCGGATCACCAACCATAATTGTTAATACAAATAAGCCGTAAAAACGTTTATTTATATTTCCCAATTTATCTTCTAATGTTTTGTCGATAACAAACGTAAAAATCATTTTGTGAATGAAACAGTCATAATACGTAAAATGGTTTGAACTAATAGTTTTCTAATTATCTTCTAAGGATTTCACATAAAACACTAAAACATGTATAAGTGATTTTATGATTTAGATATACATATGTACAACAACTAGTGTTTACATATTAAGTTAACATATATACTTAAACTAAGGATACTAAAATGGGTAAAAACATGTAAATACTAAAATGGGTAAAAATATGTAAATACTAAAATGGGTAAATACTAGCAAATGGTTTTAATTCCATAACCCATGGTTTTATATAAAACCACTTAACCAAGTTCATTGTATCTAGAAAGAAACCATGGATCAACCCATAACCCATGACCCATGACCCATAACCAAAAATACCCATGGGCAAAGAGGAGCGACCCACGGATCCCTAGCTTTGTGCTAGCCGATCCCAGTGTAGGGATCCGTGGGATCCGGGGAACAGTAGAGAATTTTCTCTATAAATAGTGAGCCATTTCTTCATTGTTTGACACACCTTTCTAACCCCTCTCCAATATACTTTCTCCACTGAGTTAGATCTCACTAACCATAGATCCAAGAGATCTATGTTTGTAGTTTTGTTTTGTGATCTTTTAGGTACCTCTTAAAGGCAAGATCACCACCTTTGAAGTCGAGCAAGCTCAAGTCCATGAGTTGCCATGCTTCCTCATCATCAAGGCTACTGAAGTTTTATGATCCTTTCTTTCTATATAAAGAAGGATAGTGTTGAAGACATTAGTGAAAGATGTCTCAAGAGTCAAGACGAAGATATTAGTGAAGGGTATCTATCGCCTATAGGATAAGCACTACTGATAGGTGCTTAGAAGTCAAGACCAAGAAGCATTAGTGAAAGGTGCTTTGAAGTCAAGACAAAAAAGCACTAGTGAAAGGTGCTTAGAAGCAAAGACACAAGACATTAGTGAAAGGTGTCTTGTAGATCTAGTCAAAGGCATTAGTGAAGAAATGCCTTAGATGTACATTCGATATGGTGTGTTTTGATGTACAAGATAGACTAGTATTAGATCCAAGGACATTGATGTCCTTGATGATGTTGTAAAGGAGTAGATCTCCTTTGGGATTAGTCGTTGGTGTAGTGTGGTAGTAGTTCCTCCATTGCAATGGAACTAGGTTCTTAGCCTAGTACCTAATAAAGGGTATGCGACGTTGTGAAAGGATTAGTTCTCCTAAGGTGTGAAAGAACTCGGTGGTTAGCCTAGCACCAGAAAAAGGGTAGGCGACGTTGTGAAGGCTTCTCCGCCATAAGGAGATTGGTGTAGTGATTACGAACTCTCGAGTAGGTGACTCGGGGAGTGGAGTAGGGCAAGGAAGGTGTCCTTGTAGCCGAACCACTATAAATACTCACGTGTGTGGTTTTGTGCTTACTCTTTCTCTTTCATTACATATCTTCTATATGCTTGTTTATCAACATCCAACACACAACCAAATAGATTGACATAAGTCAATCTAAATAGTTTAAAAGGAAGTTTTAATTGGTAAAACTATTCAACCCCCTTCTAGTTTTTCACAATTGGCATCAGAGCTTTGTTACCAAGTTTCTTGAAGTATATTGTACTTTAAAACTTGATACGATCCATAGTTAATTGAAAACTACAAAGAAGGTTTTTTATAAAAACAAACACCATGTTTTTCAAAAACTATTTGTTTGGATGTTGATTTGATAACAAATATTTTTTATTTACTTTTTCATTTAAATGCACTAATCTTCTTTGACATGCTGATTAGTCATAGCTCATACCCACCAAGCTTTAGGAGTCGCTTTAGTACAAGATTACCTTCCTTAAGAAGGTATCTTAAAACGCAAATGAGCAGGGAATCGTCTAAGTGATTGCTGTGGTGTCACTCTGTAAAGACATTCCTAAGTGAGCTAGAGGTATGATTTTATGTTTACTTTACTTGGTAGTTAAATATACCTTTTAGATATTTATATGATTATCTTGTGTGCTTATACATGTTTTACATGAAGCTTCATTAGGAAGATTTTTCTTTTTTCTTTTCGTATATTTCGTCTATAGTATATATAACCTATGTTTTATTTCTACTAATTCATTAATAAAACAAAACACGAATTTCAAAAATTCCTACTTCCCCATAAATTCTTCCACCACAACCTCTATACCAAATCCTCACTTTTCAAATCTTCCAATTTCAAAATTTCCTCCATATCAAAAACTTCATCTTCCTTTTCATTCCATCTCAACCGAAACCAAGAAGATCCGTCATCAACATGGTTTATGTCGCACTCGTGCTCATCGTCTTAACACTCATCGCACTTGTGTACCATATGGTGAAGTTCACATATGGAGACATTTACTTTGTGTTGTTAATCTACATCGGGGTCATATACCCAACTCTTTGTATTGAAATGCAATATTATTAATAATCTAGTTTATCTAGGCTATTTCTTATAATGTGTTTGTCACTTGTTTTGATTTATATGTTTTATTTTCTTTCGTGATACATTAGAAGTCATGTATGCATACTAAAAGAAAATGTAGGATAAAACATATTTCGTGGTATAAAAACTATAAAACCTATGTTTTTATAAAATCTGTTTCTGTTACTACAGATCCACGGATCCCGGAAGATATACTAAGCCGGATCCCTTTTGCAAAGGAACCGTGGGATCCGTCCTACTGGAAAAACAGTTTTCATGCAAGATTAAAAACACTATCTTTCTAAAAGTAGTATTCCACTAAAATATCAAAACCATAAGTAAGTTAAATGTCTTTGCTGTTAAAAACATTGTTAATAAAAATCTAATAAAAACGTTAGATTATCATAGTTTGATCACATGAATCCTTTTTCTATTTCCTCTTCTATAGGTGTCACTATGACGCATGAATACGAGTTTGAGTTTTCACTCACTAGCGTCTACACTCCAAACATCTCTCTTGAACCCAACACGCCTGGCAATCATGTCCGCGGGTTCAATAATCTCGAAAACCGTCACTTTCATGAAGGACGTATTGTAGACACCTCTCTACAGTTCGAAGAAGGTATCAATACATCCTTCCGAACCATAGGATTGGAATGTATTCTCGAAATTAACGAGAAAATATGTCCAAGGTTTGTATTGGAATTCTTCCGCCAAGTCGAACTCGTTCGTAACGAGGATCGTTCTCTATCTCTTTGGTTTTGGATCAAAACCAAAAGTTTGTTTTAACTCTTGGGCAATTTGCTCAAATCCTCCGAATTCCAAACCATGGACAATGTGCCTTTACTGAAGATTGGTCTCTTGATTCTCTCTTCAATTTTCGTGAAGAAAATAGTCCATATTGTTCTCACATTCCTTCCCCACAAGACTTAATTCGCACATTGTGCAAACCCCATCACTCCCATCCAAACATCATCCACACACGGGATATTCTTGAAGAATATAACCCCTTTGCCCTCATCCTACGTGAAAATGTTTGGAGCCTTAAGGGTAATCGAGAAATTCTCCCCGCCTGTTGTGCTCACATGATGTATTGTTTGCTAACACAAACAACCATACAATCTCGCCTACTTCTTTGCAAGACGAATTGTAAATCTTCAAGGGTCCAAGAACAAACTTATTCCTTATGGAATGTTCTTGACGCGACTTTATCATAACCTCATGTTTCACCATCCTCAACTTCAAAGTCCGTTGTACGTACTTGTGAACAAGATGATGGAACCATTGAACATCTCGCACATGAAGACGTTCTTCATTCCTGAATCCGCCAACACTCATCAACCTCTTGATGATCCATCTAGCGAAAACACTCAAAGAACTTAGTAGAATTTCAAAATAGGATCAATTCCATTCTACTCGTGCTTTATCAATGTAATTCTATTTCCTTCATGAAATAAAACATCTTACATTTGATATCTTAGTTTTAAGATTCTTTTTAGACTATCCTTGAGATATAATGCATTGTCAAGATCATTGCATACCTTTAGTAAAGGTTCTGCCCAGCAGATAGACGGATCCCAATTGTTGTACTAGACGGATCCCTACTCTTAGGGAACTGTGGGATCCGTGAGACAGAAAATGCAATTGCAAGCATTGTATTTCAAACATATCCCTAGAACACCTCACACTTAGCTAAAACTTAGTGTCTTAAGGCAAATTAAATCCTTATCAAGATAGGTAGGTCCTCTCTACTCACAATTCACATAGATCATACTCAAGGACGTTTATTGATCTATCGTTTCGTTTTTAAAATCCATCACTTTTCCGCTTTCAAAACTCACACATCATATCTCTCATATGACCTCCCTCATCAAAATTTGAAGTCTCTCTTTATGGTCGTAACCATTCTTGCATCAAAATTGATCAAAGTTGATCAAATTCTAGCTTTCTCATCTCAAAAGTCCTTAGGATATTTTCCCAATCACAATCCTAAGTCACAACCTGATTTCTAGGACCATTTAGCTTCAATTGACACTCTCATCTTTAGTGTCATCCTTGCTTTTCCATTGGTACTCTTGAAAGTTCCAATTCTTTCCATAAAAGACAATCATTAGCTACACCACTTAATTACCTTCAAATACTCAAGCACCCCTTCATTCAAAACCATTAGGAGGACTGAAACACTCAAGATTTCATAGGTCTTAAATCTTAGAAACATCATTTCCACTCTTTCATAACTACTGAACGCCGGATCCCTAGGACTAGCCTAGACGGATCCTCTCTTGAGAAGGGAACCGTGGGATCCGGATGACAGTATAAGTCAAATCTTGCTAAAACAATCATTTCAACTCATCTTCCTAACTCAAACACTCCATCTCATCTTAAATGAGTTCCTAGAACAGCACAACCTCTGTAGTTGACTCTTGTGCATGTTAATCATCACATTCCAATGAATCTTAGTGGCTTAAGGCTTAAATGCACTTGCCAAATCTCTTGGTTTATAAAACCACATTGTTAGGACTTCCATAGTCATCACTCTCATCCTAACTTTCAGCTTTTGTAACCTCTTGAAATCTTCTCATCATGAGGAGAACCCCAAGTAACAACCTATCCACAAAAGAACCACCCATCAAAAGGGCTCGTGTTGTACACAAAATTTCTTCAACCGAATCATCTCCGTCAAAACCAACGAATGATAGAATCCTTCATCATCCAATCAAACCAATTCCTAAAAGGATAATACCCACAAAACTACCTATGCAAAACACAACCATACCTCCTAGGCCAAACAATGTCATCTCCACTAAACCATCACCATTGGTTCCTAGAGCTATTTCATTCACATCCCCACAATCATCACCACACCTTTACAATTTAGAGGATTTACCTCCTAGGCCGTCTCATCCGCTTCCGCCGTCAACATTCTCCTCATTTGGAGGAATAATGGTTCAAAATCAAAGTGTTGATTCAACACTTGCTCCGGCTTCCTTTTCACCGTTTCCATCATATAATCCCATTTAGATTATGAGAAATCATCAAAGTCAACCACCCGACCATATGGAAGTTGACACTTCTTTACCACCATCAATATCACTTGGTCGAATCCATTCTCAAATGGACCTCCAATTAATCCCTCCATCGTTCGAAGCTCCACGAGCCGTCTCACTTGATCCTTCGATTCAAGCCATTCCATTTCATCCACCACCACTACCTAGCCATGACAAAGATTATATCATTGTCAATATGTTGAAAGTTTGAAACATGAAGCACGAGAAGACCAACGTTTCATGTTCTATCATCTCCTCGAACGTTTCGACGGGATTAAACCTAAACAAAACTTGAGCTAGAAGATTATAGTGGTGTCTAAACTTCAATGCTAGTTGGTCTAGATTCTAGGTTATGTATTGTCTATTTCTTAGTTTTGAGTCATGTATATCATAACTCTTGTTTTATTAAATGGAATTACATGCTACTTGCTATTTTGTTAGGCTCACCTACCGTTCATCACGCCCCGCCACACTGTCAACCTAGAGGGAACCAAGGATCCGGGTGAGACAGAACAAACTATTTTCCTACTAACTTGAATCACATTTGCAGGAAATTGCAGAATTATACTTGTCTTTCAACCTTTATTTCGTAGCATTTCAATTCACATGAAGACTTTGACATCCTTAAAGCTAGAGGGAGCTTTTATATCAAAGTAAATACATTGCAAATTACTTGCAATAATTGTGTTTATTTTTCATGACTTCCTACGCAAAGTTGTAATCATCTAG
>OU343225.1:16731564-16880879 GCA_910596185.1 Chrysanthemum makinoi | reverse complement strand
GCTATCATTGGATCGAGATCAACTTGGAGCCGTACCACTCCGCCAAACACATACGGGCATCTTGTAGCTATATTATCGATTGTCACAGATCGCTATTGAGCTAACAAGGCCAATATAAACACGGAAGTGCAAATCTAAACCAGTAGACAACTCGGGTGGACGGCATCGTTTGTTTTAATGATCTAGACATTTTGGTGAGAGAATTCATGATATGTTTATGATTTAACCAAATAAGCCTACTTATATTATCTTTAAGAGTGTTTATTTTATTAAGGCTGAAAACCTGATGGATATTGGTTTCACTTCTTAAGTGGAATAGGATTGACCTTATCATAGGCATACCATTGTTTGGTGTTTTGGATTTTTGACAAAAGATGCAAGTTGACAAGTTTAGTATATAAGTGTAATAAATACGCTCACAAAATAGGGGAAAAGACCAAGATGTAAGGAATGAAATTGGACACTCATCTCTTCCATGAGGAACATATTTTCTGAATTGATTCTACAAGTTCATTCTATACCAATTGCCAAACACTCATATATAGAAATCAATTCATTCCTTTGTATCCAAACCCACTAAACAAACAACCCTTTAGATTAACCCATTTATCAATTATCAAAGACAATACACATATTCTACCTACCGATAAATTACGTAATATAATTTTAAAACGATTCTACATCGATGTTAATAATAATAATAACTGTAATGACAACAAGTTATATAAATAACATTTGTCAAAGTAGCTTACTGTTCATCTACAGTAACTCAACTTTCAAAAATGACAAAATAGACCCTGATTTGGTTAGCGTTCGGTAATAGTCTTTAACAAATTGAAATTTTTTCCATTAAATGCTATTGCAAGATTAGTCCCAACGTCAAAATATTCTACGCCGAATTCGTAAATGTCAGGTTTTGACTTGAAATTAACTTTCATTTTCAACTTTGACCTTAAATATTTTTGTTTGTGTTATATAGTATTTGATCAAAATTATACCAAATGAAAATACGTTTTAACCTCAATACATCCATATATTTTGCATTAAGTATTGTTTACCACAAACAAAATTATCGAAGGTTAAAGTTGTACATGAATGACTTTGAAAAATCAAAGTGGACATTTAATATGGGAAGAGAATATGTGCTTGTGTAAAAATTACACAAATAGACTTTTAGTTACCTAACAACTTGAGTAACGGTCCCTAAATAAATGAGAATTTATTTACACACTCAAACTTTTAATTGGGACACTCTATTGTGTGCATTAGATACTTGTACAAGGTTTAGAAGCGTGCTTTACTTGTTTGTCTGAGTTAGTGTCCCAATCAACAAGTTGAGTGTGCAAATCACCTCCCTAAATAAAAATTACTTTGTTGAATAAACATGTTAACAAGTATTGTTTATAAATTAACCATATTTAGATTGTTTGTATTTGTAGTCACACTCACATGTGGAAATTAAATTAGTCGAGTAAATGAAAATGAAGTAGTCTCATAGATATGGATAAAAGAAAATGAAATACCATTACTAAATTTTGTATTCTATTAGACATATAATAAGTTTTTGATTTAAGGATATGCAATTTCAATAAATCCATATTGCATATACAAACAAATTCGAAATATAAGAGTGACGGCATAATGTCGATACATTCCGTTATAGCATTTTTGGTGCTATAGCGGCGACACCACTGCACCGCCTTTCGTTGTTATAGGTTCTTCAATTCTTCTCCAACCATATCACTATCATATTTCGTTTGTTTTTAATGTGTAGGGTATTCTTGATGATGTGTTGTAGAAATTTTATTAAAAAAAGCGTTGTTTTTTTTTTGATGTTATAAGGTAAATATTGAGGTAACGGTAAATAACACACCTATAACACCCACTGCAAGTAGCTATCTACATGATTACACATAATAGGAAATTTATTGTTTTTGTATTGTTTTAAGATTTATACATTTTAGGAATATCCTTCTTGTTTTGGTAACTTTGTTTGATAACAAAGAATTGCAAATATTTGGAGCATATCCTTCTTGTTTTCAAAAAACATTGCTTAAATTCTTGTTTTCATAAAATTATTTATTATTATTGACTTCTTGTACTAAATGCTGTACATATCTACACTTTTTGTAGTAAAGAAAAAAATAACGAGTTATTTTACAAACATAATAATTAATGAAGCAATAACTTTACTATATAATATTAATTAATACAAGTCGCATGAAATAAAAGAGAATTTATTTGCACACTCAAACTTTTAATTGGGACACTATATTGTGTGCATTCGATACTTGTACAAGGTTTACAACGTGCTTTAACTGTTTGTACAGTTGAGTGTCCCAATCACAAAGTTGAGTAATGTCACCTCCATATAAATTTACTTTGTTGAATAAAAATGTTAACAAGTAGTGTTAATAAATTAACCATATTTAGATTGTTTGTATTTGTAGTCACACTCACATGTGGAAATTAAATTAGTCGAGTAAATGAAAATGAAGTAGTCTCATAGATATGGATAAAAGAAAATGAAATACCATTAATAGATATGGATAAAAGAAAATGAAATACCATTACTAAATTTTGTATTCTATTAGACATATAATAAGTTTTTGATTTTAGGATATGCAATTTCACTAGATCCATATTGCATATACAAACAAATTCGACCGCTATAAGAGTGAATGGCAATCATTGTACATTCTCGTTATAGCATTTTTTATGCTATAGCGGCGGCCACCTTACCGCCTTCTTCGATGTTATAGGTTCTTCATTTCTTCGCCAACCATATCACTATCATATTTCGTTTGTTTTAAATGAATAGGGTATTTTTGATGATGTGTTGTAGAAATTTTATTAAAAACACCTTTTTTTTTTTTTTTTTTTTTTATGTTATAAGGTAAATATTGAGGTAACGGTAGATAACACACCTATAAGACCCACTGCAAGTAGCTATCTTCATGATTACACCTTTTTTTTTTTTTTTTTTTTTTTTAAGGAGAATCCTCCAATTTGAAATTTTTGTTGTAGTAAGGATGTGTAGCGGGATATAACATTTACCCATAGCTACGAGTAGGGTTTAGTTGTCTAAGTTGGGTAGGGTTAGAGGTTTAATGGTTGGTGAACCTCATTGTTTAGGCAGCGGTGTGGGATACGATCCTAGGTTAGGCTTAGTTACCAAGAAAATATTGGTCATTTCGTTTATGAGGTATAACTTAAAACATGTTTCGAGAAAGTAAGTGATTAACGAGTGGTTGGAAAGTATTAAGGAACACTTTATTTTGAAGTGGTATGGGTTAGGTGTAATTTACTATGGTGAAAAATGGTAAGGTGGTAATTTGGTTTGTAGAATGGTTCACGAAGTGACTCATGAAATACTTTGATTATAATGGTTTGAGGGAAAATCAGAAATAGTTTGTATGGCAACTCTTTTATTTCGCTTGTAGGAGGGTAACAAGGTAGGCGTTGTTATCCTTAAGAGGAGTGGAGCTTCTTGGTGAATTCTTTAGGTAGAGTAAAGTTTTCAAGTTTCTGTGGGATTATAGGTCATTTATCATGCCTTTCTAGATTTTGCCAAAGGTCTATTGTATTTCTCATAGGTGCTATTGGAAGGTTGCTCCTAAAATGGTTTGATCTGTCCACGGAATGTAAGGTTGGGGTAGGAGTGACTATAACATAACCCGATTGTGATATGGAATTATAAAGTTTATGATTAAGTAGTATGGCCTTGATGAGGGGCTTATGATTAAGGAATATTGTGACGCCAGTGAGTGGCTTATGACTAAGTAATAGGGTGATGCGGTGGTGGCTACGATTAGGAATACCGTGGCGGCTTTATCAATGAGTGGTTTGTGATTAAGGAGTGCCATTGGGTGGCTTTTGATTTAGGAATGCCATGAGTGGTTTGTGATTAAGGGATGCCCGGTGAGTGACTTGTAATTAAGGGATGCCATTGAGTGACTTGTAATTAAGGTATATACCGAGTGGCTGTGATTAGGGTATGCCGGTGAGTGGCTTGTGATTAGGGTATGCCGGTGAGTGGCTTGTGATTATGGTATAGTGTGACGCCAGTGTGTGGCTTTAATGTAACCGTCAATGCGTGACTTATTGAAATGTTACATGTTTATCATTTTCTCACTTGACATAAGGCTATTATAACTATCTAAATCTGCAAAATTCACCTCTGAGTCGGACATAGGTGATCAGGCTATGTCCCACTTGTCCCTGGTGAATATAGGTGATCAGTCACATATATTCACCGAGGAGTTCAATGAATTTTGAAATACTTAGCCTAGTTACGCTAGTAATATGCCACAATACTTTTAAAGGTTGTCTTGAAGGATTAGAACAATTATTCTCTTTATGTGAGGGAAAGGTGTAGTGTTGTGATACGTAAATATACTTATAGGGAAGATAATTGTAACCTATAATGAAATTAGGTGGCAGGTGATAAAACATGTATCTATCAAGTATGATCTCAACAGGATCATAAGTGAGGCATCGGCTTCGTGACCAGTGCACGTAATCGGTCATAGGGTTTAGTTTTTGTAAAAGTGGTTATAGTCTAGGTTTTAAAATATACCCAGTTCTCTATAACCTAGGCTCGATGCAATCTGTAACACCCCCAAAAATGGCTCAGTGGAAGCATACAAGTATTGGGGTGCTACTAAATTGGTATCACAACATAAGCATAGAACAATTGGTGTTTCATAAATAAACTTTTATTCATTCTTAAAAACAATGTTTACATTATTGATTAGTGCGGAAAATGGCCCATTATAAAAAGATGGTCCCAATACATAAATAAGTAGATACATGACCATGCCATGCCTACCTTGAGCCTCCAAATAAGCTATCACTTCAAAACTTGAAGATACATGCTAAAAGGGGTCGTACTACGGTGGTGAGTTCATAGATTTATTTAAAAGGGATTTGTTACACTATGTCAAATTTGGTTGTTGATGATCATTACGTCTTGCATAATGTCATAAAGTTTATGATTTCAATTCATAAAAGGATTTCATAAAGAGATTTCATTAGTGGACCATAAGTAGGGTATATGTACATTACAATGAATATAATGTCATGCATATTGAATCTATTACGCTAGCACTAAGTTCATGCAACGAAGCTCTGACGGTTCATGTATGCACAAGGAAGTCATACAAATAAGGAGCCCATGTGATGTTTATCCCAATACACTCGGTCCGACATGCTATATGCTTAGCCTTGACCTAAGCGGGGTCAACCGGCGAGTCACCAATAGATCTATTTATAACATTAGCTTCCCGTGAATTGTGGTTCATGAAAAGGGCAATTTGGGATTTAAAGTCTTAGGCTAAGGCTGCGTAATATTCTAGGTCAAAGGTTTTGGTGTGGTCCTTAAAGCATCTAGGTATGATGTATCTTAAAACATATCAATCAAAGGGCATAGTATGCATAGATTGCGAAATTTTAGTAATTAAATCACTTAAGTAAAATGAGCATGTATCTTCCTCTAAAACAGTTATAAAACAAGTAAAAGTAGGGGCTATGAAACTCACCTTGGCCATGTGCAATATGAATCTAGGAAATTAAATCAAGGAGTGATAGTACCGGCTCCGAACCATAACAAATTAATACGGCAATTTAGTCTTTATGTTTAAGACTTGATAAAGTTTAACTAACTTTATAAATTTTAAATGTTTGGGTTGTTGTTGTTGTTGTTGTTGTTGTTGTTGTTGCTTGTGTGTGGCTGACATTTAAGTTTAAATAGTTTTAAAATGTTTGTAAGTATTGGCTCTTGGAAACATGCATTTTGCATAGGAGTGTAAGGTATGGACGAGAATTATTCGGTGGATAAATGTCCGAGGCAGCGTGCGAAAAGATAATCATGAATGATTATTAGGTGTTGTCAGACAGATGTGGAAAAGTGATTATATATATGGTTAATTAATGAAAAAGATGGTTTATAGAAAATACTTATTATTATCCATTAATTGGATTAATAACTCAAGTATATATATATAATCATGATGAAAGTCGGTCAATGACCCGTGTATACATATCGGTTTCGTGATAACTCGAGTTACAAAAATATATGCTTACGTAATAGCCATGTTATAAAGGTTATAAATCTTAAGTGGGGTTTTTTTTATAACTCTTTCGGGTGTGTACAAGTTAAGTAGACGATATAAGTAAATAAGCATGTTTAAGTTTTAGTTTCGACTAGTGCTATAGGTTTTAAATGTATAAAAGGGTTTATGTGTATAATAATATAACGTATGTTTTTAGAAAACTTGTTGTGATTTACGTTACGAACTCGTGGTCGAACGAAAAGAAGGAGTCGGGAATGAGTTGTAGGAATAAATCGAGTACGAGGTTACGTCGATAGAACAGAAAGGGTCACGATATTAAGTTTCATTTATTCATTGACATTTTAGATAAAATTATACATATACGTGTTTGATTTCTTAACAAAATAAGCACCCTTTTAATTCCGTTGGGCTGAGAACATGGCCGAGGCCCGACTTGAAACAAATACACACTCTAGCATGTTGGGCTTGACTTGGTAACAAATATCCCCCTCCAAATCGACACTAGAACTTGACACAAAACTAATCGCCCACATTATTTCGTCGCAAATCGATCTCGAGTGACCCAAAGAGAAAATACTCAAAACAGTTGAGAAGAAAACGCAAACATGATCACGAAAAAGAAACTCAATGAACCCTTGTGTCTTCGATGTCACGCTAGCCACGAAACCCTTTCCAAATACCCTATTCCTAAGAAATCTATTGATTCTATTAGCTTGTCGTCTGAACAAGTTAAGCCACGGAAGACTCTCAAGTTTCGGGTTTGGACAAAATAAAAGACTAACCGAGACCCGTAACGGATCCGGTTCGGACCTACTATCCTTTGACAGTCCTCAGAAAACACTGTTTTGACATTTTCATTTGACCACGATCATGACTAAATTTTCGACACCCTTCATGGGTTTCTTTGACTCGACACCCAAACTTACCCATCTAACATTACCTGAAATTAAACGCGACCACGCAAACTCATGGAATCAGCAAGCACTTTAAATAGTTCTTAAAGACAAGCCGAGTAATACTACTATATTGAAACTGAATACTATACGAGATACACGAACCAACACACTCTTTCGAATTTTTTCACGGTACGAAGATAAAACAGCACCCCCGCTGTCCCCCGCTATGGGTTTATCTCAGCCGAATAAAAAAATAAAAATAAGCACTTCTACCAATCTTTGAGCCAACACTTTAAACTTTATAAGATCTAGTTTTCCTTTAATCCATTTTGTGTTCAAAATGTACAAGATTCTTATTAACTAAAATATGGTTCGTATAAATTTTCAAATAAGCTAAAGCTTGTTTATTTTGTGTTTATTAGTATGCCATAATTTCATTGTTACCACACAAGATCAACAACAACATCCAAAAATATTTAAAGAAGATTTATAACTTCGAACTAAAATTAATCATAATTACAACAAATGTAAAATAGTAACAAGGTTGTGTTTCTTACAAGGAACCCATTAGTGGATCGAAGGACATGAACACCGAAACAAAGAAACCAAAGTGGAGGAGACTCTAGGTGAATTGGAACAATTAACTTCTGGAGTAGCTTCCTTATGCCCTCAACTACAAAACCCCTCTATCAATTTTGAAAACCCCTTTGATATGATGTAACCCTAATTTCGGATTTTATTTTGAGGAATGGATGGAGACTTCGACTGAAAAACCAACCTTTTTATAGATGTACAAAGGGATGGTCTTGAATCCACTTTCTCTTCTTGATTGCAACGTGGCACTCTACTTGGCTTCCATCTCCATTCATAGCCGCGCTAGTGTCCCCTTGTGATAGTTAGGGTAGATTATGTGGCTGAAAATTTGTGGTGATGGACCATGGTGACTGAAGAGGAAGGGGAGCAAATTTCTTTTTGGATTCCTGGTTTTTGGAAGAACCTAAAAAGGGTAAATGAAGAAGAAAGAAATAAAAGAAGTGGGACAGGTGTAGATATGTTTTGATTTATTATAATTACTGTATTGACTGTACCCCGTGTTTGGTTGAATTCTCGAGTAAACGTACCTTTGGTACCGAAAGATATAGAAATTATATTTTTGGAAGCGATTTCTTAACCGCAATAATATGACATTCTTATTATGTAGGAATTTGATTATAATTGTTTGCCGTTATTTAATCGGTGTCGGTATGCGTCTTGATTGGCCGGTGGCTTCCTAAATTCCGCGAGATAACCTTTTGTTTTCTTTGTAGAATTATTAGTGATTGATAAAATGTATTTTTCTCTTATCTCAAGATTTATTTTTAGTTTTGTTTGCTCTGCCCATGTAGTGTCTTGGAATAACTGATGGATTAAGCTTATGTATGCTTAAATTTTAACTTGGACAAATAATGAATTTCACAAATATTTAGTGGACAAGTACTGTGTGTGTAATGTCGGGGTTTTTAAGAAAACGAGATGACCTCTTGTTTTTAGACTTGAATATCGATAATTGTCAGAAAATAATCGATTTAAATTTTATGACGTAATAAATATTATTATAATAATTCGGAAATTTACGGGTTGTTATATGTTCCTTCTGAAGACACTCCTGAATCTACTCATTCAACTGAAAGGGTTCACTCTGCTGAGTCTCATGGTGTTTCTTCTGAAACATTCCACCGAGTGGTACTGTTGATACAATAGGCGAAAAGTTGGGTAGAACATTGAACAAAAGTCGCTAAATCTAAGGAAGCGAAGGTACTTGAGAGAATGCATCGATTCTTGCATGTCTGCTCAAAATAAGTCTTCATCTTCTACTCCTGCTACAGATGTTATTGATGACTCGGAGGAGGCACCATATATGGGTATTTATATACCAGGTAGGAGGAAGAAGAGAATGGCTAAAAGGAAACCTTCTTCCTTATGGAGATCTATGAGATCATCTGGGTCTCAAACATCTAAGGTCAAGAAATCTCGTCTGGATAATTCTTTGGATCTAAAATTTGCTGAATCAACTTTTATTCAAGAAGGATCTCTTTTGTTTTTCTGAAGGATCTCATGATGTGTTAACTAATTGGACTTTGACTGATGGGGAGCTTAACACTATTCATAAAATCGCCGGATAATTCTACTATGAAGTTCAATTTATTGAAATAAATATTTCATTTGGTGGATAGGCAAGATTTGAATACTCTGTATGATCTGGTTACTAAGTATTATGCTATTCATTCACCACAGGGTTCTGGTTTATTTTTGTTGGGTGATCTTCAAGTGTTGTTTGATTCTCAATCTCCGAATGGTAAAGGGTATCATATTTGGAAGAATTCACATCAGTGGAAGGTTGAGGCTTGGAGATTTTATCCTTTGCCTTGTGTGCATGTGGTGGAGACAAAGGGTGGAATTACTGTTTGTATGTTTGTTGATAAGATTTATCCCTTGTCTATGAGGCTGATGGAAAGAATGCTTAGCCAAAAGCAGGAAGTTCCTCGGATCCCATTGGAAATGATAAGTTGCATGCTGAACAATGTGTAGGAATTATTAAGACTCAGCTTCTGCAACATAGAACATCCTCTTGATTGTGGTAATTTGTATGGTTTGTAATATTTGTTATCTTTGTCGTTTTTTTTAGTTAAAAAAAACCTATGTATATTTTTGTTTGTCTAACTTTTTATTGGGTTTGTTGTATATATTTCATGGTTATTAACTCGCCAGATGTACCTTGTGTATGTCAAAGAGTTGGCTAGTCCAAAGGGTACAACTTTGGTAAAGACACATTAAATCAAGATAGCGTAATGGTTTGCTCAAAATCATAGGGTATGCAACCACCCATGCTTAATTGCTGAGGGTTGTATGGTCATCAATTCACCATGGTTTATTCCTTTTTGGAATCCAAGAATTGACTAGCCCACATGTATATGGCTTGTGATAAAGGCAGTGGAATACCATATTTGGTAATCAGTTCACCAATCCTAAAATTGACTAGTCGAGAAGCAAACGGCTACAAGTAAAGACATTTCAAATCCGTTATATGGTTCTTTGGTTTGCTAATAAATCGATGGTTATTGTACCATAGTTTCGAACTTAAACATTTGGCTAGGTAGGATGGCTATTGGTAAAGAGACATCAAATCCATTATTTTCCATGATTCACCTCTCACAGGAGTTAACACACATGGATGTGATGAGAATAGTATGAAACTAAAATCTTTGATGTACATTATGTCATTTGTTCTTGCAAAGAACGGGAGCTTTAAAGATTTGTCATCATCGAGGTGTCAATGTTTTGTGTCTTTGTTGCTGATGTTCGAGTACAATCCTCGGAGGCGTTGAAGATCTATCAAGAAACTGGAACTTAACCAAGTCAAATATGCGGTTTAGGGAGGATTGTTGGGAATACGCTAAGTTAGAATTACAGCGATGTTACTACGAAGGATTCAAGCTGAGTTCAATGTTTCTGGCGAAGAAGAGAATCATTTGAAGTAGTATAATCGTAGATAGTTTACAAATAGTTATTCCGTGTTTTCTATAGTTAGTTAGGATATGCATGAGCTTTATTAGGAAGTGATTATGTATATCTTATTTAGTTTTATGAATATACGTTTCTTAGGAAACAAGTTAGGGTTCCTTGTCTATAAAAGGAACACAATAGTTTGATTGATGTAACGAATTGGAAAACAAAGTTTTAGTAATATAAAGATCCATAGAGGATCAACGTGTTCTTAGTTATTGTGTTTGTGCTTCTATTTGATTTCCGCTAAAAGAATATAAGTCGAGAGATTGTCTATTAGTTTGCTTGTGATTACATAAGTAATACTAACGATCTGCGAGTGCTCAAGATCTATCAAGGTCTACAGTTTCAACAGACATATAATAAGTTTTTGATTTTAGGATATGCAATTTCACTAGATCCATATTGTATATACAAACAAATTCGACCGCTATAAGAGTGAACGGCGCAATCTGTTGTACATTCTCGTTATAGCATTTTTTTTGTGCTATAGCGGCGACGCCACTGCACCGCCTTTCCATGTTATAGGTTCTTCAATTCTTCGCCAACCATATCACTATCATATTTCGTTTGTTTTTAATGAGTAGGGTATTTTTTTATGATGTGTTGTAGAAATTTTATTAAAAAAAGCGTTCTTTTTTTTTTATGTTTTTGGATGTTATAAGGTAAATATTGAGGTAACGGTAAATAACAAACCTATAACTTTCCAACATGTAGCTATCTACATGATTACACATAATAGGAAATTTATTGTTTTTGTATTGTTTTAAGATTTACACATTTTAGGAATATTATCCTTCTTGTTTTGGTAACTTTGATTGATAACACGGAATTGCAAATATTTTGAGCATATCCTACTTGTTTTCAAAAAACATTACTTTAATTCTTGTTTTCATAAATTTATTTATTATTATTGACTTCTTGTACTAAATGCTGTACCTATCTACACTTTTTGTAGAGAAAAAAAAATTAACGAGTCATTTTACAAACATAATAATTAATGAAGCAATAAGTTTACTATATACGGAGTAATAATAATTAATACAAGTCGCATGAAATAGTAGGCTTCAATCGTATAAAATTCAAACATTTGACTTTTGAGATATTGCGTAGATTCTATTTCAAGATGCAAGTACTCACTCTCTAGATTCTTTGTTTTCTGGAAAGAAAGCATTTAATAAAAAAATAGCAAATTGTCAATAACGGTAGCCCATCAAACTTACATAAACGGATAAAGTTTTACATGTTTAGGTTATCCGGTAAATCGAGTCTTTCACTTTGATATACACGGTCTAATTGAGATATCTCGTGACCGTTTTCAACTTTTTTTCTTTGTCACCCCACATGCATATCTAGTGATGTTTGATACATAACCTCTGTAAGTAAGTTAAGTGTCTTATCATGATGTGTTTATTTATTTCTCTTTTCGATAATGATAGACGTGACACGGCTTATTCTATAGTTGTTGGGCCACATGTCCTACTTATTTTAGCTGAACGGTGTCCACGCGCTATATGTTCTAGAGTCGGCAAGCCACTTGCCCTGCTATATTTGAACGACGTGTTGTGCTCTAACAGAGCTATCATTGGATCGAGATCAACTTGGAGCCATACCACCTACGCCAAACACATACGGGCATACCGTAGCTATATTATCAGTTGTCTCAGATCGCTATTGAGCCTAATAAGGCCAATATATAAACACATATGGAAGTGCCAATCTAAACCAATTGACAATAAATATTGTAACTCCTTAAACATTTATTTATTTCTCTTTTCGAAGTACGAATGAATTCGACCCAACAAATATCACGATTTTCAAATGATAGTAAAATCGTTTGTTTTAATGATCTAGACATTTTGACAGAGAGAATTCATTATATTTTTATGATTTAACCAAATGAGCCCACTTATATTATCTTTAAGAGTGTTTATTTTATAAAGCTGAAACACAATGGATATTGGTTTCACTTTTAAGTGGAATAGGATTGTGCCTTAGCATAGGCATACCATTGTTTGGTGTTATGGATTTTGACAAAATGATACAAGTTGACAAATTTAGTATTTAAGTGTAATAAATACGCTCAAAAAATAGGGGAAAAAACCAAGATGTAAGGAATGAAATTGGACACTCATCTCTTCCATGAGGAATAGATTTTCTGAATTGATTCTACAAGTTCATTCTATACCAATTGCCAAACACTAATATATAGAAATCAATTCATTCCTTTGTATCCATACCCACTAAACAAACAACCCTTTAGTTTAACCCATTTATCAATTATCAAAGACAATACGCATATTTTACCGACCGATAAATTACGTAATATAATTTTAAAACAATTCTACATCGATGTTAATAATAATAATAACAATAATAATAATAATAATAATAATAATAACTATAATGACAACAAATTATATAAATAACATTTGTCAAAGTAGCTTACTGTTCATCTACAGTAACTCAACTATCATATTTCGTGTGTTTTTAATGAGTAGATATTTTTGATTATTTGTTGTAGAAATATTATAATAAAAGCGTTTTTTTTTTTTTTTTTTTTTTTTTTTATGTTATAAGGTAAATATTGAGGTAACGGTAAATAACACACCTATAACACCTACTGCAAGTAGCTATATACATGATTACACATAATAGAAAATTTATTGTTTTTGTATTGTTTGAAGATTTACACATTTTAGGAATATCCTTCTTGTTTTGGTAACTTTGATTGATAACAAAGAATTGCAAATATTTGGAGCATATCCTTCTTGTTCTCAAAAAACATTACTTAAATTCTTGTTTTCATAAAATTATTTATTATTATTGACTTCTTGTACTAAATGTTGTACCTATCTACACTTTTTGTAGGAGAAAAATATTAACGAGTCATTTTACAAACATAATAATTAATGAAGCAATAACTTTACTATATAATAATAATTAATACAAGTCGCATGAAATAGTGGGCTTCAAACACATAAAATTCAAACATTTGACTTTTGAGATATTGCGTAGATTTTATATTCAAGATGCAAGTACTCACTCTCTAGATTCTTTGTTTTCGGGAAAGAAAACATTTAATAAAAAAATAACCAATTGTCAATAATGGTAGCCCATCAAACTTACATAGACGGATAAAGTTTTACATATTTAGGTTATCCGGGAAATCGAGTCTTTCACTTTTATATACACGGTCTAATTGAGATATCTCGTGACCGTTTTCAACTTTTTTTCTTCGTCACCCCACATGCATATCTAGTGATGTTTGAGACATAACCTCTATAAGTAGGTTAAGTGTCTTATCACGATGCGTTTAATTATTTCTCTTTTCGATATCGATAGTCGTGACCCGGCTTGTTCTATAGTTGTTGGGCCACATGCCCTACTTATTTTAGTTGACTGTCCCAGCGCTATATGTTCTAGAGTCGGCAGGCAACCTGCCCTGCTATATCTGAACGACGTGTTGTGCTCTAACAGAGCTATCATTGGATCGAGATCAACTTGGAGCCGTACCACCTACGCCAAACACATACGGGCATACCGTAGCTATATTATCAGTTGTCACAGATCGCTATTGACCAAAACAAGGACAATATATAAACACATATGGAAGTGCCAATCTAAACCAATTGACAATAAATATTGTAACTCCGTAGACATTTATTTATTTCTCTTTTCGAAGTATGAATGAATTCGACCCAACAAATATCACGATTTTCAAATGATAGTAAAATCGTTTGTTTTAATGATCTAGACATTTTGACAGAGAGAATTCATGATATGTTTATGATTTAACCAAATGAGCCCACTTATATTATCTTTAAGAGTGTTTATTTTATTAAGCTGAAACACAATGGATATTGGTTTCACTTTTAAGTGGAATAGGATTCAGCCTTAGCATAGGCATACCATTGTTTGGTGTAATTGATTTTGACAAAAAGATGCAAATTCACAAATTTAGTATATAAGTGTAATAATTACGCTCACAAAGTAGGGGAAAAGACCAAGATGTAAGGAATGAAATTGGACACTCATCTCTTCCATGAGGAATAGATTTTCTGAATTGATTCTACAAGTTCATTCTATACAAATTTCCAAACACTCATATATAGAAATCAATTCATTCCTTTGTATCCAAACCCACTAAACAAACAACCCTTTAGTTTAACCCATTTATCAATTATCAAAGACAATACACATATTCTACCGACCGATAAATTACGTAATATAATTTTAAAACGATTCTACATCGATGTTAATAATAATAATAACAACGATAATAATAATAATAATGAATGACAATTATATAAATAACATTTGTCAAAGTAGCTTTTATCGTTCATCTGAGTAACTCAACTTTCAAAAATGACAGAATAGTCCCTTCAGTTTGGTTGCGTTCCAGTAATAGTCTTTAACAAATTGAAAATTTTGCCGTTAAATGCTATTGCAAGATTAGTCCCGAGGTCAGAATATTACTACCTCCGTCCCATATTAAATGTCCAGTTTTGACTTTTGAAGTTTTTCATTTTCAACTTTTACCTTAAATATTTTTGTTTGTGTTATATAGTATTTGATCAAAATTATACCAAATGAAAATCCGTTTGAACCTCAATACATCCATATATTTTGCATTAAGTATTATTTACCACAAACATAATTATCTAAGGTCAAAGTTGTACAAGAATGACTTTGAAAAATCAAAGTGGACATTTAATATGACTAGGAAGACTGTTGTGTGACAAAAAGTTACACAAATAGACTTTTTAGTTACCTAACAACTTGAGTAACGGTCCCTAAATAAAAGATAATTTATTTGCACACTCAAACTTTTAATTGAGACACTCTATTGTGTGCATTAGATACTTGTACAAGGTTTACAACGTGCTTTAACTGTTTGTACAGTTGAGTGTCCCAATCACAAAGTTGAGTGTGCAAATCACCTCCCTAAATAAAATTTACTTTGTTGAATAAAGATGTTAACAAGTATTGTTTATAAATTAACCATATTTAGATTGTTTGTATTTGTAGTCACACTCACAAGTGGAAATTAAGTTAGTCAAGTAAATAAAAATGATGTAGTCTCATAGATATGGATAAAAGAAAATGAAATACCATTACTAAATTTTGTATTCTATTAGACATATAATAAGTTTTTGATTTTAGGATATGCAATTTCACTAGATCCATATTGCATATACAAACAAATTCGACCGTTATAAGAGTGAACGGCGCAATCTGTTGTACATTCTCGTTATAGCATTTTTTGTCACTGCACCGCCTTTCCATGTTATAGGTTCTTCAATTCTTCGCCAACCATATCACTATCATATTTCGTTTGTTTTTAATGAGTAGGGTATTTTTGATGATGTGTTGTAGAAATTTTATTAAAAAAAGCGCTTTTTTTTTTGTTGGATGTTATAAGGTAAATATTGAGGTAACGGTAAATAACACACCTATAACACCCACTGCAAGTAGCTATTTACATGATTACACATACTAGGAAATTTATTGTTTATGTATTGTTTTAAAATTTACACATTTTAATAATATCCTTCTTGTTTTGGTAACTTTGATTGATAACAAAGAATTGCAAATATTTGGAGCATATCCTTCTTATTTTCAAAAAACATTACTTAAATTCTTGTTTTCATAAAATTATTTATTATTATTGACTTCTTGTACTAAATGTTGTACCTATCTACACTTTTTGTAGGGAAAAAAAATTAACAAGTCATTTTACAAACATAATAATTAATGAAGCAATAACTTTACAATATAATAATAATTAATACAAGTCGCATGAAATAGTGGGCTTCAAACACATAAATTCAAAAATTTGACTTTTGAGATATTGCGTAGATTCTATTTTCAAGATGCAAGTACTCACTCTCTAGATTCTTTGTTTTCGGGAAAGAAAACATTTAATAAAAAATAACAAATTGTCAATAATGGTAGCCCATCAAACTTACATAAACGGATAAAGTTTTACATATTCAGGTTATCCGGTAAATCGAGTCTTTCACTTTGATATACACGGTCTAATTGAGATATCTCGTGACCGTTTTCAACTTTTTTTCTTTGTCACCCCACATGCATATCTAGTGATGTTTGAGACATAACATTTGTAAGTAGGTTAAGTGTCTTATCACGATGCGTTCATTTATTTCTCTTTTCGATAAAGATAGACGTGACACGACTTGTTCTATAGTTGTTGGGCCACATGCCCTATTTATTTTAGTTGAACGGCGTCCACGCGCTATATGTTCAAGAGTCGGCAGGCCACCTGCCCTGCTATATTTGAACGACGTGTTGTGCTCTAACAGAGCTATCATTGGATCGAGATCAACCTGGAGCCGTACCACCTACGCCAAACACATACGAGCATACCGTAGCTATATTATCAGTTGTCACATATCGCTATTTAGCCTAACAAGGACAATATATAAACACATATGGAAGTGCCAATCTAAACCAATTGACAATAAATATTGTAACTCCATAGACATTTATTTATTTCTCTTTTCGAAGTATGAATGAATTCGACCCAACAAATATCACGATTTTCAAATGATGGTAAAATCGTTTGTTTTAATGATCTAGACATTTTGACAAAGAGAATTCATGATATGTTTATGATTTAACCAAATGAGCCCACTTATATTATCTTTAAGAGTGTTTATTTTATTGAGCTGAAACACAATGGATATCGGTTTCACTTTTAAGTGGAATAGGATTCAGCCTTAGCATAGGCATACCATTGTTTGGTGTTATGGATTTTGACAAAAATATGCAAATTCACAAATTTAGTATATAAGTGTAATAAATACGCTCACAAAATAGGGGAAAAGACCAAGATGTAAGGAATGAAATTGGACACTCATCTCTTCCATGAGGAATAGATTTTCTGAATTGATTCTACAAGTTCATTCTATACCAATTTCCAAACACTCATATATAGAAATCAATTCATTCCTTTGTATCCAAGCCCACTAAACAAACAACCATTTAGTTTAACCCATTTATCAATTATCAAAGACAATACACATATTCTACTGACCGATAAATTACGTAATATAATTTTAAAACGATTCTACATCGATGTTAATAATAATAATAACAACAATAATAATAATAATAATAATAATAATAATAATAATAATAATAATAATAACTGTAATGACAACGAATTATATAAATAACATTTGTCAAAGTAGCTTACTGTTCATCTACAGTAACTCAACTTTCAAAAATGACAAAATAGTCCCTTAAGTTTGGTTGCGTTCCAGTAATAGTCTTTAACAAATTGAAAATTTTGCCGTTAAATGCTATTGCAAGATTAGTCCCGACGTCAAAATATTAATACCTCCGTCTCATATTAAATGTCCAGTTTGATTTTTGAAGTCTTTCATTTTCAACTTTTACCTTAATAGTGTTATATAGTATTTGATCAAAATTATACCAAATGAAAATACGTTTGAACCTCAATACATCCATATATTTTGCATTAAGTATTGTTTACCACAAACAAAATTATCTAAGGTCAAAGTTGTACAAGAATGACTTTGAAAATTCAAAGTGGACATTTAATATGGGACGGAGGGAGTAACTGTTTGTGTGACAAAAAGTTACTCAAATAGACTTTTTAGTTACCTAACAACTTGAGTAAAGGTCCCTAAATAAAAGTTAATTTATTTGCACACTCAAACTTTTAATTGGGACACTCTATTGTGTGCATTAGATACTTATACAAGGTTTACAACGTGCTTTAACTGTTTGTACAGTTGAGTGTCCCAATCACAAAGTTGAGTATGCAAATCACCTCTCTAAATAAAATTTACTTTGTTGAATAAAGATGTTAACAAGTATTGTTTATAAATTAACCATATTTAGATTGTTTATATTTGTAGTCACACTCACATGTGGAAATTAAGTTAGTCGAGTAAATGAAAATGAAGTAGTATTATAGATATGGATAAAAGAAAATGAAATACCATTACTAAATTTTGTATTCTATTAGACATATAATAAGTTTTTGATTTTAGGATATGCAATTTCACTAGATCCATATTGCATATACAAACAAATTTGACCGCTATAAGAGTGAAGCGGCGCACATTTGTACATTCTCGTTATAGCATTTTTTTTGCTATAGTGGCGACGCTACTTTTGACCGCCTTTCCGTGTTATAGGTTCTTCAATTCTTCGCCAACCATATCACAATCATATTTCGTTTGTTTTTAATGAGTAGGGTATTTTTGATGATGTTGTAGAAATTTTATTAAAAAAAGCGTGTTTTTTTTGTTGATGTTATAAGGTAAATATTGAGGTAACGGTAAATAACACACCTATAACACCCACTGCAAGTAGCTATCTACATGATTACACATAATAGGAAATTTATTGTTTTTGTATTGTTTTAAGATTTACACATTTTAGGAATATCCTTCTTTGTTTGGTAACTTAGATTGATAACAAAGAATTGCAAATAGTTAGAGCATATCCTTCTTGTTTTCAAAAAACATTACTTTAATTCTTGTTTTCATAAATTTATTTATTATTATTGACTTCTTGTACTAAATGTTGTACCTATCTACACTTTTTGTAGGAAAAAAAAATTAACGAGTCATTTTACAAACATAATAATTAATGAAGCAATAACTTTACTATATAATAATAATTAATACAAGTCTCGTGAAATAGTGGGCTTCAAACACATAAAATTCAAACATTTGACTTTTGAGATATTGCGTAGATTCTATTTTCAAGATGCAAGTACTCACTCTCTAGATTCTTTGTTTTCGGGAAAGAAAACATTTAATAAAAAATAACAAATTGTCAATAATGGTAGCCCATCAAACTTACATAAACGGATAAAGTTTTACATATTTAGGTTATCCGGTAAATCGAGTCTTTCACTTTGATATACACGGTCTAATTGAGATATCTCGTGACCGTTTTCAACTTTTTTTCTTTGTCACCCCACATGCATATCTAGCGATGTTTGAAACATAACCTTTACAAGTAGGTTAAGTGTCTTATCACGATGCGTTTATTTATTTCTCTTTTCGATAACGATAGACGTGACACGGCTTGTTCTATAGTTGTTGGGCCACATGCCCTATTTATTTTAGTTGAACGGCGTCCACGCGCTATATGTTCAAGAGTCGGCAGGCCACCTGCCCTGCTATATTTGAACGACGTGTTGTGCTCTAACAGAGCTATCATTGGGTCGAGATCAACTTGTAGCCGTACCACCTACGCCAAACACATACGGGCATACCGTAGCTATATTATCAGTTGTCACAGATCGCTATTGAGCCTAACAAGGACAATATATAAACACATATGGAAGTGCCAATCTAAACCAATTGACAATAAATATTGTAACTCCGTAGACATTTATTTATTTCTCTTTTCGAAGTATGAATGAATTCGACCCAACAAATATCACGATTTTCAAATGATGGTAAAATCGTTTGTTTTAATGATCTAGACATTTTGACAAAGAGAATTCATGATATGTTTATGATTTAACCAAATGAGCCCACTTATATTATCTTTAAGAGTGTTTATTTTATTAAGCTGAAACACAATGGATATCGGTTTCACTTTTAAGTGGAATAGGATTCAGCCTTAGCATAGGCATACCATTGTTTGGTGTTATGGATTTTGACAAAAAGATGCAAATTCACAAATTTAGTATATAAGTGTAATAAATACGCTCACAAAATAGGGGAAAAGACCAAGATGTAAGGAATGAAATTGGACATGCATCTCTTCCATGAGGAATAGATTTTCTGAATCGATTCTACAAGTTCATTCTATACCAATTGCCAAACACTCATATATAGAAATCAATTCATTCCTTTGTATCCAAACCCACTAAACAAACAACCCTTTAGTTTAACCCATTTATCAATTATCAAAGACAATACACATATTCTACCGACCGATAAATTACGTAATATAATTTTAAAACGATTCTACATCGATGTTAATAATAATAATAATAATAATAACTGTAATGACAACGAATTATATAAATAACATTTGTCAAAGTAGCTTACTGTTCATCTACAGTAACTCAACTTTGAAAAATGACAAAATAGTCCCTTCAGTTTGGTTGCGTTCTAGTAATAGTCTTTAACAAATTGAAAAATTTGCCGTTAAATGCTATTGCAAGATTAGTCCCGACGTCAAAATATTACTACCTCCGTCCCATATTAAATGTCCAGTTTTGATTTTTGAGGTCTTTCATTTTCAACTTTTACCTTAAATATTTTTGTTTGTGTTATATAGTATTTGAACAAAATTATACCAAATGAAAATACGTTTGAACCTCAATACATCCATATATTTTGCATTAAGTATTGTTTACCACAAACAAAATTATCTAAGGTCAAAGTTGTAAAAGAATGACTTTGAAAATTCAAAGTAGACATTTAATATGGGACGGAGGGAGTACATGTGACAAAAAGTTACACAAATAGACTTTTTAGTTACCTAACAACTTGAGTAACGATCCCTAAATAAAAGATAATTTATTTGCACACTCAATCTTTTAATTGGGACACTCTATTGTGTGCATTAGATACTTGTACAAGGTTTACAACGTGCTTTAATTGTTTGTACAGTTGAGTGTCCCAATCACAAAGTTGAATGTGCAAATCACCTCCCTAAATAAAATTTACTTTGTGGAATAAAGATGTTAACAAGTATTGTTTATAAATTAACCATATTTAGATTGTTTGTATTTGTAGTCACACTCACATGTGGAAATTAAGTTTGTCGAGTAAATGAAAATGAAGTAGTCTCATAGATATGGATAAAAGAAAATGAAATACCATTACTAAATTTTGTATTCTATTAGACACGTAATAAGTTTTTGATTTTAGGATATGCAATTTCACTAGATCCATATTGCATATACAAACAAATTCGACCGCTATAAGAGTGAACGGCGCAATCTGCTGTACATTCTCGTTATAGGTTCTTCAATTCTTCGCCAACCATATCACTATCATATATCGTTTGTTTTTAATGAGTAGGGTATTTTTGATGATGTGTTGTGGAAATTTTATTAAAAAAAGCGGGTTTTTTTTTTTTTTTTTTTTTTAAGGTAAATATTGAGGTAACGGTAAATAACACACCTTTAACACCCACTGCAAGTAGCTATCTACATGATTACACATAATAGGAAATTTATTGTTTTTGTATTGTTTTAAGATTTACATATTTTAGGAATATCATTGTGGGAAGAGATCTAATGAGAAAAGAAATTGAAATAAGAAAAATGAGAAGAAATTTGAGCCACACATTTTAAATAAGGAAGAGAAATTTAAGTAGAGATGCATCTGGAATGTGCGGTTGTGGTTTCTTCTCACTCTTCTCATTTTAATTTTACTTCTCATTTGATCTTTACTCATATATTTTTTGTTTTGGTAACTTTGATTGATAACAAGGAATTGCAAATATTTTGAGCATATTTTTCTTGTTTTCAATAAACATTACTTAAATTCTTGTTTTCATAAAATTATTTATTATTATTGACTTCTTGTACTAAATGTTGTACCTATCTACACTTTTTGTAGGGAAAAAAATAACGAGTCATTTTACAAACATAATAATTAATGAAGCAATAACTTTACTATATAATAATTACTACAAGTCGCATGAAATAGTGGACTTCAAACGCATAAAATTCAAACATTTGACTTTTGAGATATTGCGTAGATTCTATTTTCAAGATGCAAGTACTCACTCTCTAGATTCTTTGTTTTCGGGATAGAAAACATTTACTAAAAAATAGCAAATTGTCAATAATGGTGCCCCATCAAACTTACATAAACGGATCAAGTTTTACATGTTTAGGTTATCCGGTAAATCGAGTCTTTCACTTTGATATACACGGTCTAATTGAGATATCTCGTGACCGTTTTCAACTTTTTTTCTTTGTCATCCCACATGCATATCTAGTGATGTTTGAGACCTAACCTCTGTAAGTAGGTTAAGTGTCTTATCACGATGCGTTCATTTATTTCTCTTTTCGATAACGACAGACGTGACACGGATTGTTCTATAGTTGTTGGGCCACATGCCTTACTTATTTTAGCTGATCGGTGTCCACGCGCTATATGTTCTAGAGTCGGTAGGCTACCTACCCCCTTTATATTTGTACGATGTGTTGTGCTCTAACTGAGCTATCATTGGATCGAGATAACTTGGAGCCGTACCACCTACGCCAAACACATACGGGCATACCGTAGCTATATTATCAGTTGTCACGGATCGCCATTGAGCCTAACAAGGCCAATATATAAACACATATGGAAATGCCAATCCAAACCAATTAACAATAAATATTGTAACTCCTTAGACATTTATTTATTTCTATTTTCGAAGTATGAATGAATTCGACCCAAAAAATATCACGATTTTCAAATGATGGTAAAATCGTTTGTTTTAATGATCTAGACATTTTGACAGAGAGAATTCATGATTGTTTATGATTTAACCAAATGAGCCCACTTATATTATCTTCAAGAGTGTTTTTTTTATTAAGCTGAAACACAATGGATATTGGTTTCACTTTTAAATGGAATAGGATTCACCCTTAGTATAGGCATACCATTGTTTGGTGTTATGGATTTTGACAAAAAGATGCAAGTTGACAAATTTAGTATATAAGTGTAATAAATACGCTCACAAAATAGGGGAAAAGACCAAGATGTAAGGAATGAAATTGGACACTCATCTATTCCATAAGGAATAGATTTTCTGAATTGATTCTACTAGTTCATTCTATACCATTTGCCAAACACTCACATATAGAAATCAATTCCTTCCTTTGTATCCAAACCCACTAAACAAATAACCCTTTAGTTTAACCCATTTATCAATTATCAAAGACAATACACATATTCTACCGACCGATAAATTACGTAATATAATTTTAAAACGATTCTACATCGATGTTAATAATAATAATAACAATAATAATAATAATAAATGTGATGACAACGAATTATATAAATAACATTTGTCAAAGTAGCTTACTGATCATCTGCAATAACTCAACTTTCAAAAATGACAAAATAGTCCCTTCAGTTTGGTTGCGTTCCAGAAATAGTCTTTAACAAATTGAAAATTTTGTCGTTAAATGCTATTGCAAGATTAGTCCCGACGCCAAAATATTAACTGTTTGTGTGACAAAAAGTTACACAAATAGACTTTTTAGTTACCTAACAACTTGAGTAACGGTCCCTAAATAAAAGAGAATTTATTTGCACACTCAAACTTTTGATTGGGACATTCTATTGTGTGCATTGGATACTTGTACAAGGTTTACAACGTGCTTTAACTGTTTGTACAGTTGAGTGTCCCAATCACAAAGTTGAGTGTGCAAATCACCTCCCTAAATAAAATTTACTTTGTTGAATAAAGATGTTATCAAGTATTGTTTATAAATTAACTGAAACTAAAGAGAGCAAATACTTATTGTTTATTATCTTATTATCTCGTTGCAATGCACGGATAAATTTCCACTCGTTATATAACACATTTAAGAACCATAATGGACAGTGTTTTAAATATAAAAAAATTAAAGATTGTTTTAATAAAATATATTGCACTACAAACTTAGAATATTATTTAAAAAAGATACTTAATATAAAATAATAATAAGAAAATTTATAATTAAATAAATAATTTAGAAACATATTTTGTATAAGAAAAAAAATTAAAATTTACAAACCACCCCCTGTAAATTTTTTAATATTTCACCTAAATTTATATAAGCAATAGGGCTAATAACCTTTTAAAGCATTATAGTTGTTAAAAATGGCAGTTCTGCGTAGCGAACTAAAAAAAATAACTCTTTTAGACATTAATGTTGACATTTTTGTCTTTCTTTAAGTATTATAACCATTTTACCCTTCGAAAAATATTTAAAAAAAACCAAAATTTCGAAAAAAAAAATCATAAATTTTTTTTAATCTAAAAAATAAAAATAAAAAAACGCATGTCACAAAAAATTCAAAAAAAAAATTATTTCAGAAAAAAATTCAAAAAAAATGAATTTCGAAAAAAATCCAGAAATTTTTTTTATACGTTTTACTACGTTTTTATACGTTTTCATCTGTTTTTTATTCACTTTTGATTATTTTTTTTGTGTCACAAGTGAATTTTTTTATCAATTTTTTTTATTACAAAATATTACAAAAAAAATCAATTTTTTTTCGCGTGTCACAAAAAATAAATTCTAAAAAACAAATTTGAAAAAAAAGTATTTCGAAAAAAAATTCAGAAAAAAAAGTATTTCGAAAAAAAAAATTTTGAAAAATAATTCGAAAAAAAAGTATTTCGAAAAAAATTTAGAAAGTGTAAAATGGTCATAATACTAAAAGAAAGACAAAAATGTCAACATTAATGTCTAAAAGAGTTATTTTTTTTAGTTCGCTACGCAGAACTGCTATTATTGACAACTATAATGCTTTAAAAGGTTATTAGCCCTAAGCAATAATATAACCTTACACTTATGTAAATGTTATTTTCACAAGTCTTTTCACATGTGTTTATTTTATCAAAAATTTCAAAGTTTTTTGTTTTTTGTTTTTTGTTTTTTTTATGTTTTTTGTTTTTTTTAAGTAAATTTATTACTCTAAAAAACAATTAAATACAACGAATGTGAGTGAATCTTACATCTTAGCTCAAATCTAGACAAAAACAAATGCAACAACCGTGCATAAAATCTATCTATCATAAGAATGACATGTACACTTATGAGAGCCAATTACATACGCTCTTTAAGTTGATCACGAAGACTAATATCAAAAGCATCTGCAAGAAAGATGAACATTTACACTTCGTAACACCAACTACGAAATTTAGCCATTATATATCTTTGCAACTTTGCAACTTTGCATTATCTGTTAAGATTGTCTAAAGTAAAAAATCCGCTCCAATGCGCGTCTTTTTTTTTAACTCGTTGAACCTTAAAATAAATGTATAAGATTGCTAGCTCGATGAAAAATAGTATATGAAGTTATGAACCAATAGCAAGGTTTGTTTTGTAGGGTGAGAGTGACAACATATATAAAAGTCAACTAATTCAATAGTCAAAATCAATCTTAATTAGCTAATTGTTGTACCTAACACTTCTCCTGTGATACTTAAAAAGTAAAATTGTGTTTTATACTTCTAGGTTAAACATGAAATAATTATAAGAGAATGATGGTGGCCTTAATGATGTGCATAAATTTACCAAGATTTTCAAAACCGAACCGGACATCAACTGTTTTTCATTAAGTTTTCGGGGTTTTCCAGTTGAACCAGTGAACCAGCCAAACCGGTTTAGGTCTTTCTTTGGGTAGAATCAACCGATTAGGTCCGCTTTTTAAAACATTGAAATTTACGTCTAAACGTATATGCTAGCTAGCATCATGTTGATTGACTAACTTCTTCGCTAACAATATTATGTAATAAATTGAAATGTGAGTTTAGGCATGAAATAAAAATCAGTGATACTTTAAAATTTTTCTCAATCACTTCTCTAATCGAAAATCAAAGTTTGAGGTTAGAAATTAGACTTTTGTGAATTCAAAGTAAACATAGGAGTTGCTAGTTCACAATTGAAGGGTTAAACGCTAACAAAGTGGACTAACCGAGGGTTAGTTTGGTCATTTGGTACAAGATTCAATTGTGCCCTACTATACATATACTTTTGAAACGAATATTAATTCCAACTAAATTAACTATTCAAGTGGATTCAAATTGATAAAAGTAACAGCCGTTGATATTTGGTTAACATCTTTAACACGATACTATACGAAACGTTTATTTGGGTTTTGTTTGATCCCAAAAAACGAGTGGCCCAATATATGTATGCTCTTACACGATTTGGAGGTCCAAAAACATGGACGTATATTTTGCTTTTCAACACAAGGGCAAATAAAAACACCATGATGAATTTGGAATGCGAAAAAACAAACGAAACACAATGTAAAGTGGGAATAAGTTAATCAAGTAACATGATTTAGTTGTTGTTTTAGAATTGTGAGTTGGTACTTAATAAAGAGTTACTAAAACTTAACCAAACTCAAACACCACTAACTATAAGTGCAAATAATCGATTAGCTAAAGTTATAACTTGGTCATATTTCCCATAGCAAATATTGTAGAAACCGAGATAAATATAAGAATAATCACGCAAGAAACTATTAATGCATTAGAACTTCTGCTGAGACTTTTGAAACAACTAATAGCCGGTACCCAGATGCTGGTAAATGGCAGTATTTTCGTGTGATGATATTTTTTGGCGATAGCAAGGTTTTTTTGATGCATTACTTTTAAAGAAGGAAAAAAATAATAATGTCCACCAGATGTTATTAATTGAAAATTAGTTTGCCTTTTTACTTACGCATTTAATAACATAATAAAAACTTTTTATAGCAGGGTGCCTACGCGATTCTATGTTTTTCATGATGCTAACTTAACACATAATGGAACAACTTTACCGCACAATATGGCTTTAAAAAAATGGCAGACTTGTATCACGATTCAATGACGATACGGAAACAATGGTCAACGATATTGCTAGTCGTTTAGGACGTGTAATATTATATATCGTTTAAACATACAATGTGTTTTAAAATAGCGGTTTTAGCAACATCTATTGGTGTCTATATTGTTAGGTTATGGTGGTAAATTGTGGCCCGTTGCGTGGTCGAAAAAGGTGGTGTCCAAAAGTATGACTACGCAAAAAATTGGTTTCTGTGATCCGCTTAATGATTTGTAAATTTTACTTAGTGGGCGTTTTAAAGAATAAATAAAGATAAGATGATTTATGCGCTATTTTTTTTGTACCATGTGATATATTAAGTGTACTTTTTGAGTGAAGGTGTATTTTAATAATATCATTAATGAATTGTAAAATTTGTTTAGTGGATCTTTGAACGATATAAATGATAAAATGATTTACGCATTATTTTTTGTATCATTTGATATATTAATTGTACTTTTGAGTGATGAGGTATTTTAATTATATTATTAATGATTTGTAAATTTCATTTAGTGAGTGCTTTAATGAAAAAGAAAAATTAGATGATTTATGCATTATTGTTTTGTACCAAGTGTTGTATTAATTGCACTTTTGTGTGAGAGTATTTTAATGATATCATTAATTCTTGCATTAATATATACGAATGTTACAAGTTAGATGATTTATGTATTATTGTTTGTACCACGTGCTATATTAACTGTACTTTTGTTTACAAGTTTAGCGGGTTACTTTTATAGAAAAGTTTTTGGTCTTAGAAATTTTAAGACTTTCTTTATTTAGAATGTCCTAAACACTTTATATAATAGTATAGATATAGATAAGGCCGCTAAATAAATTATTTATTCTTCATGTTGTAAATTAATAATTCAAAATATATTAATACGTTACGTGAGTTTATTTGTTAAGTACACAAACGAGTTGCTAGTTCACGCTTGAGAGGGGAGGGAGTGGTCTCGGGTTGGGGGTCGGTGCCGATCGGGTAGATCGGTAACACCGCCCCGACCCCATCGGTTAGCGAAAATCGGTGATTGGATCGGTTTGGGAAGCCGATCGTGGTGAGGAGAGTTTTTTTTGAAATTGTCACAGTTGGGGGAGAATTTGCAACGGCTAGTTGCAATAAAAAAATAAAAAATAAAAAATAAAAAATCCCTTTAAAACCAAACTAACCCAAAACTCATTTCCCACACTTTTTTAAAAACCCCCACCTTCACATTTTAAAATCACAACCCATTTTCACAAAATCATCACAACCCATCTTTCAATTTCTCATAAAATCCCAACCTTTTTATCATCAAAATGTCTTCCGATTCTTCTGAATTGGAATACGTTATTCCGTCTTCGTCCGACGATCTATCCACGGGTAGCTCGATGCAAGTTATGCTTCAAGCGGCTCAATTTCTTTAAGACACGGCAAGCTCTAGCTTTCAAAGCCGTAGTAGCATAGATCGTCATCGGGAAATAGGTCTTCAAACTCTAGAGAATGATTGGTTCGTTGAAGCACCAAAGTACAACCTACCCAAGTGGTCCACATTTGTTAAAGCATACCCGTATCCAACCGACCCAAAGGAAAAGAAATTTAAGAAGTTACAAGAGGGGGCGAGAAAAGATGTCGAGCGAGCTTTTGGTGCTCTCAAAGGAAAATGAAAAATTCTCGATCGACCTATCCGAGCTATGACCAAAGCGAAGATTACCAATCAGGTTCATGCGTGTATTATTTTGCACAATATGGTTATAAAAGTCGACGGGAGGGCAATCTCACCGGTTCATATAATGGATGAGCCGGTCCAGCCAGTGTTCGACGACAGTGTGATAGCGGAGTTATTAGACGAAGTTCTCCGTGACCGTCTTCGATATGATCTCACGGAGCACGTAGCACGTCAATACTTACCGCATCTCGATGATTAGTGGGGTTTTTTTTTTTAATCTAGTTTTTTTTAAGTATTATGTAATGTTGTTTTTTTTTTTTTTTTTTAAGTATTATTTAATTTTTTATTAAGTCATTGTTGAATGTATTTTTTATTTTTAATGAAATGTTATGTTTTTATTTTAATATTGTATGTGATTTTATGTATTAAAAATATATTGAATTAAAAAGAAATTGGATAGGATTGGGTACTACTCCCTCCACTTTGGGTAGTGTTAGGGTAGAATTGGGTAGTTTTGAGTTGGTGGGTTTTTATTGGATAGAGATGATGTGGCAATTTGGGTAATGTTGGGTATTAGGTGACCACTCCCTCCCCCTGAAGGGTTAAAAAGTTAACAAAATTAGTTGACTAATTGAGGGTTAATTTGGTCATTTGGTTACTAAATTATACTCCCTCCGTCTCAAATTAATTGTCATCATTTGACTTTTTAAAGTCTTAATTTCTCAACTTTGATCTTAAATATTTTTATTTATGTTACATAATAATTGATGCAAAATATATGAATGGATTGTCTTTTAAATGTTTTTTCATTAGTGTAATTTTCATCAGTGTAATTTTCATCAAGTATTACATAACACATACACAAATATTAAGGATCAAAGTTAGAAATTAAGACTTCAAAAAGTCAATTTGGGACGAAGATTCTTTGTGTACGGTGTACATGGAGACTTGATATGAATATTCCAAGTTTCCAACTACATAAAGATACTAAAAATTAAAAAGTCAAGCATATTTTTAATAGTTTTTATGTAAGCTGGAGTTTTTTGATATTTAATTCCATTGGATTCGGGTGAAAAAATAAATAAATAAATAAAAATAAATAAGCAAGTCAATTTTCATTTCATTTTACTCTAATTATTACGAATTTATTCATTTGAGCAATTTTCAGTTGAAATAACCTAAACTGTACTGAATATACAAGATGATATTATAGTAAAACTTCATGTTTTTATTGAGGCATGAGGATAGATAAAATTACATGAATTCAATGAATTTTGTAAAGTCAATTTGATGAACGATAAAGTGATAAACAATCAAAAGGTGATTTTAAAATATTGCACTTAATTCTTTTTGAAGCAATAACACCGTTAGCTCGTCTTTTGATCTCGGAAATTAGTATTAACTCCTTCGTTTTTTTAGCTGAATTAAGACAGAACATCGTTAGCTCATCTCGGGATTTTAATCCGAGAACAAGCTCCGAGGTGAGAATAAGTATATGGTTATATGCTTGGTGTGAAATATACGATAATATAGGGAGAGGGGGAGATAACATATATAGGAGTAGGCAAAAGTTCAATATAGAACCAAAATTTACCATAGATCCAATCAAGCAATAATAGCCATTCATTTTTTTATTATGATAAACTTTCACCCTTTTTTAAAAAATTAAATATCTCGCAAACCATTAATCGTTACGCGATAAAAATTATACCATCGTGACGAGAATTAAATTATCTTTCTATAGATATGCACTACTATACATTTTTAACAACTTTTTCAAAATTTCGGTCAACAAAAATCATATATGATTTGTGAAAATCATATATGATTCGATTTTTACTAATCACATATGATTTTTGAGAATCATATATGATTGTAAAAATCATATATGATTCGGAAAAATCGAATCATACATGATTTTTTAAAATCATATATGATTCGTAAAAATCATATATGATTAAAATCATATATGATTTTTTTCGACGGAATTTTGAAAAAATGTTTGTCGAAAAATATGTAAAGTGCATATCTATAGAAAGATAATTTAATTCGCCACGATGGTGTATTTTTATATTTTGAAGATTTACCGCTTGTAAGATATGTTGTTTTAAAAAAAATGTGGAAAATGATTTTGTATTAATTTAGATAAAAAATGGAGGGTTATGATTGGTTCATTTGTTATATGACAAATATGAGTTCTATATTGATCTCAACTCTATAGGAGTATGAGAGTGTGTGTGTCATTCAACTGAGTGAGCGACTATATTTATACTACCTGGCCTTAGCTCCACGACACAAGTATTGTGGATAATGGACTGTCGATCGTCTAGGCATAGCAAGTAAATCGTTTTCGATGGTCAGACGCTACCTTCGGATGTTATCTTGTCACGATGTCACAGTTGGCCGTTATGGACCACTCTATGTTCCATTCGTAAGCTATCGTACAACAGCTAGTACATCGTAAGTTTCGAAGTAGTTTTAGCTCCCATGTCATTGCCTCCAAACCTGAGGTGACTAGATGGCATTGGCTACACACATTTTTTTGGTTTAATCTAAAGGTGGAAAATATTAACGGATCATTCTTATCTATTTAGGCCATTTTAAAACTGACTTTTTGCTAATAGTAATTGCTTTTTGTACTTGGCATATTGCGTTATAGATTTTCCATACGCATTTGAGTGAAAGACAAGCAAAACTTATACAAGAATCGATCAAAAGAATTTCATATAGAAATCATCATAACAAAAACTGGTAGCATTATTTTATCTAAAATAAAAAGAGGCACCGACTAGATACTCCACACTTATATATCGAAACTGGAACGCTTAAAGCGTACGTTTCTTCTTCCGGGATAGAAAACACCATCACTCGATATCATCACATTCCACAAAATCAAGTTCAGGTTCATATTCTTCTTCAGGATGATATTCTTCATAGTATTCTTCTTCTTCCTGGTAAAATTGAAAATCCATATATGCTTCTGAGTAATTCTAATTCAAGCCAAATAAATAGCAATGATTTCGGAGGGTACCTACCTTTGGCGGAGACTTCATAAGATGTGCAAGCATACGGTCCATATCATCAATCTTGAAACAACACTTGCTGTGGTCTTCAATATATGATGTTTTGTTTTCTTTTACAGAAACTAACTCGGGTCTCCTCGTTAAACGCCTATACCTCTTCTTCTTCTTCTTTCGTTTGACGCTCATCTCTAGGAAAGAAAAAATATATATACACTATTATAAAAAGATATGTGCATACACTATGCATGAATAAATAAATTTTGAATATGTACTTTGTTTGCTTGACATTGTTTTCTCATCTTTATTGTGCAAATGTGGACGACGATGATGATTCTGCAGCGCAAAGATCAAGTATAAAGGTCATGAACATATTCGTTACGCGAATCAGTAAAAGATAAACCTAAATCACTATATATTATTTTGCTCTCATGACTCATGAGAACGCCGAAATATTTTTATCGGCTACATTAACAGCAATTACGTACTATTTCCAAAGTATAGATAAAACGATTGATTTTGAAAACCAACTAGCTATATCAATCGAAACAAAACAAGTAAAAAAAAAAAAGTTGATTACCTGAGTAGAGACGACATCAGTAAGGTGGCGAGAAAAAGCTTGTTTAATAGTAGGATTCGAAACCTTGTTGCAAATTTGGTTAAGCTCATTCTCCATCTTTGATTTGTAGTCCTTGATCATCGAAGACACGTCAAGGTGGTACCACTTGTCCACCTCCCCATATGGGTAGATATTATACAAATCACAATAAGCATTAGTGATGTTACGGTGGGCGTCAATGAGGATTGTTTTTTCTTCCTCAGCGTTGGTGTGGAGAAATTTTTCCATGAATCGCAGTGTTTTATGGTAATCCCAAGTAAGTTGTCTAACCGTGTCTTGTTTTTCCAAGCAAACGTTTAGTTTCTTTTCATCATCTTTCTGCTTTTGCAGCTCGAGTTTGGTAAGTTGCGGAGGAGCTTTTCCTTTACCTGCGGCGTTATTATGTAATTTGGATTTAAAGTGAAGAAGGAAGTCCTTAAAGGCCTTGTTATGAGAAACATTATTATCACAAATGTATTGAAGCTCATCCTCAACTTTTAATCTACACTCGTTGATTATCGAAGACATGTCATCCTTTGATTTCTTTGATGAAACTATATCTTCCAAATCTTTGATAACAGCTCGGATGTTATCCGACGCGGCTCTAAGGACATCGGTGGGTTCAAATTCAAAAATATATAAAGCAGCATCAAGATAAAGATCCAACTCCTTTTCAAGCTTCTCAGGCGACCATATCATTCTAGTCCCCATCGAATGGAATACTAGGGTTTCAATTTTTTTAATTGCAAGGTTATGGATTTGATTCTTCTTCTTTTAAACTTTAGTCCTTCTAACTTTTCTATATTCCATCACCTCCCAACCTCACCCGTTTAAAGAATCGGGGTCTGCCCTGTCAGGCCCACATAACCTAAACCCGACCCATTTACCATGTATAATTAAGTATATACGTGGTATAATTTTTTAATTTTTTTAAAATAAAATCTTCAATGGGTTGACGGGTCGACCTGCTTAACATATACACAACCTGAAAGACACATGTTTAATAAACGTGTTATATGGTTCGACCTGAAGTTATACATGTTTTTTTCAAAACTCTTGGGTTTACTATGTATTATTACTACGAGATTATGACGTAACACTGCTTCATTCTTTTTCGTTCAACATACATACATGTTTTTTTTTCAAATTATATACGTTACTTTTGATAATAGTTCATTAACACATTTGGCTAGTACAAATCTTATGTTTATAAACACTTGTCATGGCTTTTATTATTATTTTTTTACATGTTAAATACGTAACAAATTTAAAAGAGTTCTACTTATTTTTTATTCTATTTTATCTTACAACTACAATCATATGCCATCCAATTGAACCTTAAAAGAATCTGTTGTAAGGTTGCTCTTTGACAAATAGTATTTGACCCAATACCAAGCTAGGGATTGATTTGCAATTGAGTGTAATATTTAAATACTCGCTACGTCTCACATTCATTGTTCATATTTTTATTTTGAGTTGTGCCAAATTAATCGTGCACTTCCAAAAATAAATAAGGAATAAGATCAAGTTTATTATGTTAACTCACTTTAATTTATTATTATAAACTTTAAAAAAGTTTTAAATTAATTGGTTAAGGGTAAAATTAAATTGTCTTTTGTTAAAAAAATAAGAAAAAAAAAATTGTAATGATAATGTTTTTTTGAACCGTGTCTTTTTAGTATATAAATAATTATTTTGAAACGAAGAGAGTACTCTATTTATAAAAGCCATTTAATTTAATAAAAATCAACGATGATTGATGTTATTAACACTTCTCCTACATACAGTAAATAACAATGGGATTTTTGGCATGATTGTATAAGCTTTAAATCACTAAACAAATATGATTCATTTAGTTGATATTAATTGTTTTTTAAATGACAATGTTTAATAAATTTATCATTGTTTTATATAAAATTAATTTTTTTTTAGGAAATAAATATGTTTATTTAATAAATTAAACTTATACCACCATGAAACAAGTTAGAAAGACCCAATAAGAATAGATGTTTTCGGTTTAACTTCATTATTGTGAGACCAATTTTATTAGAACCATAACCTTTAATAAGGAATCGTGGATTATTATTCTATAGATAACGCTTCCGAGAGCGATAGCAGGAAGGCGACGTGTTATCTTATAAAATAAAATGCAATTTTCCTTTAAGCAATGGTTGTCAATATACGGAAAGTAATGAATTATTTCAAAGCAAGTTTGAAATGATATAGGTGACTAACAGGAAATAATTCCGTTGCTCCCATTGAAATTGACAACATTACAGGAATGTTATTTTAGTTATAAAATGCAATTGCTCTCACTGGATTTGTCAACATTGTACGTGTTACATTTCCGGTAGATAACATATAGTGATTTTACATACTTTCCTATTCTCTTGGAATGCCTACGAGTAACAATGAACTTAGGTATTGAACAGAGTATATGGAGTCCTACTTATTGTAGATGAGGGGCTGGCCACTCATGCTATCATTTAACTTGAATCTTTAGCATGAAATTCCTCCTTTATTGTCTACATAGCCCATAGGGTAATTAGCACTTTAGGAATAATAAGAGTCCAAGAAAATTATCTAGCGAATATTCTAGTAATTTCTTTACTCTTTGCGGTTTAAACTCATACATCGTGACAAGTGCAGGATGTCATTTATTTTGGTAGCTCTAAACACAATGTTTCCAGTTACACAAAATATTATATCTTTCAATTAACTTCAAACCACAAAAGGGTAATTAAAGATCATAAATGAGTTTAATAATTTGTAATCCTGTCTTAATTTGTCAACTAAGGAGAAAAGATATGAATAAGTCTCACTCTTCTTACCAGGAAAAGAGTGTAAGTTTGTCTTTCAAAGAAAAACAACTTTGTTTACAAATTATGTTGCAATAACACAATTTTATCAGAAAATAGAAAGTTCAATTATAGTATTTTCGATAATTACATTCTTAAAAGAATTAACTACCCAATTAATTACTAATTAAGACTAAGATCCATCTTGCACTCCCACTTAATTACCAAAGGTCTGACCAGGGCGTAAAAAAATAGGACAGAAGACTCTCAAATTGACCTTTTAATTGTTTAAGGAAGGGCATGACCTCAGTTAAATAACATTCTTTAGTTAGCTCGAAACCCATTTCCCCTTTCAGTTATCCTGTAGGTGTGATTCTCTTCTTACATGTCTTCTCAAAATCAACGAATAGTTGATAAACAACATACAAGCTGATTAAGGTCTTGCTATTAGTGGCAATAGTTCTAGGAACTAAGTGCATTGATGTGTTTGGAGGATACACAGAGTCTGCAGCATTTTCCTAAAGGGAGTGTTTGTTTCAACAAGTACATTAACTTTTTGTTTATCCATAACTTCTTCCAAAAAATCTGTTCTGGGGTTAATTGAGTTTGAGGCTTAAACATGTTCAGGGAGATCCAATTTTCCTTAGTGTAGTCATGGGGTTTGATCGTTATGTTATTCTTTTTACATGCACGATCGTTAAGCTTCTTATCCATTTTCTCCCTAGATGCATCATCTAATTTTATATCCTCTTCCGTGCATCCTATACATGATTGTGTTTGCCTAGACTTAAGAATCTCATTGCCATCATAGATTACCTTCTGAGCTTCTCTTGCTTTCTTACCATACTCAGGGTTGGGATCCTTTATAATGGGAATACTATGCTTATCGCTTAAGACTCTATGCTTAGTGACCATGTGAGCAGTCTGAATGGTGTTCCCTTGTACGTACAACTTATTTTCAAGCTTGTTTTTCAAAGTTTTTAGATTAGAAAAATCATTCAAAAGCTTTGATTCCTTAGCGTTAAATTCTTGTTTAAGCACTTTAACATTATCTTGAAGCTCTTGCTTTTGCTTAACAGTTTTAGAAAGCTTTTCTTGTAAGGAGTTTAACTATTTCTTTAACACTTCTTCTCTAAAATTACTTTTTCTAATAATTGTACGCATTTGGTCATCCATTTCCTGCTCACGGGTAGTTAACTCAAACTTAGCACGTTGTTCATAAATAGCAACTTGTTCTTTATAGGCATTCAGTTCAGAGGTAACAGAATCATCAGGGGCACATGCAGTGTATTCATAAAAAACATAGTCACTATTGACTGTAGAAGATACATCACTTGGTACAATCTCACTTTCAGTTTGTGTCACATATTGATCATATGGGACAATATTACTATTACCCACATTATCAATATTTGAATCATAAGTTTCAAGAGATTGTACTTTGTTATGTATCTTTTGCTCATCAACCTCATCGTATAGTTTTAATACCTCTGAGATGATTGATTCTTTGGATGGACCATCCTGTTGTGGTGATGGGACCTTTGGAGAGACCATAGGTGAGATGCTAGCCATGAAGATTGTCCGGCAAGAGGTTCATCATCGACATCGAGTAAAATGCATCACAGTCGCAACTTGAAAGGCATTTTGATGATTGTGACCTATTTCCTGAATTGGTTGCTCATCTACATCAACATCATATGTCTTAGCATTCCCTTCACAAGAAGAAACAACAACTCCTCTTCATCTAAAGTCGCTCCATTATCCTTAGCTTGCACAAGCAAAGATCTTGTCTCTCGAAGTATTCTCAGATTTCGTGGACGTTTTGGAGATGTGCAGTTCCTTGCAATATGTCCCTCACCACCACAGTTGTAGCATTTGATTGGCTTTGCTTGCCCTTGATTGGCATTTCTTCCACGATTTTGATTTGCCACATTTCCTCCACCTACTCCAAAGATTACCATATCCTGCTCCAACCATCCCTTGTTCATATCGTCTTCCTCGCACATTTCGCACCACAACCTTACCATCTCGGACAGTAGCTTGATTGTGTGGATTGGATGTCGCTCGAGATTATTGTTGGTGTGTGGGAGGGAATTCATATTTTGACTTACCATGAGAGATAGTTGATTGATGAAGTTTTCCATGAGTGTGTTTGAGTCAGGAGGCGTATATGCTGGATAAGGGATGAGCTTGTAATTATCATTACCCGTGGGTATGACTTGAGAAGCTTTGGTGGTAATTCCAACATTGGTGTAAAAGGCAGTAGAATCATTAGATGAACTTGTTTCTCCTGCTAGATTTGAACTGTTCAAGAATCCTTTGTTCAAACATAGCATGTCTCTCATTCTGAAAAAGGAAGGCATACAGTTGCTCATAGTTGGTGTTCTTCAATCCTTTGGTTAGCTTCACAGAGGTGACAAATTTGTGCCATTCAAGATTCATGTTGCTCATAAACTTTGAGTTCAGCTGAATATTTGGCATGGTCATTTTGATATTCCTCATATCATTCACAAGTTTATAGAATCTCACGTATATTCATAGACACTTTCTTCTGGTTTCATCTTAAAGTGCTCAAATTCATCATACAGTTGTGATTCTCTGTCTTCCTTAGTTAATTCAGAACCCGAGAGAAGCATCTTGACATTATCCCAAACCGCCTTGGCTTCAATGTTGTGATTGATAAGCTTGTAGATATCTTTTGAAAGACCTTGAAGTATAATGTTTGAAGCCCTGATATCAGCATCGAATCTCTTTTTCTTCTTATCATTGAGCTCATCATACGTCTTTGGTCTGTCCAATCCAAAGATCATTGTTTCATCTGCAGCAGTATCAATTATTTCTCTTGTAGTCTCAATCTGATAAGGTCCTTCATCAATTGATTTGAGAATGTTGACTCCATTTTCCTTTCCCAGACAATACAACCTAATTCGTTGAGCCCATGAGTCATAGTAAGTTCTGTTAAGCATGGGTGGACGAGTGTCCGAACAGTGCTTGAACGTCCTCGCCTACAGAGAGATGATTGTAGGCACGTTGGTAGACATGTTTACAGATTTCACGGGATTTTATAACTCTATGATTAAACCAAGAAATAGATTCTTTCACGGGATTTTACTAAATCAAGAGAAAACCGTATTAGAAACAAATATTAACCAAGTTGCTATAACCCTTGAACCAAGTCGCTAAGCACCAAGTCGCTAAGTAACAACTCGCTAAACCTCAATTCGTTGTGAATCAAGTCGCTAAGCACAAGTCGCTAAGACCCAAGTCGCTGAACACAAGTCGCTAAAGCACCAAATCGCTAAGCAGACAAGTCGCTAAAGAACAACTCGCTAAGTATCCAAGTCGCTAAGAATCAAGTCGCTGTACACAAGTCGCTACTGGCATACTGCACCAAATCACTAAGTAGACAAGTCGCTAATAGAACAACTCGCCAAGAACTATAAAGCCAATTCGCTAGAAATAATAGAAAAAAGTCGCTAACCCAACCAAGTCACTAGCCGAAGTGGAACCTCCACTAACTTGTACTGTTTGTCGGCTTGTCTCAATAGACAAGTCGCTAATATCAAGTCGCTACGACTTAAACTATAACTCGCTGGAAATTACAAAAGCAAGTCGCTACGAAGAAAAACACTCCGAGACACAAGTCGCTAAGTTGAAAAACTTCAAAACCACATTTTTCAATCCAAAACAAGCCCAACCACAGTGATTCAATCTTTCCAAATCAAAACCCAAGCACTTACAATGATTCTAAACACAAAAGTACACTCAAAATTCAAACTTTAACACAAGAAATGATCCAAATGATGCAAAAACCACTAAACTTTTTCAAACCCAAAAACCATATAAAACCACTAGAAATCCAAGGATATTTAAGAGAGATGATCAAACCATGGCTCTTGATACCATTTGTAACATTTTGGATTTCAAAAACACATCAAATCATGATCAAATGGTGCGTATACAATAAGGTTTTAGAGAGAGAAATAGTTAGAGGTTTGGGAACTTAGTGAGAGAAAATGAAAGTATTATTATGAGCTCTAACCCTCTACCTTGGGAGGTAGAGGGTATTTATAGTCTTACATAAAACGCCACCTATGGGCTGTGGATCAGGCATACAGTGGGTAAAGACCCGTCCGTCCTCCACGGTGTTACTTAACTAAATACTACTTAGCATTAAATAGCTACGACTACGATCTTTCTAACGATTACATATACTTGAGGTGACGGACACTTTAATAACTGGATTTACTAAATCCTAACATTATCTATCAACGTCCAACATACACATCTAAATAGATTGACATAAGTCGATCTAAATATTTAAAACGAAGTTTTAATTGGTAAAACTATTCAACCCCCCTTCTAGTTTTCCACAATTGGCATCAGAGCTTCGTTACCAAGTTTCTTAGAGTATGTTGTACTTTAAAAACTTGATACGATCCGTGTATATTTGAAAACTACAAAAAAGGAAATCTTTTAAAACATTTTTTTCTTTCATGTTGGATATTGATATATTATTCTAACATATTCCTTTCAAGAAATCTTCATGCTAGGATCTCTCCAAAACCTTCATTTCTATTCAAAAAATAATGAAGTCAATTTTCAAGAAAGAATCTAAAAGTAATCACAACCTACTTATTCTAAGTACAACGGATTACTTTAAGAACTCATGAAATATTTTTGGTCTTATGTCTTCACAAACCAAAATCAAGAGCATAGAGGTATGTTTACTCTTCATTAGCTAGCTTATATCTACATGAATATGTTAATACCATTTTTCTTATAATTGCTAGTCTTTCAAAAAGTCTCCTTTTGCCACTTTCCCGACTTACTCATCATCGGGACTAGTATTCCTTTTGATCTCGTCAAACTAACGCCGTCGTCATAAATGGATTCTCGATAATTAATCAAATCTCGTTGACCAAACATTATTTATTTTGTTTTTTTAACCCCAAAACTATTTTTGTTCCATAAGCTATTTTATAACTTATAACAAAAATATTGCCAAACACTCTTTTTCTGTCTACAGTAGCCGGATCCCTCTAGTTGTACTAGCCGAATCCCTTATACAAGGGATCCGGGGGAACCGTGGGACAGAAACCAGCTATACGCTTTTCAAAACCAACACTGATCATTTTCCCTTTCCCTACAAAACACAAAAACGACCCAAGAGTTGGTTTCATCTTCATAGGACTCCATATCCTCAAGTATTCTTCTCTAGGACACCATTGTAAGTAATTACACTAACATGTTCTAATTTTCATCATCCTCATCCTAGGGTTTATGGTTTCTCAATTTTTAATCAATTAATTTAATTAGGTTTTCCAAAATTAATCATTAAAAAGGGCTTTCACATAACTAAGATTACATTGTATTCACAACATTGTTAATACAAATCAAAACCATCAACCCATCTCAACAAGTTTTGCCTAATTGGAATATTTGTGTTTCTAGGACCAACCATGCCTAAAGCCACTCAACAAGACCATGATACCGTCCATTACCTCACCCATTACTATCGGAAAGAGGGATTGTAAAAAACCGACAACAAAGTCTTCAAAAGACTTAAAAAACGACTTATCCACGAAGGTCGTGTGGTCAGGAATGTTTCCTTGAAGATACCGACATTCGTCAAGTCTTCTCTGCAATCAACTTTAATTGTCTTCTTGACATTGATGAACAAATTTGTCCGGTTTTCATCTTTGAATTCGAAAAAAGCATTATGGTCATTCGAAATACCGATGATAGCATTTCAATCGCCTTCATCATCAATAAACGAAGCTTCACTCTACCTCTCAACACATTCGCTCAAATCCTTCGCATTCCTTGTGAAGGAATTTGTATGTACTCTCAAGATTGGGCAATATACTCTCAATCTTTTGCTCTTGATCCCAAACTAATATACCATACTCCTCTTGATGAAACCAAAACCATTCGAGACACCATTTTCAAAATTAGAGCCGACCAATCCTGTCTCAACCGAAACAAAAAGCTCATTCACCGTGATCCTTTTCAAATGGAACTCTTCGAAATGCACCCCATTTTTAGAAAATGGGAAGAAATTCTTAGGGAAAACATCATTAGCTTAGTCGATAACAAGGATCATCCAAATGCATGTCTCGTGCAAATGATTTATTTCCTTATTCACCAAAAGCCATTTAATCTCGCCTATTACATGGTGTAGAGAATGGCCGGGGTATTCAAAGTTGCCAACATGGTACTTCCGTATGGTATGATCCTAACACGACTTTGTAAGTATGTTAGTGCATTGCAACTATCTCCTATCAACGATGATCATTTCTTTTCCGATCACGTTATGGTACCTCTTACCAAACAACCCCCTAAACGGTTCATGGTCAATGGAAGAAAACCTAAAGCTCTCTCGGACTCCTCAGACGGAGAAAAAGAAGAAGAAGTAAATGTCAACCTTGAAGCTAACATCGAATTGGACCCCTTTGACTACTATCAACAACTTCCAACTCTTCCAAACGAGACCGCGGAATTCAAACAATTAAGGGGTATGATTCAAAACCTAGCTCACCACGTCATGAAGTCGGGAAAGAGGAAAAGAAAGGATTGACGAAAGAGACTATAGGATTATGCTTGTTTTTAGACATTTGATTTGTGTATGAATGATTATGTTTTAGCACGCTTGTTTGTGTTATCTTGGATATTACCATTACTACCATTATCTGTGATATGCTTTATGTGATAACATGTTTATGTTGCTGTTAAGTTTAATGGTTATTAGTGTATATTGTTTGGTGCAAAATCTGCATTTGCTTCTGTGATGGTTCTGATCTGCAGTTGCCGAATCCCTAGTAGTAGCCTAGACGGATCCCTCCTCTGAGGGAACCGTGGGATCCGTGACAACAGATGAGCAATACAGATTCCCATACATCAAAACAGCTCACTAGATCACGTCACACTAGCCAAACATAAGACCTTAGAACAAACTAAGTCTCCCTCAAGCATTTGAAAGCTTCACACTCACCCATAGCTTACCTAGGATCTATTTCAAAGTGCTTTTGATTTGTCAACTCATCAAAAATCACCATATTTCCGCTTCAATACTCACACATTGTTTTTCACATTTCAAAACACTTAAGTGGACATATTTATCAATTTTAGGAAATTGTTTCTAGTCATCCTTATCTCAAAATGGGTCAAAAAGTAGTCTTTTTCTTTTTGCAATTCTTTTATTTTTTGAAGATTTTTCAAACTCCATCTCAAGCTTACATCTGATCTCTAGAATCATTTACTATGACTTGACACCATCAAAATTCCTAGTGTCATCCTTGAACACCCATTGGTGATCATAAAATCTCATTTTCCTTCCATAAAAGGCAATCATTAGCTACATCACTCATTGCCCTTGATTATTCAAAGACCCTTCCATTTAAGACACTTAGATGGACTGAAACAATCAAGAAGGAATAGGTATTAGACCTTACAAACATCGTTGTTATGTTTTCTTAGATACTGAGAGACGGATCCCTAGTATTAGCCTAGACGGATCCCTCATTGGAGGGAACTGTGGGATTCGTATGACAGATTCATGTTAACTCTAGCTAAAACAATCATTTCAAGCTCATCTTACCAACTTGAACACTCCATCTCATCTTAATTAAGTTCCTAGATCAGTACAACTCTGAAGTTGACTCTTGTACATGCTAATTATCACATTTCAAAAAAATCTTAGTGGTTTAAGTCTTGAATGCACTTGCCAAATTCCTCCCTTTATAAGTCATCTTGCTAGAAATCCTTAATCATCAAACACAACATAATTCTCAGCAATTATAAACATCTTCTTTAGTCATTTCATCATGAGGAAATCTCCTAGTGCTAACTCATCCACCCAAGAACCACCCAACAAACTTGCTCGTGTTGTACACGAAATTTCCTCAACCGAATCATCTCCGGTCAAATCCACAAATGCTAGGATTTCCCCAACTCAACCAATCAAACTAATCCCCAAGAGGATTGTTCCCACAAAGATATCATCACCAAACTCTACAATTCCTACTAAACCAAACACACCCTTTTCAACCCAACCAACATCATTGGTGCCTAGAGCCATATCATTTAACACCTCACAATCATCTCCACATTCCTATAACTTAGAGGATTTACCCCTAGGCCATCTCATCCTCCACCATTACCGATACACTCTTCACTAGAGAAGATTGTAGAACAAAACAAAGGTGTTGAATCAACACTTGCACCGATGTCCATTTCTCCATTTCCCTCTAATGGTCTATTTTGGATTATGAGGAGACATCAAAGTCAACTACCTGACCACATGGAAGTTGACATTTCCCTACCTCCACCATCAACCCTTGTTGAGCCACCACTTAATGTGCCTCCACCAATTCCTCCTTCATTTGAGGATCTTCAACCCACTTCACTTGAACCTCCGCTTCAAGACGCTCAACCTTTACCACCATCCTTTCAATACCATGACAAGGATTGCTATCATTGTCAGCATGTTGAAAGGTTGATACATGAACTACGTGAAGAGCAACGTTTCATATTTTATCACCTCCTCGAACGTTTCGATGAGGTCAACAAACCTAAACAACCATTAGCCTAAGGATTAAAACGGTGTTCTAGTCTCAAACTTAACTTAGAGCGTTTAGAAATCCCATTTCATGTTTCATCATCCTTAAGCACGTGGTTGCTTCTTAAGTTTAGGTCACTCATTAGTGTTAGAAGAATATGTATTACATGGCTAAATCATTCTCTTAGTTTTAGAGATTTGTTGATTATCTCTTATGTTTCATTGAATGATAGCTTATTTTCCATATTGCTTTGAGCATATGTTTGTTGCTTGAATACATATCTTTCTTTGATGTTAACATTACTTGGTACATCACCATTGCTGAAATCTGTCATCAGACAGACGGATCCCTGGAATTTGCCTAGACGGATCCCTCCAAGAAGGGAACCGTGGGATCCGTGCAAAACGTAAGACCAATTTTCTCGCTAACTTGAGTCTTATTTGCAGGAAATTATGCACTATATACTTGTTTTCTAACCTTTGTTTTGTAGATTTTCAAAATACACATGAAGACTTTGACACCCTAAGCTAGGGCGAGCTTTGTGTCAAACCATACATTGCAAAACCATTTGCAATATAATCCTCATTTGGATTACATTTATGACGTCCCTTTGCAAAGTTGCAATCATCAAGGGGGAGCATTATCGTCACTAAGACGAAACCATTTGCAAACATAGTTGCAATGCATTAGCTTATTATTTTTTTACTTGACGCCCTCACAAAGGGATGGACTCGTCAAGGGGGAGTTAAGATGAGAACTTTTCCCGTCACTTGCTTTCTAGATTTTTTTCTTTTTACATGTTTTTTTAAAGCATTGTGTTAGTTTCTTTTTGACGCTTTTTTTGTTTTGACAAAAATGGGGAGAAGAGAGTAAAAACTCTAATTCGAACTTTTATGAATTTTAGTTTTCCTTAAAATAATTTTATGTTTTGTCATCAAACGTAAAATCATTTTAACGAAACAAATACAATACGTAAATGGTTTGAGCCAATAGTTTTCTAATACACTTACGTTTTCTCATAAAACACTAAAACAAATATAAGTGATTTTATGATTTAATAATACATATGTACAACAACTAGTGTTTACATATTGGGTAAATATATACATAACTAGTATGTATTATAATGGGTAAAAACTACAACCCATGGAACATATCTATAACCCATGGTATTGACCTATATCCATTTGACTAGATACATTGCATCTATTAGATACATTGTATCTAAAGGAAATACCCATTGACCAACCCATAATCCATGACCCATGACCCATAACCAAAAAACCCATGGGCAAAGAGGAGCGTCCCACGGATCCCTGAGGATACACTAGACGGATCCCTTAAAGGAGGGATCCGTGGGATCCGTGGAACAGTAGTTGTTTTTCCTCTATAAATAGTGAGCCATTTCTTCATTTTGGGTGGCCACTCCCACACATACTTTCCCCAAGTGTTGTAACTCTCTAACCATTGATCATAAGGGATCATTCTATGTAGTTTTTCTTTTGTTTTTGTGTGATTCTCTAGGTTCCTCTTAAAGGCGAGATCACAACTTCTTGAAGTCGAGCAAGCTCAAGTCCGTGAGTTGCCATGCTTCGTCATCATCAAGACTACTGAGGTTCTCTTGTTGATACTTCTTTCTTCCTTCATAGAAGTGTTGTGTCCAAGGCATTAGTGAAGAATGCCGAAAGAGTCAAGACGTAAGCATTAGTGAAAGGTGCTTAACGTCTGTGTCAAAAGCATTAGTGAAGAATGTTAAAGGAGTTAAGACGAAGGCATTAGTGAAAGGTGCCAAGTGTTCGTGTCAAGGGCACTAGTGAAAGATGCATAGGAGTCGAATCAAGTGGCATTAGTAAAGGATGCCAAGGTCGTATAATCGATGAGGTGCATCGTTATACAAATTGTGATGGTTTGTTGCCAAGGATGTTGATATCCTTGATGGTGTTGTAATAAGGAGTGGGGTCTCCTTTGGGTTTAAGATGTTGTGTAGTGTTGGGTAGTAGTTCCTCCATTATAATGGAACTCGGTACTTAGCCTAGTACCGGATAAAGGGTAGGCGACGTTGTGGTAGGTGTGGTTTGATGAGTGTCTAAATACTCATCATTTTTGTACAATCTAAACTCAGAAAATCATCTGAAAACACTCAAAAATGCATCAAATTGATGAAAATATCACAAATCAGTGTTTTATGTGTTTTAAATGCAAAAATATCAAAATCAGATGAAAAATGATTCAAGTTTGCAAAATTGGCAGTTTTAGCCCCCCAAGTTTTAAAAGTTGTCAAATCTAATCCCTGGAATTCAAAAATGTGGAATTCTATCATTCAAGGTCCCTGAAATATTCTAAGTTGTTAAAATTGGTCCTTGAATGATTCTTTGGTCAAATGGCAGGAAAGGTCCTTAAACTTTGAAAAATTGCAAAAATAGTCCTTGGATTTCTAAAAATGGAATTTCATGCAAAAGTTATCCTTGTACTATCAAAGTTTGTCAAGTTTAGTCCTTGTGATAAGTTTGGAAAAATGTCATGATCAGTCCCTCAAGTTTGGAGAATTTGCAATATTGGTCCTTATGTATATTAAACCAAACCGGCCCCTTTTGTTATTTCAAACACAAGCCCAAATCCAATCCATGGCCCAACATACCTTAGCCCAATCTCATTTTGACCCTTGAGCCTTGAGCCATGAACCTTGAGCCCCAGTTCAAAATACATTTTGGCCCCTGCCAAAGCCAATTGTGACCCCCAATATACTAATACCGGTCAAAAAAGTCAATCACGCGCCAAAATACCAAAGATGCTTTTCATCCTCCTCACATATCATCAGAAACCAAAACCAGAGTGGTTTTCCTCCTTTTTCAAACTTCTCCCCTTACCTTGTCCCCTCCACCTCCACTAACACCCAAAGACTCTTAATTTATTGAAACCAACCCATTAATGCTAAAACTCGCTATGAAGAATTTTGGCCAAAATCCACTTGACGGTTTTGATGCATTTCAATGATCCAATGGCTCAGAGATGGTGGGAATCAATCAGAGATATCAAGAGAATCTCAAAAGTCTATAAAAGTGTGAGGAGAAGCAATGTATCAATATATCTAGTGTAATCTTTAATTTTCAAATCGTTTTTAGTTTAACTTTAAATTCCAAAGGTAAACTTTAGTTTTCAAGTTCTGTATTTCAAGTAATTAAGTATAATAAATCTTTTGAAGTTATCAATTTCAGTGTTAATTCAAGTTTCCAGTTTATGCATATTTACAAATTTCAAAAATCTCATGTTATGTTCCAATGTTGTTATTAGGTGTTATCATGGACTAAATAAGCACATGTAAGCTCCTACATAGCTTATAAAAGCTATTAGATACACTAAAAGTCAGTTTAGAATCAAAACGAAAATCACCAAAAATACCAATTAAATAGTTTAAAAATCGAAATCTCATGGAAATGGTGTACACATTTGGAGCAGCAGGTGAATTATGGATGGCCTTGGGTTAATGGCTTAGTGGTAAGCCTATAGGAGTGTTTTTGGATCCTAGTTCTTGGATTTCAGTTGGATAACCATTTGTAAGCCCTTTGTTCAATTTTTGAATTTCACTGTTTTAATTGTTTAGTGATTGTAATTTTTTGTGTTTTATTGTTCACTAGTTATGTTTAAGTGTATTTAAGCTTTAAAATCAGTTGGTTAATCTTTTAAATTTGTAGTTTATATAAATTTCATTTTAACAGTTAAAATAGCTTAAGTCTTAATTCTTAGTTTTATGTTGTTGTCACTGTTGGTTCATGCTTATTTAGACTTAATTAGTGATTATATAAGGTCTGAAATCATCTGCATGGTCTTAAGTTGTGTTAGTCTTTGAAAATATTCAAAACAGTTAAGATAAAGGGGTGTTTGGATTCCTTGTGTTTACTGTGCTATAGGTTGTTTGAGTGGTTGCTAGTTACTGTCTTGTATCACACTTGGTCTAAATATCTCATGCAAGTCAAGAAAACCTGTCCTTGTTTCATCAATAGTCAAAATCTCTTTTGATCAAAGCTTGTGTGTCCACTGTTGGGATTGCATGATCATTGATTTTGTTTTTGTGTTTACAAGTTGTTATCATTGATCAAACAAGTCTTATTTCAACCTAACATAACATAATTAGTGCTTAGGATCAGTTTAAATCTCATTTAAGTCAAACTTAGTTAGTTTTAGAAAAGTCAAAATTTCCATCTTGGTCGTTTTTGAATAAAAAAGATAATTTCACTGTGTTTATTAGTGAGATTCAGCTTATAAGCTTTTGGATTATCAAAGTTTAGTTGCTAAACAAAATTATAAAAATGCTAGTTCTCTTTCAATCTGCTTATTAAGTGCTTATTTTCCTATTTCTTTTGGACCCTTGTCTGAAAAGGATGCCCCGTGTGCAAGTGAATGGTCCAATTTTGATAAGCTCACACAGAGCTTATTAGTGGGTCAAAGCTTGTGATTTTTGGTTCTTTGGGTAGCTTACCTAGCCATCTTGAGAACCCAAGCCTCATATTTCAATTTCTAGCTTGTTAGATAGGGCTGCTAGTAGCTTTTGTTTCATTCCAATACTCACCGATATCGAAGTACCTTAATGAGCATTGGTCCGGTCCCATCTTCATGAGCTTGCCATAAGCTCTCTAGTTGTCCCAAGCTTATCATCTTTAGTTTTTTGGAAAGCCAACCCGTCATCTTTGAGTCCCAAGCTTAAGTTTTCCATTTTTAGCTTGTTTGCTAGGGCTGCAATAAGCTCTATCCTTGTCCCATTTCTGTCCAATTCTCAGTTTAAGCTAAGTGCTTATTAGCTTCTTCCTAGCTTTTCAGTGTTAATCTTTGTGTCTTTTAGCTTCATATAAGTAGCTTGTAGCTTATTTTATCTTATTTTAACTTTGGTTTCAGTGTGTGAGCTTGTTTGAGCTTATTTCCACCAAATAAGCTCTTAAGCCATCATTGTAGATCATAAGCCTTCAAACAGCTTATTTTAAGTTTGTAAAATTGTTGTGTTTGTTAAAATTTCATATTTTTAGTATTTAAGTAGTTCTCAAAAAGAAAATCCAGAAAAACTTCAATTTAAAATCAGTGATAGTGTTTATTTAATAGGTTTTAGCTTTTTGATTTTTCTTTTTAGCTTATTATTAAGCAAATCTTGTTTTTATACTTTTCTTAGTTTTCTATAACCTTAAGTTATTTTTAGAAAAAGTTTCATATTTTTCTCTATCTTTTTAGTATTTATTAGAATTTGAAATAGTTAAAAATAAGTGATTAATTAGTAAAAAATAATTAAAAAGCAAAAAAAATATCTTTTCAGTTTTAAAATTAGTTTTATCATATTTTAGATTTTTCCAAGTTGAAATTTCATTTTTCCAGGTTTATTTTATGTTTTCTAGTATTTAAGTGTATTTTAAATAATAATTAATTAGTAATAATTAAATAAAAAGTGTGAAAAATATATTTTTAATTTTAAAATTAGTTTTATAATATTTTAGATTTTTCTGAATCATAATCTTATTTTTCTAGCCTTATTTCATATTTTCTTTTATTTTAGGTTATTTTTAAATAGTTTAAAATAGTTTTTAATTAATAATAATTAATTAAATAGTGGTAAAAATAATTTTCTTTTTCTGATAATTTTCTTTTATTTTTAAGATTTCAAAAATGTCATTTTCATATTTTTAGGTATTGTATTTCTTAGATTTTACTTTTATTTTGTATGCGTAGACGCAGCTTTTAAACGTACTTTTGCGCTTTCTTTATCTGATTGTTGTGCTTTCCAATTCTGTATTCCATTCCATTCCAATCAATCAGTAGTGTAATTTCTCATCCAAAAACCTTTACTGATCACTATCCTTAGTGACCACTCTATCATCTGAATTAGTTTTGACACACCATTGAGTCTCCGTGGGACTTAACGACCCGGGAATTCATTATATTCTCCAGGACTTCATTGTATTTGTTTCTGAACCGTTTTAAGTTCCTTACGGTCGGCCATTCACAAGTGGCCGGTTTGTGTGAGAAAACTTGACGGTTTTGCACGAATCAAATTTTAGCGTGTGTTAAACCTTTTTAGCGCCGCTGCCTGGGAGGCTTTAGCGTGTGTTAAACCTTTTTCAGACCCATTCTTGCACATATCCCATCTTTTGTTAAAAGTTTTTTTTGTAAAGTTATCGAAAATCAAAAGTTCATTAGCACTTTTCCTAAAGTGTTAAGAACACCAAAAATATTTTCATTCTTTGTTTTTATATCATGTTTTCAAAAATACCAAAAATATTCCTCTTTACCCTCTTACCCTTTTGATTCTTCATTTCTTACCCTCTAAAACCATTTGATTCTTTCTATGTCTTATCCTCACCCTCTTGGTTGTCAATGGTGTGGTGGTCCTTATAATGGTGGCAATTGCCCCAGTTGTAGCATGGTGGAATCGTGGAAACGGGTCCGTTTATAACCGGATCCCTATTCCTACCATAACACAACCTGATTTATTCCATCAGCTACCGCTGTGAGACTCGCAGCTTTACTATTGTGAGTACTTGTGGTGGTTCACATTCCGTTCGATTGTCAATCAGAAACACGCTTGTCTATGAGCGGTGTTCCCGATAACAATTATGACTACAACACATACCACTCACGACCACATCAGTTTTATCATTGTGAGTATTGTGGAGGTCCTCACTCTAGCTCGGATTGTCAAACAAGGAATCTATTTCCTTGTAGCAATTACTGCTCTTCAGTATCATGACCAACCTCTACAAGTACCTGAGCCACTTCCTCAAAATCTTCTCCTTGATCTTTTGGATTTAGTGAAAGATTTGAAGGAATCTAAACACTCCCAAGATAATCCAAATGAAAAATCCATGGAAGTTTTGTTAGTCGAAGAGCGGATGCTAAATTAGATTCCCAAATTGCCTTTGAAAAATCTATTAAGGAATCAATTGCAAAAGAAAAAGCAGCCAGATCTAGCTCTCGATTCCGTTTCATTCCTGATGACGATGATGATGAAGATATCCTTGATATCCTACCATTTTATAATGGTTCATCAAGTTCATCGGCTTGAAACTCATTCCATGAAAAATCAGGGAGAAAAGACTATGATGGAATTACTAGCCGAAGAACAAATGGAAAGTATAAAACATATGTATGCTAGTCCTTCTAAACTCCCTCAGTCTGCTGTTATCACACGATATTCCCACTCACTCTCTAAACATGGGGATGAGCTTTGACACTGCTCCCTGAAAAGGAAGCGGACAATTTATAAAGTCGAGTGTTGAGGACCTTGTCCCAATCCCAGAGAGTCACAGGAATTTCGATCATATGTGTGATTCTTCTTTCCCTCTTGAGTGTTCAAATGATCATTTTGAGACTTTCTCCGATTTTAGCGATGATTGTAAATCTTATGGAGACATTGAGTATGTTGAGGCATCACTCCCACGTCGATCCTCTTCTTGAGGAGTTCACCGATGAACTCACTCACATCAGTCCACTTTCATCAGAAAGTGACGATGATCTCTTTGATTTCGAAGCCGATCTTGGAGAAACTAGAAATCTCCTATATAATGATCATCCACTCGTTTCTTGTCCCATTTCCGACTCTCCCATTTCTTCTCTCACTCCGGATGAGGAAGATGACAAATTTTGGAAGGAAGTCGATGATTTTCTTAGTGATGAGTAGATTCCAACAAGGATTGACAATACTTACTTTGATTCGGAGGAGACATCCTCTTCTTGAAAATCTGTTGATTGAAGAACCGTTTCCTACTCTCCCTCCCGGACATCTTATTGACAATCACCATATAAGCTCCAAATTTAAGCTTAAAAATATCAAAAATGGTGATTTGCTTCTTCGATGAGGAATGGACTTGCATTGTGATGCATATCTTTATTCCATTCTTCATGGATGGCGTGGTTGCTCTTTCCCTTTTCTCCTTCGGGAATGAGGACACCATCTTTGACCCCGGTATCATCCTTTATAGTTTCTACTATTAACGATGCCGCGGTTGTGTGTTCGGTGTGGAACTTTCTAATGTTCATATGTTTATTAACATTATGAACGAAAGTCCGATCGAGATTGGTTTTCCACGTTGTTTCCCCATGAACAAATGAATGCGGGGATCGAGTCAAGCTAATGACTCGGGAATCAAAAACAAAAGCACACACCATATGGGTTTTCACCCATATTTCTGTCTTCTTTCTCTGTTCTACCACCCTAGTGTGGGGAGATGCCCCACATGTTATATATATATATATCTAAAAAAATCTCTTTCCAAATAATGGCCGTAGTATTTCCCTTTTACGTTCTTTGTTTTCGCATAACCGCGGTACTTTGAATATTGAGGGCAATATTCATTTCTAAGTGTGGGGGGGAATTCTCACGAATTTTATCATATATTATCCACCCAATTCCCCCATTTTTGGCCAAAATTTTTTTTGGAATAAGTGTTTTTCACTTATTCATCATATGGTAATCAGTCCGCCATGTCTAAAAAACAAAAGGATTGGCTAATCCAGGAGCAAACGGCTCTTGGTAAAGATTTCTCAAATCCGTTGACGGCTTGCAATTTGCCCAAAATTGTATGGTATTCAACTCACCATATCCTAAAAAGTGAAGAGTTGGCTAGCCCGCAAGTTTATGGCTTGTGGTAAAGGCAGTGGAAAAACCATAATTGGTAATTAACTCACCAAAGATAATTCGATAATTTATCTAAGAGTTGGCTAGTCCGAGCAAACTACGGTAAAGACAAATCAAATCCGTTTGACTTATGATTTGCTCAAAATCATTTGGTTATCGTTGTACCAAGGTTCTTACTTGAATCAAAACAATTGGCTACTCCAGAAGTGATGGCTTTTGGTAAAGAGTTTTAAAATCCATTAAAGATCTAAATCATTGCTAGGGACTAGCAATATCTCGATGGGGATTGATGAGTGTCTAAATACTCATCATTTTTGTACAATCTAAACTGCAAAATCATCTGAAAACACTCAAAATGCATCAAATTGATGAAAATATCACAAATCAGTGTTTTATGTGTTTTAAATGCAAAAATATCAAAAACAGATGAAAAATGATTCAAGTTTGCAAAATTGGCGCTTTAGCCCCCAAGTTTTAAAAGTTGTCAAATCTAATCCCTGGAATTCAAAAATGTGGAATTTTATCATTCAAGGTCCCTAAAATATTCTAAGTTGTTAAAATTGGTCCTTGAATGATTCTTTGGTCAAATGGCGTGAAAGGTCCTTAAACTTTGAAAAATTGCAAAAATAGTCCTTGGATTTCTAAAATGGAATTTCATGCAAAAGTTATCCTTGTACTATCAAAGTTTGTCAAGTTTAGTCCTTGTGATAAGTTTGGAAAAATGTCATGATCAGTCCCTCAAGTTTGGAGAATTTGCAATATTGGTCCTTATGTATATTAAACCAAACCGGCCCCTTTTGTTATTTCAAACACAAGCCCAAATCCAATCCATGGCCCAACATACCTTAGCCCAATCTCATTTTGACCCTTGAGCCTTGAGCCATGAACCTTGAGCCCCGCTCAAAATACATTTTGGCCCCGCCAAAGCCAATTGTGACCCCCAATATACTAATACCGTCAAAAAGTCAATCACGCCAAAATACCAAAGATGCTCATCCTCCTCACATATCATCAGAAACCAAAACCGTGAGTGGTTTTCCTCCTTTTTCAAACTTCTCCCCTTACCTTGTCCCCTCCACCTCCACTAACACCCAAAGACTCTTAATTGATTGAAACCAACCCAATTAATGCTAAAACCTGCTATGAAGAATTTTGGCGCCAAAATCCACTTGGACGGTTTTGATGCATTTCAATGATCCAATGGCTCAGAGATGGTGGGAATCAATCAGAGATATCAAGAGAGTCTCAAAAGTCTATAAAAGTGTGAGGAGAAGCAATGTATCTATCTATCTAGTGTAATCTTTAATTTTCAAATCGTTTTTAGTTTAACTTTAAATTCCAGTGTAAACTTTAGTTTTCAAGTTCTCAGATTTCAAGTAATTAAGTATAATAAATCTTTTGAAGTTATCAATTTCAGTGTTAATTCAAGTTTCCAGTTTATGCATATTTACAAATTTCAAAAATCTCATGTTATGTTCCAATGTTGTTATTAGGTGTTATCATGGACTAAATAAGCACATGTAAGCTCCTACATAGCTTATAAAAGCTATTAGATACACTAAAAGTCAGTTTAGAATCGAAACGTAAAATCACCAAAAATACCAATTAAATAGTTTAAAAAATCAAAAATCTCATGGAAATGGTGTACACAAATTTTGAGCAGGGTGAATTATGGATGGCCTTGGGTTAATGGCTTAGTGGTAAGCCTATAGGAGTGTTTTTGGTTCCTAGTTCTGGATTTCAGCTTGGATAGCCTTTTGTAAGCCCTTTGTTCAATTTTTGAATTTCACTGTTTTAATTGTTTAGTGATTGTAATTTTTGTGTTTTATTGTTCACTAGTTATGTTTAAGTGTATTTAAGCTTTAAAATCAGTTGGTTAATCTTTTAAATTTGTAGTTTATATAAATTTCATTTTAACAGTTAAAATAGCTTAAGTCTTAATTCTTAGTTTTATGTTGTTGTCACTGTTGGTTCATGCTTATTTAGACTTAATTAGTGATTATATAAGGTCTAAAATCATCTGCATGGTCTTAAGTTGTGTTAGTCTTTGAAAATATTCAAAACAGTTAAGATAAAGGGGTGTTTGGATTCCTTGTGTTTACTGTGCTATAGGTTGTTTGAGTGGTTGCTAGTTATTGTCTTGTATCACACTTGGTCTAAATATCTCATGCAAGTCAAGAAAACCTGTCCTTGTTTCATCAATAGTCAAAATCTCTTTTGATCAAAGCTTGTGTGTCCATTGTTGGGATTGCATGATCATTGATTTTGTTTTTTGTGTTTACAAGTTGTTATCATTGATCAAACAAGTCTTATTTCAACCTAACATAACATAATTAGTGCTTAGGATCAGTTTAAATCTCATTTAAGTCAAACTTAGTTAGTTTTTAGAAAAGTCAAAATTTCCATCTTGGTCGCTTTTAAATAAAAGATAATTTCACTGTGTGTTTATTAGTGAGATTCAGCTTATAAGCTTTTGGATTATCAAAGTTTAGTTGCTAAACAAAATTAGAAAAATGCTAGTTCTCTTTCAATCTGCTTATTAAGTGCTTATTTTCCTATTTCTTTTGGACCCTTGTCTGAAAAGGATGCCACGTGTAATGTGAATGGTCCAATTTTGATAAGCTCACACAGAGCTTATTAGTGGGTCAAAGCTTGTGATTTTTGGTTCTTTGGGTAGCTTACCTAGCCATCTTGAGAACCCAAGCCTCATATTTCAATTTCTAGCTTGTTAGATAGGGCTGCTAGTAGCTTTTGTTTCGTCCAATACTCACCTGATATGAGTCGGCCTTAAGGCGAGCATTGGTCCGGTCCCATCTTCATGAGCTTGCCATAAGCTCTCTAGTTGTCCCCAGCTTATCATCTTTAGTTCTTTGGAAAGCCAACCTGGTCATCTTTGAGTCCCAAGCTTAAGTTTTTCATTTCTAGCTTGTTTGCTAGGGTCAATAAGCTCTATCCTTGTCCCATTTCTGTCCAATTCTCGTTTAAGCCAAGTGCTTATTAGCTTCTTCCTAGCTTTTCAGTGTTAATCTTTGTGTCTTTTAGCTTCATATCAGTAGCTTGTAGCTTATTTTATCTTATTTTAACTTTGGTTTCAGTGTGTGAGCTTGTTTGAGCTTATTTCCACCAAATAAGCTCTTAAGCCATCTGTTGTGATCATAAGCCTTTCAAACAGCTTATTTTAAGTTTGTAAAATTGTTGTGTTTGTTAAAATTTCATATTTTTAGTATTTAAGTAGTTCTCAAAAAGAAAATCCAGAAAAACTTCAATTTAAAATCAGTGATAGTGTTTATTTAATAGTTTTTAGCTTTTTGATTTTTCTTTTTAGCTTATTATTAAGCAAATCTTGTTTTTATACTTTTCTTAGTTTTCTATAACCTTAAGTTATTTTTAGAAAAAGTTTCATATTTTTCTCTATCTTTTTAGTATTTATTAGAATTTGAAATAGTTAAAAATAAGTGATTAATTAGTAAAAAATAATTAAAAGCAAAAAATATCTTTTCAGTTTTAAAATTAGTTTTATCATATTTTAGATTTTTCTAAGTTGAAATTTCATTTTTCCAGGTTTATTTTATGTTTTCTAGTATTTAAGTGTATTTTAAATAATAATTAATTAGTAATAATTAAATAAAAAGTGTGAAAAATATATTTTTAGTTTTAAAATTAGTTTTATAATATTTTAGATTTTTCTGAATCATAATCTTATTTTTCTAGCCTTATTTCATATTTTCTTTTATTTTAGGTTATTTTTAAATAGTTTAAAATAGTTTTTAATTAATAATAATTAATTAAATAGTGGTAAAAATAATTTTCTTTTTCTGATAATTTTCTTTTATTTTTAAGATTTCAAAAATGTCATTTTCATATTTTTAGGTATTGTATTTCTTAGATTTTACTTTTTATTTTGTATGCGTAATGCAGCTTTTTAAACGCATTACTTTTATGCTTTCTTTTATCGATTGTTGTGCTTTCCAATTCTGTATTCCATTCCATTCCAATCAATCAGTAGTGTAATTTCTCATCCAAAACCTTTACTGATCACTATCCTTAGTGATCACTCTATCATCTGAATTAGTTTTGACACACCATTGAGTCTCCGTGGGACTTAACGACCCGGGAATTCATTATATTCTCCAGGACTTCATTGTATTTGTTTCTGAACCGTTTTAAGTTCCTTACGGTCGGCCATTCACAAGTGGCCGGCTTGTATGAGAAAACTTGACGGTTTTGCACGGATCATGGTTCTCCTTGGTGAAAGAACCCGGTGGTTAGCCTAGTACCGGAAAAAGAGTAGGCGACGTTGTGAAGGCTTCTCCGCCATAAGGAGTTGGTGTCGTGTAGTGATTACGAACTCTCGAGTAGGTGACTCGGGAGTGGAGTAGGGCAAGGAAGGTGTCCTTGTAGCCGAACCACTATAAATACTCGTGTCGTGGTTATGTGCTTCTTACTCTTTATCTTTCATTACACTTTTATATATTTATCTATCAACGTCCAACATACACATCTAAATAGATTGACATAAGTCGATCTAAATATTTAAAACGAAGTTTTAATTGGTAAAACTATTCAACCCCCCTTTCTAGTTTTCCACAAACACCAATATTGATGTTATGGTTACGATATGTATTATTCCATATTGCATACAATTAGGTTTCAAAGCAAGTAACAATAATGCACATAATGGAATCACAAACATATAAACATAAACATCAATAAATAAACACATATTGTTCCGAGTTCTCTCGCGAGTCTTCTCCAAAAGGAGAACCGTAAGACCGTCACTAGGTACGAAACCTAGATCGCCCCATACATCACAAAAAGCAATTGAGTGGGTCTTGTGGCCGGAAAAACACATAAAAAGCATGGCAATCTCAATTAACAAGTAATTACGCTCTTTTATGTATTTTAATAAACAATATGTAATTCTAATTATTAATATAATTCTAATTAACAATTAATTAATTCCAATTAACTATTAATTCTAATTAACAATTAATTCTAATTAACAGATTAATTCAAATTAACAAATTAATTCAATTTGTGTGTGTCTTGTTATTTTTTATTAATAATTGACAAGTATTGCATATAGTTGTCAAAACAAAAATAAAACGAATAACTAAATTAGTTTCATGCAGCCTTTTAAACATTTTATTAAAAGAAACGTGTAACACATAATCGCAAAAACGAGATGGCTCGTGATGCCACTGTTGGGATTTAAGAACTACATTAGCCAAGTAACGCATACGAGTACGCAGCGAAATTGGATCTAGTTATCGCAATTAGGTTAACACGTATTTAATAAACAATTAATAATAAAGGGTAAGTTGAAAACTAACCTTTGGCGGTAATTGAACGCAAATGAACGAACAAGAAAACCAAAAGAAACCCAAAATATCTAAAGTAGATACCTCTACGAGTATCACACACAAACACTTAAACCCAAGTACGTTCAATAAGAGCTAGTCGAGAACGTTTAAAACTATCAACCCTTGAATTATTTGAATACTACGAGCTAGAAAAACCCAAGAACCAAATTCTTCTTTTCTGCCTGAGATAAAACTGGCTGAGAAGTAGTTTGCTTTTATACCCGATATCAGATATAACTATCCGATATCTTTCACCCTTTGTCCGATAAAACACCAAAACAGAAAACCAATTTCTTTTGCCTTGCTTCCATGATTAAATAATAGAATCCCACATGGAATAAATAGTCGACCACATAAACATTAAGAATAAGAGACAACTTTGCATGTACACGCATGATAGTTATCATGTACCACGCATGTCATCATGCACATGATTATAATGGAATACATGTATGCATGCATTAGATAACAGTTTCTGTGTGGGATGAATGAAAATCGTTTTAGGGATATAGGGAATGCATAATATTGGATGTGAGGTGCATTTGGTTTTATAGCAAAAAAACAAACCGACCCTCATCTTGGGTCTTGGCTTGATTGACAAGCAAAAGCCCAAGCTTCCCCCATGCCCGATCGTTTGGAACTTCTAGGCCCAAGGCAACTCCAAACCGACCCAAGTCCATCAACAAACTGTCCATGGGTCGTACATATTGATCGGGTCAAGTTCATGCATAAACGGGTATATATATTCAACTATAAATAACGTTCGACACGTACTCTCGTGTTTATCGTGTGTGCCCCCATACGCTCACACGCTTTTAGTGTTTACGCGTGTTTTAAACTCCCACAAACCAACAACAATATCCAAATATTCCATGCTACAAGTCTTCTAAGTATTTGTTCTAAGTCCGCCTCTAATTATCATAAGTTCATAACTACGAAAATGAGATACAAAGCTCCAAAACACATATTCAAATTTGAGTTGAGGTGAGCTAATTATAAGATACAAAATGAGAATTATTTAAAGTAAATTATAAGATCAATTAATATGTATTAAATGCATTTCTCAATTTCAAAAAAGAGTTTTGAATGAATTAATGCACTTTAAGCGATATACTTATTACTTGTTAGACAATCTCATAATATATTTGGTTGCTTGTAATTTGTTTCCCTACCTTCATTGTATGGGGTTGTTAATGAATTTTTTATTTTTTTATTTTTTATTTAAAAAAAAAGGAACAATGTATTGGGTTGTTGATGAAAGTAAACCCACGAGTTGCTATTTCACAAGTGAAGGGTTCAAAGCTAACAAAGTGGACAAACTCATGAGGGTTACTTTCGTCTTTTGGTAACAAGTTTTATCGGTGTGTGGGTTCGATATTCATATCCCCTAATTTTGTTATTATTATCTTTTTATTATAAAACTATGAAATAAAAAATATATAACAAAAAATATGAAATATCAACTAATAAAAAATGTCTCATTTATAATCTTAATAAAGAAAGTAAAAGATGAGCCAGCAGAGGTAAAAGTGAGCCAACGGGTATGCATAACTTTGGTGTGCTAGAGCATACAAATGTTTAAAAGAATACAAATGTACGAGTTTATTTGATAAGTACACAAACGAGTTGTTAGTTCACACTTGAATGGTTAAAAAGTTAAAACAATTAGTTGACTAATTAAGGGTTAATTTCGTCATTTGCTTGCTAAACCATTAAAGATTCGTTGTGTACTACATGGATACTTGAAATGAATATTCCAACTACATATATAAAAGATACTAAAAAGTGTAACGTAAGCTGGAATTTTTTGGATTTGATCGATTGGAAGACTTTAATTTCATTGGATTTGAGTGAAAAAATAAGCAATAAAATGAACAAGTCAATTCATTGCACTTTACTCTATTTATTACGAATTTATTCATTTAAGCAATTTTAAGTTTACATACCCTTAATTGTGTTGAAAATACAAGATGCTATTATAGTAAAAAGTAAAACTTCACGTTTTTATTGAGGCATGAGGATTGATATTAAAATTACATAAATTCAATGAAGTTTGTAAAGTCACTTTGTTTGAACGATAAAGAATCAAAAGGTGATTTGAAAATATGGCATTTAATTTGAACGATAAAGAATCAAAAGGTGATTTGAAAATATGGCACTTAATTCTAAGGTTATAAAATAATTTCTCTTGTGTTTTCAAAAAGCTCAACTCAAGTCATGGAAGGAGTCAGGATTTTTAGTTAAGAGGGGTTCATCGTGCCTAACGCAAAAAGTCATAAGATAAATATCGCTTCAAAAATTAGTCTTTTATTGTTTAAGTTATTCTTTTTTTGAATTTTGTAAACATGTTTATATAATGGGTTTTTGCCAAGCTAAAGCTGTAAAAAAGTTACATCGAAAGAATATTTACGGACCTACATAAAAGTACAACGCTCACTTTTACGGGATCCTAGTCTTTTCAGTATACGGTCCAGTATCTTTCGATGTTAACTTGTGCTTTAGACAAAAGTTAAAAACCCTTATATAATAAGGGGGCTAAATGTAAAAAATAAATAAAAAAACGGCTTGTAATCTAAATAACTAATGAATGCAATGCGTTGATACTAGCTCCGACTAGGGGTGTTCATGGGTTGTGTAATATCCGAATAAACCGAAAACCGAAACCGAACCGAACCGAACCGAACTCGTAACCGAACCGAAGTTGCCAAAACCGAACCGAACATAATTAAATATTCGGTTTTCGGTTAAAAAAATATTAAAACTCTTTTATACTATATATATAACATTTTTTAAGCTTGAAATTTTTTTTGCTAAAAATATATATAAATAAATGAATAAATAATTAAATTTATGTAATTCGGGTTATTCGGTTCGGTTTTCGGTTATGGGTGTTCGGTTTTCGGTTATTCAGTTCGGTTTAATCAATTTAAGTTCGGTTCGGTTCTCGGTTATACCTAGAAAAAAAATTAACCGAACAAACCGAATAATCCGATAACCGAACCGATGAACACCCCTAGCTCCGCCCCTGACTCAAGTCGTTATCAAACTTTTTTATGTGTGCTAACATGTATAAACATCATGGTAATTTTTAAGTACGAGAAATAACTATAACTGCACATTTGATATGCATCGACTTGAATTAGATGCATCTCTACTCATTTAGATGCATTCCAATTAGTTTTGAAAGTAATTTTAAAGTAAAAACGATTCAAAATAGTACTAGTAGCAAATTTGACCCGTAGGGGACGAAAAATAAATGTGAATGTATATAATTTTTAGCTAGAAAATATATTAGGGAGCATCTAAAAGGTTAAGGATGCATCTAAATCAAGTCGATTCATCTCTAATGTATGTTTATAGTTATTTTTCATCATTCACATTTTAAGATTTTTTCTCATTTGATCATAAGTCATAAAGGTCATACCGATTAATGTTTTCAAACTCAAAAGGTTCGTTCAACAGAAACTGGCCTGATCAGTATTGTTGATTTCTTCAACTAATTAAACCTATTAGAGTAAGAACTATATGAACCATAACATGTTGCTCTAACTTAGGATAAGACCGTCTAATCGTCCAGTATAGACCTTAAGCTTTCATCGCCTCGTTTACACCACATATAACACCTTGTTGATACCAAAATATCCATAAAAAAAATCAGAACTGAATATACTATTTCAAACATAGTTTTAGGCTTTTAGCTAATTCAAAAAGGAAAATGATAGTTTTGTTTTGAACTAAGAAGTTATATTATTTGGAGATTATTTCTTTACCACTACTTTGGGTCCAAAATATCTAATATTGCAATGTCGACGATGGGCCCCACGGATTTGGGCCGGCCCACATTTCTTTCGTAGTTTTTCTGCAATTTGCACGTGAAAAAGCTCGGTTACCTATCACATCGTAATCAACACGTATCTTGCCCTTTAGTTTAGTGATATTATTCTAAATCCCCTTTTAGATTTGCTCCAATTGCATAAAGGACTTGTTTCTTTCACTAAGTTACATTTATCACCTTTAGACTTGGTTTTCTATTTTAAGTGGAAAGCATTGTTGGCTTGTAGGTACTTGGTTTCTCTAAAAGGTGAAGAACGGTGGGATCACCCTAGTCTCATGCATCCTAAGGATGCCAACCGAACCCTCTCCCAAGGACCCGGCCCTAGGCAATGACCACCTGTCCAAGTGACTGTACTTATCAGGAGGTGAACTTTAAACCCCGACCATTTTCTCCAATAGGTCCCTCGATGACTAGTCAATCTGAGCATTTATGATGGGGGAATAGTACCAATTGAAAGCTTTTAGGCCAATGGAGAGATTGTAGGTACTTGGTTTAATTGTGATTTTGGTGTTGGAATAAATCGGGAGTTCTGAATTGGGTATATGGTATAGATTGGATGATGTTAATCAACTGATTTTCTCAATGGGTTACACATAGTTCTTGATGATGCCTAGCTAGTTATTTATCCCTATTTCCTTTGTTACAAGGGAGGGTAGCAATTTTGGGTTTGAGGGGACAAATAACTGGTTTGGGAATGTAGTCAAGTTCAGTTGTGTCTATTCATTGGAGGAGTGGTTATAGGTCCTCTAGTAATGATACATATCTTACAATGCACTCTTTCCAGAACTTGCGGTAGTTGCAATGTTTTGACTTGTGGTGTTAGCTGTGGGATGGGAAATGTAGTTATTATGTGATACAATACATCTAGTAGAAAGAGTATGTGTTAAATTCAATGATATGTTTATCTAAATGTTGGTAGTAATTAACAATGCTACTCAAGCTTAATGGAGCGTAAACATACACATAACTTTAAGCTTAAGCGAGCGTAAACATTTTCATAACTTCAGAGGACCATATAGCTCCACCTAAGCATCCAACAAGTTTAGTTAAAAAGAAAAAAACAAGAGCAAAGTTTAAACATATCCCAATACAACATGGATGTCAAATAATCCTTGTTTCACCTTTTGATGTGAGACATTTTTGTTCTTTTTTTAGTTAAAGTTTAGAGTTGTTTAACATAAAGGTGGAAATAAGCATGCATGTGGGACTTATTTTCTTTTATTATCATTTTCTCTTTAAAAATACGTCATTTTTTATGTGAGTTTTGATGCATAAAGGATGGATAGAAATTGCAAATTTCACTTAGCATTTGTAAAAGATTAAAATATAGTTAAGTCTCATGAAAAAGAAAGAACCCATCTAAAAGGTTAATTATATTTAGTACATATAATACTTACATTACTAGTAACGAGTAGTCAAACTAACAGATTTCACACAGTATCAATAATTTTACAGGACCATATTCCTTTCAATTACAAGTCTAAAACTTTTACTACTTGTTCATTCCATTACTTGTATCATCACACAACACTTTCTGATGACTTACCGTGTAAATATTCTAACTGGTCCGACAAAAAAAAAACCGAAAAGGCTTTCACATTAATGAATAACAATTTCAACAACCACCAAATGGCATAATGGTAGGACATTTCATCTGTTTACAAAAGGTCAATGATTCAAACCTCACTAGGCATATATTTGAAGTGCTCAAAGAAGGGTTAGACATTTATTTCATCATGGGTATAGGTACCATTTTGTAGCCATTTGAATTTAAAGGGTACTACTTGTCAACTTCTTAACCATGAGTAACATAAACATAAAAGTATTAAAATATTCGATTAAATAACACGTACTTCCCGTTTCAGTTAACAACTTTTTCAAATCCCGAAGCTCTTACTACTATTATTACATCCACACTCTCTACATAGATATTTTCATCAAGCATTTTGCATCTCTTCACAATCCTCATCAACGGTAATTCATAATCTCATTGCATATAGCCAGAATTTAATGTGTAAAATTTTGCTTATCTGTGTTTCTCATGCTCCTATGCATGCATGCATTTATGATTACGTGCTTTATGTATTCTATGCTTTCATAATGGGACCGGGCTCTTTCTCTATCTGTGTAATTTCACTCCTCACTCACATAGGGGCGGAACCAGGATTTTTAGTTAAGGGGTCGGTTGTGATTAACGTAAAAGGTCATATTGATAAATATCGCTTAGTGTTGTCACTCGCATAAGGGCGGAACCAAGATTTTTAGTTAAGGGGCCGGCTGTGATTAACATAAAAGGTTATATTGATAAATATCACTTAGTGTTTTCTTGTATTGTTTAAGTTATTCGTTTATGAATTTTGTAGACATATCTATAGAATAAAGGAACTGAGTGTAAAAAAACTAGTAGAAAAGCAGCGTCTCATCACCCACTTGTCACCCTAGTAGCTCCGCCCCTAAGTCTCACACATTCACATATATTTGAGTACATTCACCCGCATAAGTACCCTTGTCGGAGGTCTTCATGGAAGCGATCTCCATATCCTCGGGTTTTCCTGAGGTAGGGTATGATTTTAGATTTGTCTACATATTGTCTCCATACCTTGCTCCGGTTGTAACATCCCTCCTACTCATATCACAATATTACCCACTCCGGTTGTAACATCCCTCCTACTCAGATCACAATATTATCCGCTTTGCCGGCAGGCTCATGCTTTTGCTTTTGTGGCCCTCATTTGAAGACTTCTCGACAGGTCACCCAAGCCAGTACTACTTTCACATGAGCACGCTTAACTACACATTTCCTAAGAACTCCACTCACAGTAGACCACAAAATGCCTTATGTCATTATAAAGCGAATGTTATCTTATGCACCCAACATCTCTCCGGGCCACAGATTTCCTAGGTTGTTAAGTGGTATTGTTGTTGTTGTTGTTGTTGATAAACAAGTGACCTTAATTAGTGTAGCTTTATAATTTTCATTAATGTATAATTGTGCATATGTGGTGTTTTGTCCGAGTGAAGTGTGTGTTTATTAGTGTAGTTTATGTACAGACAGATAATCGTAATCTTTCTGATTGTTGTTCTGTAACGGCAAGATCTCATAGCATGATATCATATAATTATTGGCGTGGATTATATATAGAATGATCCAAGAGTAGTTCATAAAAATTTCCAATACAATTTCTTGAGTTCGCAACGATTCATAGGTATAAATTTGAGTATGTGTGTATTAGTACTAATTGTATTTTGTGACAATGATTTGTTAGATAAGCAACGTTGAATTGATAAAAGGAAAGTGGATATGAGCAATTCGGTCGGACACGGCTTGTTTCGGCCTACGGTTTTGGAGCATCAAACCAAAACAAACTCTAATGGCATTGGTGGAAACACTTCCTTTCAAGTTCAAACGAATTCTCAGATACGGACATTTTCTTCATCGTCTTCAGCCTCATTATTATCTAGCGATTTTCGTGGTCAGAGACTGACTGTGCGAAAATCAAAGTTGCCAAGAAATCGTGTGGTTTCTGGTGTTCCACATGCTGTTTTAGCGACCGAGACAGCTTCTGAGGTACTCTTTCATGGTTACATTGTTTGTTCTTTTGTGTAAGAATTTTTAGGGGGTGTTTGGATTAGCTTATTTTGCTTATTTATGGACTTATTTAAATTTGGAAAAGCTAATAAGCTGACAGAATCTAGGATTTTGAGCTTATTAAGTTAGTGTTATGAATTTATAGAAGCCATAAGCTGAAAAAACAAGCTAACCCAAACACCCCGTTTTACATATTCAGGATGACATTTCTTATTTTCTTGTGACAGTTGGTAGGAAAGTTCAAACTTGATGGGAATATTGAGATGCAGGTATCGACGTACAGTTATGACTGTTACACGTGGCTGCTTTCTTGTTATTCCGTATACTGAAACAAGCTATAATTCTTAATTTTTCAGGTCAATGTTAAAGTTTCTTCTGTCACTCTAGTAGAAATTCAGATTACTAATAGTCCCGACCATCTATATCTACATTGGGGTGGTACGCGCAATAAGAAAGAGTAGGTTATTATGCGTGAATGTTGTTCTTGATATTATTCTATTAATGAATCATTTATGCCTTCCCCTAAGTATTCTTCTATTTTGGTGTTCTTTTAAACAGGAAGTGGATACTTCCTAGCCGTCGTCCTGAAGGGACTAACGTATTTAACGACCAGGCTCTTAGAACGCCCTTCGTGAAAGTAAGTTACTACTAAAATGTATATTCCATTCCTGGATCCTCTGATATGAAATGACATCAATTGGCCATTTTTTCATATAGTCCGGCGCTGATTCTTTCCTGAAAGTAGAGATTGATGATCCTGAAATTGAAGCTATAGAGTTCCTAATAGTAGATGAAAGACAGAATAGATGGTATGTATGTCGTTATCTTTGAGGTTTGTTGATGTTTGAGCTCATATAGGTCATTCTTCCATGCCCTTGTCGTGTGTAGGTACAAAGATAACGGCCGAAACTTTTACGTTAAGGTGCCTTTAGGTGAAAAAGCAGTTTCGAATGTCGAAGTACCTGAAGAGCTTGTACAAATTCAATCATACTTGAGATGGGAGAGGAATGGAAAACAAACGTATACCCCTGAACAGGAAAAGGTTAGTTATTTACGAATAGTTTACGGATCTAATTATATCCATAATTAAATCGACTCGATGCCATTGTAACAGAAAGAATTTGAAGAAGCAAGAAAAGAGTTGCAGAGGGAGCTAGAAAAGGGTGGTTCTCTTGATGACTTACGGAAGAAAATGACAAAAGGAGAGATACAAAGGACTGACGGAGGCACACAAAAAAAGGGTCAAAAACAGCCTGCAAAAAAAGTCTACTCCACTCCAGAAAGAATTAACAGGAAAAAGAGAGATATAATGCAACTTCTCAAGAAACCTACTCCAGTCGCTTCGAAGGGAACAGTCTCCTTGAAACCAAAAATTTTGTCTGCGTTACAGCTTTTCTCAAAAGCCATAGAAGAACAAAGTGACGCCGATGTTCTAAACAAAAAGATTTACCGACTTGGCGATAAAGAGCTTTTGGTAAGACCAATTAGTTTTGGTTGGTGTTACATACATGAAGGCAATTTGGATTTTAATATTTTATGATCTAACGACTAGCTACATCTTCAAGGTACTTGTAACAAATGCTTCAAATAAGACCAGAGTTCATTTGGCAACCAACGTGGATGGCCCATTTACTCTTCACTGGGCATTATCAGAGAAAAATAGGGAGTGGCTGGCAAGTCCTTAACTTTTTACGAGTACATATGTATTCTTTTTATTTTGTGATGAATGCCAGATTATTCGTGATGTATTAATAAAAATAACCCGTACACTTTGCAGACACCACCTGAAAATTTGTTACCCGTAGGTTCCACTTCATTAGATAAGGCTGCTGAAACACAGTTCTCTACGACATCTGTTGATGGTTCTAGTGACAAGGTTGGCCAAGCGAAAATTGGTCTGATTTTTTTTTAGTTAAATTAATTTCATAAACCAAAATGAATGGTCTTATTACTATTATTATCATCTAAATTACGACTTTGAATGTTAACAGATACAAACATTGGAGTTGGAACTCGAGGAAGGTAGTTTTGTGGGAATGCCATTCGTTCTTCGTCATGGTGATAATTGGATTAAGAATAATAACGATTCCGATTTTTACGTTGAGTTCAATGGACCCAAGGAGGAAATTAAGGTTCCTCTCTAGCTATGTTATAAACAAGAATTACTACATTTAATATTGTTACGTATTTTTTAATTTATTTTCGTTATTCTTTTCTTATTCATGAAGGATGCTGGTGACGGGAAGGGTACTGCAAGGGACTTATTAGACAAAATAGCATCACTGGAAAGTGAAGCAGAAAAATCTTTCATGCATAGGTTTGTACTTGAAATCACCATTCTATCGCATTTTGTGATCTCGTTAACAATCATCATTTGCGATTTTTTTTGTTGCTCTCAGATTTAACATCGCAGCAGATTTGGTGGAAGAAGCCAAGGATGCTGACGAGTTAGGTCTTGCAGGAATTCTTGTGTGGATGCGGTTTATGGCCACAAGACAGCTAGTTTGGAATAAAGACTACTGCGTAAAGCCACGGTAAACCTTGTACATCTCTTGCTGGTTACAATTATGGTGAACTTTCAAAATGCACCTTATTCACAAGCACCCTAATTGCTTAACTTATGCTTTTATGTGCTACATGGTCAAGCCTTCTCCTAAATTTGGCATGTCGTGACTATGTTTGGTGCAGTGAAATAAGCCAAGCACAAGATCGGCTCATAAACATGCTTCAGAGTGTTTATAGAACTCGTCCACAATATAGTGAACTTCTACGCTTGATCATGTCAAGTGTTGGACGTGGAGGTGACGGGGATGTCGGGCAGCGTATCCGGGATGAAATCCTGGTTATCCAGGTATGCTTAGTCTGTTAGGGGTTGTTTGGTATGCAATGACAAATTAACGGACTTGAGGAGACCCAAACGACTAATTTCATTCCAATGACTTGATCATTCCATCTATTCTGATTTCAGTTTGCCAAATGCTATCTTGATCATATTTCTTCCTTTATTTCGTAGAAAGCTAAAATTAGACTACCTTGGCCTACTGCAGAGAAAAAATAACTGTAAGGGAGGAATGATGGAGGAATGGCATCAAAAGTTGCATAATAACACAAGCCCAGATGACGTAATTATCTGTCAGGTATAGAGCATGTCACGGTGTTATTGTCTTTTGAAATTGTACTTATAATGTACGAGGAATGATCACCTCTTACTTACTCATTTTCAGGCACTAATAGACTATATCAAAAGTGACATGGACATTAGTGTATACTGGAATACACTAACTACAAATGGAATAACAAAAGAACGGCTTCTGAGTTATGATCGCGCCATTCACAATGAGCCAAAATTCTCGAGAGACCAAAAGGAGGGCCTTTTGCGTGATCTTGGGCACTATATGAGAACTTTAAAGGTTAAATTTATATTCTGATCTTTTTTACTTATGTCCTATCATTTGCAGACTCTAAAATACGTCTGTCCCACTAAGTGCAGGCAGTTCATTCAGGTGCAGATCTCGAATCTGCAATTTCAAACTGCATGGGTTATGTATCTGAGGTAATGCCAGAAGCTAGTTATCCTCTCTTAACACAATGAGAGACTTAGTCGTTTATTTATCATTTCAGGGAAAAGGTTTCATGGTGGGGGTGAATATAAATCCTATCTCTGGCTTGCCATCTGGTTTTCCGGTAAGTTCTCTTATGATGGACGTACTTGCGGGCGGGTGTATTCGTTAACTCACAATGGGTCAAACAGGAATTGCTTCAATTTGTTCTAGAGCACGTGGAAGATAAGAATGTGGAACCCCTTCTTGAGGTACTTTTATATTTTCGTGCAGATGCCAGTACTAAACTATCAGCACATAAACACCCTCTTTGGTATTTCTTAACACAATAGGTACTTTTTTTCATCTAGGGACTGTTAGAGGCACGTGCCGAACTTCAACCAATAATTTCTAAATCAAATGACCGTCTTAAAGATCTTCTCTTTGTGGACATTGCTTTGGATTCTACTGTAAGGACAGCCATTGAAAGGAGCTACGAGCAGTTAAAGAATGCTAAGCCAGAGGTATCGTTACCATCTGTTAAGTGTGCTTTACATATATCAAGCTTTGACAAATTTCATTACTCCACAGAAAATTATGTATCTCATCACTCTTCTTCTCGAGAACCTCATACTTTCATCAGACAACAACGAAGATATGATATATTGTTGGAAGGGATGGAATCGAGCACTAACTATGGTGAAGAATGGAGACAACGATTGGGCATTATTTGCAAAGTCAGTCCTTGATAGAACTCGACTTGCACTTGCTAGCAAGGGAGAGTCATACCATCAACTGTTGCAACCTTCTGCTGAGTACCTTGGAACACTGCTTGGATTGGACCAATGGGCGGTATGATATTATGCTACTCCATATAACTTAAGTATCACATTATAATTTCTAATTTTCTTTTGAATATTGATATAGTTCTTTTATGATATCACTGAGCCTTTAAATTCTTGCAGGTGAGCATTTTCACTGAGGAAATGATTCGTTCTGGATCAGCTGCTTCTTTATCATCACTGGTTAATCGACTTGACCCTATTCTCCGTGGTGTCGCTAATTTGGGGAGGTTGGTATAATTTGTTTTAATACTCGACTTCATGCTGTGTGTATTTGAATCATTAAACCACATCCTAATGCGACATCACTTTCTTTCAACAGCTGGCAAGTTATCAGTCCAGTAGAAGCTGTTGGATATGTTGTGGTGGTGGATAAGTTGCTTTCTGTTCAAAACGAATCTTATGAAGCGCCAACTATTTTAGTAGCAAATACTGTAAGTGGAGAAGAGGAAATTCCTGATGGCGCAGTTGCTGTATTGACACCTGACATGCCGGATGTCTTATCTCATGTTTCTGTTCGTGCAAGAAACAGCAAGGTATCCTTGTAATACTGGAACATCATTTACATGCTGTCTTACCTTAGTCGAATGCTATTATAAGTAATCACATTGTGATTGGCAGGTTTGCTTCGCAACATGTTTTGATCCCGATATTTTGAATGATCTTCGAGCAAAAGAAGGGAAATTGTTGAACCTAAAGCCTACTTCAGCGGATATTACTTACAGGTAATTTATCATGACATAATTCTATATTTATTTTAGTCTTTCACGGAGCAAGTATCGTATAAGTTCTATTCTCTTAAAAGTAACATTTTAAAGAAAATTAATTCTCTCGAAAGGCAGAAAAAAAACAGCTTAACGGTAGATATGCCAAGCTGTACACAGAAAACTCACTCTCTTGTCATTGTGTATATAATTTTAGTGAGGTGAACGAGGAAAATCTAACTCGATCAAGTAACTTGGAGGAAGTGGGCCCGTTACCAACAATACAGTTGGTCAAAAAGCAGTTTAGCGGTAGATATGCAATATCATCTGATGAGTTCACTAGTGAGATGGTAAGGCTTATGATGTCATACATATGATTTCATATCCTTAGCAAAATAAATTTGTACATTGTTCTTATTCTATATGTATAATGCTGTACAGGTTGGAGCTAAATCACGTAATATTGCATACCTTAAGGGGAAACTCCCGTCTTCGGTTGGTATTCCTACCTCCGTGGCGCTACCTTTTGGAGTATTTGAGAAAGTTCTTTCTGAAGAAATAAATCAGGGTGTGTCAGAGAAAATAAAAATTCTGAACAATCAATTGGGAGAAGGAGAATCAGATGTCCTTGGGGAGATTCGTAAGACGGTTTTGGATCTTTCAGCGCCACCCCAGCTGGTAATGTTTTTGTTAAGTACTGCTGACGTTTTTTGGTTACATGTTGTATATGATTTTTACAATATTCGTAGAGTAATGACTGTAGCTAGCATTGTTTCAGGTACTAGAACTGAAAAACGTAATGCTAAGCTCTGACATGCCATGGCCTGGCGACGAAGGTGAAGAAAGATGGGAACAAGCATGGACGGCTATAAAGAAGGCTAGAAACACTTCCCTTACTGACCCAGTTGATCCGTTTCTTTAATAGACTGTTTTTCTTACTGTTTGACCCGTCATTAATAAATTACAACCAAAAATTTTCGTTTTTCATATAAATGAGCTATATTCCGGACTCTAATTTGCTTTTCCATTTTCCAGGTTTGGGCTTCAAAATGGAACGAGAGAGCATACTTCAGTACAAAAAAGGTGAAACTAGACCATGACTTCCTGTGCATGGCTGTTCTAGTCCAGGAAGTAATAAATGCTGATTATGCATTCGTTATTCATACTACTAATCCGTCATCAGGAGATTCATCAGAGATATATGCTGAGGTTATTTAGTTTTCCCTTTTTTGGTGCTGAGTTGCATTATTCTTTTCCTTGTCCAGTGATACTTGTTTGCCACCTAGGATTATTACACGTTAACAGGACATGTTGCTTTCTGAGAGTTAAGATAGACACGGTCCCGAGCCTAAAGGACCGGGCTTTTTAACAAAAAGGATTGGTCCTCAAATAGCAGTTAGGATAGGGCTTTCGGATAGGCCTAGTACTGGGCAGAGTGCTCATTTCGGAATTTATTGGGGCTATAACCATATTTTTAGGACCGGGCTTAACCCAGACTATTGTACACGGGGGCTGGGCGCAAGCCTGTTTGCGCACTTCTATGCGTGTCTATAACTTTTTCCTTGCTGCAGGTGGTAATGGGACTAGGAGAGACTTTGGTAGGAGCTTACCCAGGTCGTGCTTTGAGTTTCATTTCCAAGAAAGACAACCTCGACTCCCCAAAGGTATGTACTACTAGTACAATGTCTATCAAATTTTCTCGATACAATACTCAAGTAATTGTCAAAATTGTTCAGTTATGTGTTTTTTTCGCTCAAGTAATCATATGAAGCTATGTTCCTACTAAACACGCGCAAATATTTTTTCAGGTTCTCGGTTACCCTAGCAAACCCATTGGCCTCTTTATAAGAAGATCCATTATCTTCCGGTCTGACTCCAATGGTGAAGATCTAGAAGGCTATGCTGGTGCAGGACTTTATGACAGGTAAACTTCTATCAAAAGTCCTTTGTCTAATAAGTTGAGCATAACTTAACTGCTCATACCCCCATACTAGAGAATAACAAAGCAAGGCCCGGCCTGTCGTTAGCATGGTCCTAGTCAGGTTTAGGGGAGGCCCGCTCATTCCTTAAAAAGCAGACCTGTCTGAACCGCCGTGGTCCATAATCGGCCTTGCGTGAGCTTCTTATGGGTGGTCCTTCAAACATTTAACAAAATATTACAGAGCATTTTCTTATTATTGATATACTATTAGTTACAACCTGGTGGTTAGATATTCAAAAGTTGAATACACCATACCATCACTATAAAGTTGCAGTTTAATAAATTGCAAGCTTTTTTTTCTTCAATTTTCGTCGTTCCAAAATGAGAGGAGAAAATCAAATGAAATGTAGTATAATAGGTCCTAGTCCAACATGTTTTTCAATAGTGATTTTGGGATGGGAATATGTGTAGAACATGGTTTAGAGAGGTATGTGTAATTTTAACCAGGGTATAAACTAGAAACAAGACCATTGTAGGGCTTTTGGCCAGCCTAGCTAGGACCCTAGCCTCTTTAGGGAAGACCGGGGCTGGGCCTAGGCGGGTCGGGCTAGGACCGCACATATACTTTACGTGTTGGTTCATTTCTATCCGTAGCATCTGGGCCATTTTGAAACTTATGAGAAAAAAAAAATCAAAGTTCGATAATTGTGGTTGTCAGAAAACTTAAATATTTATTTTTCATCGAAATGAGCAATAAGTCAATAACACGGTGATCATTGTTGTATCTAACTACTTGAGCCTTCTTACACTGGACCTTTTACTTGTAGTGTGCCAATGGATGAAGAAGACAAGGTTATTCTTGATTATTCATCCGACCCATTGATCACCGATGCTAACTTCCAGAAATCAATACTATCGAGCATTGCACGTGCAGGAGATTCTATTGAAAAGTTATATGGAAGTCCTCAAGACATTGAAGGTGTCGTACGAGATGGAAAAATATACGTCGTCCAGACTAGACCACAAATGTGATCATGGTCCGGCCGAGTCTTTATAGCATCCAAGTAAAGAGGATGTTGTTAATTTATACCACATATGATTGATTTAAGAAAAAACATCAACTGTTTATTATAAATAAATTTTGTTGTATACAACATTTTCATATAAGATTAATTCTTACTATAATCGAATGATAATCTTTTCATTAACGATGCTCTCGTTTATAGACCGAATCAAACATGATTAATGATAATAAAACATGGTGTTAGGTGATCTGTCAATAATTGCTGACGGATTTGTATCCGTCAGTAAATCCGTCATTGTTGCCCTGTTTTCTAGTGATGTATAAACACAAAAACACAAATACTAAAAACACATATATAAATTTACAAATATATAACATTATAAAAAAATTAAAGCAAATTATTGTTTAGTGACTAACTATGTGTAAAGTATTACTAGTATTTATTATGCCAAAAGTGTAAGTTATAAGACATTATTAAAGGTTGAAATGTAACTTTTCAATATTTGATAAAAACAAATTTAAAGCAAAAAATGTGAAGGATAAGAAACTTGAGTCTCCTAGCTCAAAATGCATGAAACCAACTATATATTAAGCCACTTTCATTTTATGTCATACATTAGAATTAATTGTTTTTAACCATTACTAAGTTAGTGAAAGCTAAAATGTTTATGAACAATGATTTAGGGTTGATGAATGTATATAGAATTCATCTTTTTCATAAAAAGAAAATGTAAATATTTGAGGTTGATATAATAAAATTTGTTGTTATAAATATAAATTAAAATTAAATGTGAATTCTTGATTAGACAAGTATATTAGGCCCAAATCACGGAAGACTCGATATAGTTTATGGATGGTATTATATCAAGGGACGATATGAAACTCTCATGTGAAAATGACATCATATAGGTCCCAAAATTATTTCTCACATTTATATTTTTATTTGTGCTTAATCTTGTATATAATTAAAAGATTACATATCTCATATATACTTTTTGCGACATGAAAAGTATTTTTTAGATCCACATGTAGCTTTCGGTCTCAAAGTTTTTACTTGAGTGCAAAATAACGTTATATTATGAATTTGAGTTAACTTATCACAAGACTACGTCAATTATAAATTCCTAATATACGAGCTTACACAAAGTTAGAATTGACGTTCAACTTAACAAAGATACAAGTATCAATTACACTTATTTAAACTGTGATATTTGTAAGCGGAATGAGTCCAAGATGGAAGTTGTGTATAGTACCGATAAACAAACAACTGTGCACTCTTCGTTCTTTAGGTATGGTTATTTAAAGTTTTATAACTTAAAAGCAAAGGCAAATCACCTAAAAATGTAGTTAACTTGCCACTTTTTTTCATTGTATGTAGCATTCATTTTTTTTTCTCATTCTGTCAATAAACTTCTATCGTTAGTCCTTTATGTGTACCCGTTACCAAAAAAACCTGCATCGTTAGTCCTTTATGCTAACGACCGATAATAAATAACTTTATAATTGGTTATCTTACGCTAAACTTGCGTCGTTGGTCCTTTATACTAACGATCGTTAAAAAATAACTTAAAATTTGGTTTTCTTACATTTATGTCCGTTTTTTTCACACGTTTCGTACGTTTTTACACGTTTTCGTTCGTTTTAACACCCTTTCGTCCGTTTTTTCACGTTTTTATCCGTTTTTAAATGTTTTCATTCGTTTTTACACGTTTTCGTCCGATTTTCCATGTTTTCGTCCGTCTTTACACGTTTTGGTCCGTTTTAACACGCTTTCGTAAGTTTTTTCACATTTACATCCGTTTTTACACGTTTACATCCGTTTTTGCGTTTTATTTCGTTTTTGCACGATTTCATGTTTTCCGCGTTTTCATCTGTTTTTCCCCGTTTCGTCCGTTTTTTTACGTTTTCATCCGTTTTTGCGCGTTTTCATCCATTTGTACACATTTTCGTCCATTTTTGCACGTTTTCGTTCATTTTTGCACGTTTTCATCCGTTTTAACACGGTTTCGTCCGTTTTAACACGCTTTCGTAAGTTTTTTCACGTTTTCATCCGTTTTTACACGTTTACATCCGTTTTTGCACATTTTCGACTGTTTTTGCACGATTTCGTCTGTTTTTTCACGTTTTCGTATGTTTTTCCCCGTTTCGTCCGTTTTTTCACGTTTTCATCCATTTGTACACATTTTCGTCCATTTTTGCACATTTTCATCCGTTTTTACACGTTTACATCGTTTTCGCGTTTTCGTTTTGCACAATTTCATCGTTTTTACGCGTGCGTTTTAACGTTTTCGTCCGTTTTTCTCGTTTTCCTCCGTTTTTACACGTTTTTATCCGTCTCTACACGTTTTCGTCCGTTTTTTCACGATTTCATCTGTTTTTACATGTTTTCGTTTGCTTTTCACGTTTTCGTCCATTTTTTCATGTTTTCATCAGTTTTTTCATGTGTAAACACGTACAAAAATGTGTATAAAAGGGATGAAATGTGTACAAATGGATGAAAACGTGTAGAAACGGCCGAAAACATTCGAAAACGTATTAATATGCGAAATAATAGACAAAATGTGCAAACACGAACGAAAACGTGAAACAACGAATGAAAACGTGTAAAAACAGACGAAATCGTGCAAAAACGGATGTAAACATGTAAAAACGGATGAAAACGTGCAAAAATGGACGAAAATGTGTACAAATGGATGAAAACATGCAAAAACGGATGAAAACGTGAAAAAACGAGCAACGGGAAAAACGCATAAAAACGTGAAAATGACGAAATTGCAAAACAAATGAAAACGCGTGCAAAACGGATGTAAACGTGTAAAAAGCGGATGAAAACGTGAAAACTTACAAAAGCGTGTTAAAACGGAGCGAAACCGTTAAAGCGAAAATGGCGTGCAAAATGGACGAAAAATGTGTACAAATGGATGAAAACATGCAAAAGCGGATGAAAACGTGAAAACGGACTAAACGGGCAGAAAAGCGGAGAAAACGTGGCGAAATCGTGCAAAAACATTCAAAACGTGCAAAAGCGGATGTAGCGTGTAAAAGCAGATGAAAAGCGTGAAAAATATCGGCGTGTTAAACGGACCAAAAGCGTGTAAAGACGAACAGCGTGAAAATTGGACAAAAGCGTAAAACGAATGAAAACGTGTAAAACGGATAAAAGCGTGAAAAAGCGGACGAAAGCGTGTTAAAACGAACGAAAACGTGTAAAAACGTACGAAAACGTGAAAAAAACTGACAGAAACGTAAGAAAACCAAATTTTAAGTTATTTTTTGACGATCGTTAGTTTAAAGGACCAACGACGCAAGTTTAGCGTAAGATAACCAAATATAAAGTTATTTATTAACGGTCGTTAGCATAAAGGACTAACGATGCAAATTTTTTTGGTAACGGGTACACATAAAGGACTAACGATAGAAGTTTATTGACAGAATGAGAAAAAAAAAAGAATGCTACATACAATGAGAAAAAGTGACAAGTTAACTACATTTTTAGACGATTTGCCCTAAAAGCAATGCAAATTAGTCTTTAATGTACACAACAATCGTATAAGTATACAATATACTCAATCTCGTCAGAGCGATGTATGAAGAGGTAGAACATAGTCATATTATACACCTACCCAAGATGGCGTGGATTAGTTGGAAAACGATATGCTCTTCTTTTGAGCGCGACAAATTAGGTGTTGATAGCCTATACGCCTCAAACTTGGCAATGTTAGGTAAATGGTGGTGGCGGTACTTTACGGATCCAAACTCGCTATGGAAACGGATTATCACCTCAATTCATGGCCCTGATGGTGGTATTTATGTAGAAACACCTATTTGTTTATCATCTAAACCAAGCTCATTGAAAAACATTATGAACCTCAACACCCGCTTCTTTTCTGCCAACATTAACCTCATAGCCACCTTCACTTGAAAAGTTGGAAACGGTAGATCAATTTCCTTTTGGAATGATGTATGGACTGGTTCCTCAAGCCTTAAGTCTCTTTTTCCTAGACTTTTTGCTTTGGAAACTTCGACTTACTATTGTATCGTTGAAAGATGAAATTCATCAAATGGGTCGCTCTCAAGAACATGGGTCTGGAGAAGGCCAATACTGGATGGACATGAATCGGCCCAACTGTCAGATTTGCTTAATATCTGTTGGGAATTTAGCAAAGACAGTTTGTACTTCCAAGCTTAATAGTTAGTACTGTTAGCTTTGATTGTGAACTGCGAAGAATATAACTAGCAGTACAAACTGCTAGTACATTTAGTTAGTACTGCTTATTAGATTTGTATAGTCGGTTAGATAATTATAGAAAAGTTTCTATAATATGTATCTTGTGTAGAAAGTTATTGTAACCCTAGAAGGACTCCTTAGCCTATAAAAGGAGGTCCTAGGTTAGATTTAGAGTACGAGTTATTCTAGAGTCGATCACTTCAAGGTTCTTGTTACCCTAATACTTTTGAGTATTCGTATAAATATATTGAGGTGTTTTGTGTGAAACAAGTTGTGTTTAAGTATTCTCTTAATCGTTAAACATTATATTCCGCATATTGTTTAATCTTAGATTCAAGACAGTTTACTATATTGTTGTTTGTGTTAGATTTATCTAACTTAATCAACTTGATCAATTGCTCAACTGGGATCAACAAGTGGTATCAGAGCTTGTGATCCAGAAGCTGTGATATAAAGAGAATTCGTGTTCAAAACTACTACTAAAGTTATGGAAGATTCAACACGCATGGTTACTGCATCTAAGGTGCCTATGCTAAAGACAGGAGAGTATGAACTTTGGAGGTTAAGGATGCAGCAGTACCTCAAGATGTTGGATTTCTCTATCTGGGAAATCATTCTGAAGGGTGATTCTCTGCCTGCTAAGGGTGCTGATGGGAAGGTTCTACCCATCAAAACTAATGAAGACAAAGCTCAAAGAAGATTGGAGATCAAGACGCATAGTATCCTTCTTATGAGATTACCTAATGAGTATCAATTAAGCTTATGTGAGAATGAAGATGCCAAGTCTTTGTGGGAAGCTATTGAACAAAGGTTTGGTGGGAATGATGCAACAAAGAAATCAAGGACGAATCTTTTGAAGCATCAGTTTGAAAACTTTGCTACTCTAAGCAATGAAGGTATTGATCAGACACGTGACAGATTGCATAAACTTGTGAGTCAACTGGCACTCATGAAAGCTGCAATTCCTCAAGAAGATGTGAATCTCAGGTTTCTAAGAAGTATAGCACCTGAATGGAGCATGCATACTGTGGTCTGGAGAAACAAAGAAGGTCTTGATAAGCTGACCTTGGATGATTTATACAATAATCTCAAAGTGTATGAATCAGAAGTTAAGGGAACATCCAGTTCAATTCCAGGCACACAAAACCTAGCATTTGTGTCCTCAAAAGAGTCAGATAATCATCAAGAAACTTATTCTACTGCTATCACAACAATTTCTACTGCTAGTGATAACATCAGTGATGCTGCTATTTGTGCTTTCTTGGCTGATCTTACTACAAGTACTCATGTAGTAAATCAAGATTTGGAGCAGATTGATCCTGATGATCTGGAAGAAATTGATATCAAGTGGCAGATGGCTATGTTGACCATGAGGGTAAGAAGATTTTTGAAGAATACTGGAAGAGAGCTCAAGTTCAAGGCACAGAACATTGCAGGGTTCGACAAGTCAAAGATTGAGTGCTAAAACTGTCAAAGGAAGGGACACTTTGCCAGAGAGTGTAGGGCTCCTAAGAAGATTGGTGACACTCCAAGGAGAATTACTATTGAAGATGGTAAGACCACTACAACTTTTGTGTCATGTGATGGTCTAGGTGAGTATTACTGGAGTGATTAGACTGAAGATGGACCCAACTTTGCTTTGATGGCCTATGCTTCTTCATCATATAGTTCTGACTCTTAGGTATCTAATGAATCTGGTTGTTCTTATAAATCATGTGTAGATACATTAGAAGAACTTAAGGCTAGGAATGAGTGTTTAAGAGATGAAGTAGAAAAACTGAACTTAGGTAACTTAGGTTATAAAGTTGGTCTAAAATCAGTTGAAGAAAAGCTAGAATATCTTAAACAAAATGAACTAGAATATGTTGATAAGATAGCTGTTCTAGAGAGTCATATTTTTAAGAAAGAATGTGAAATTAATTTTCTCAATAAAAAACTTGAAGAAGCTTCACAGGAAAAAGATACTTCTTTAGCTGAAAAGGAAAAACATATAGCTAAAGTAGATAAACTTCAGTTTGCATCTGATCTTGTGAACAAATCTATTGAGAGTCATTTAATGAGAAAAGTTAATGGCTTAGGATACACTGAAGTATCTCCTCCACTTTTGAGTGCTTATGCCCCCCCCCCCAAAGAAAGAAATCTCCTTTATAGGAAAAGTAGGAAGCACATTTGTAGGAGAGTCTAGTGAGAGTAGCCAGGACACACCTAAGGTTAGGTCAATGCCCTAATTATTGAAGAATGGACATCAGAAAGTGATGAGAAAAAAGATGAGTCAACACCTATAGACAAACCTAAAACAGCTAAACATGTTAAGTTTGAAAAACTAGTGTTAGGTGCAAGAATCTCTAGGAAGGTAGCTGAGTATGATGAGAAATCTAGAGAAATGCCTAAAAGGAAAAATAATAGGCCAAGAGGTAATCAAAGAAACTGGAACTACCTAATATCTCAAAAATTAGGTGATGATTTTAAATTGGTTAAAAAGGCTTGTTATAATTGTGGTAGCTTTGAGCATTTACAAGAAAATTGTTTTTACCACAAGAAAACCTCATGGAACCATAACAGCAGGGTAAATCAGAAAAAAGTTTTCAAAACACGCTCACCCTCATGATAACAAGAAGATGGTTCCAAGGACAGTGTTAATGAGATCTGTTGCTACTAGAACCATTACTAATGTTCTTCCAAATAAGCAAAGGTCTTTTAAAAAATGCACAGATGTTTGTACTGCTAAGGCAAAAACAGTTTCTACTGCTGAGCCAAAAGTGATAACAGATACTGTAATGGGCAATCATTTTTATGCTGTAAAGGCCTCAGCTTGCTGGGTTTGGAAACCAAAAACAAAGGTTTTAGATCATGTTTCCAGAAACAGCAGTGCATCAATGGACTTAAAACGCTTTGACTATGTTGATGCACAAGACAGACCCAAGTCAGTAATGGCTTGGGTCCCCAAGAGAAACTGATTCTCTTCTTTTATGTGCATGGCAACTTACAGGTGGAGCTAAAGGATAAAACAATTTTTGATAGTGGTTGCTCTGGACATATGACAGGTGACATGTCCAATCTGAAAGATTTTGAAGCTATAGATGGTGGATATGTTGCTTTTGGGAATGACCCTAAAGGAGGAAAGATTGTTGGCAGAGGTACAATTAAAACAGGAAAATTGGATTTTGAAAAAGTGTATCTTGTAAATGGACTTAAGTTCAATCTCTTTAGTGTCTCACAAATGTGTGACAAAAAGAGTTCTGTCCTTTTTACCAACACTGAATGTCTTGTCCTTTCTCCTGATTATAAGATGCCTGATGACAAATTTGTGCTTCTTAGAATCCCTAGAACATACAATATATACAGTGTTGACATAAATAATATAACTCCTAAAAGAGTTTTAACTTGTATATTTTCAAAAGCCACTGTTGATGAATCCAAGCTTTGGCATAGGAGACTTGGTCACTTAAATTTTAAAAAAATGAATAAATTGGTAAAAAGTAATCTTGTAAGAGGGTTAACTTCAAAAGTTTTTGAAAATCCTGAAACCTATGTTGCATGTCAAATGGGGAAACAACACAGAGCTTCTTGTAAGTCCAAAGTTATGAATACTATTTCTGACCCCCTTTATATGTTGCATATGGATCTGTTTGGGCCAACCTTTATGAAAAGTTTGAATAAGAAGATGTACTGCTTAGTGGTCACTGATGATTACACTAGATTCACTTGGGTTTTGTTCCTAGGAACTAAGGATGAAACATCAGAAATCCTTAAGGCATTTATTGTTAGGATAGAAAACTTAGTAAATCACAAGGTAAAAATAATCAGATGTGACAATAGAACTGAATTTAAGAATAGTGTGATGAATCAGTTCTGTGTGGATAAAGGTATTGTAAGACAGTTTAGTGTAGCTAGAACTCCTCAACAAAATGGAGTGGCTGAGAGGAGGAATATGACATTAATTGAGGCTGCAAGGACTATGTTATCAGAATCTAAATTACCTACTACTTTTTGGGCTGAAGCAGTTAGTACTGTTTGCTTTGTGCAAAATAGGAGTAAAGTAGTTAAGCCTCATAACAAGACCCCCTATGAACTTTTGCATGGTAGGAAGCCCATGACAGGTTTCTTAAAACCCTTTGGGTGTCCTGTTACTATCTTAAATACCATAGACCACCTAGACAAATTTGATGAAAAGGCAGACAAAGGGTTTTTTGTTGGGTACTCTACAAATAGCAAGGCTTTTAGGGTGTTCAATAGTAAAACTAGGCATGTGAAAGAAAACTTGCATGTTAGGTTTAGTGAGAGTTCACCTAATGTTTCAGGAAGTGGGTCTGACTGGTTGTTTGACATTGATTCCTTAACCAGAACCATGAATTATGAGCCAGTGTCTACAAGTACAACTAATAAGTCTGCAGGTACACAAGGAGATTCAAATACAGGTACACAAGACAAGAAGGATGGATCTGCAGAGGAGTTTGTACTGGTTGAAAAATGGAAGCTAGACAAGCTTCTCAAGCCCAAAGAGTTGAAGAAAAAGAGCCCAGAAGTTGATCCATTGGAAAGTGTGGCTAAAGGTGATACAGAAGGTGGGACTAAACCTTCTGATGTGCATAAGGTGGTTACTGAAGGACCACAATTTGAAGATGAAGTTCAGGAAAGTCCATCAGCAAATTCTGCAAAGGGAGGAAGAAAAACTGGCACACCAGTTCCTATTGATACGTTTATCATTAGCTCACCAGTTGCTACTGATATGCCAATCTTTAGGCTAGCAGTTTCTACTACTACGCCTAACAGTTCTCCATATCCATGGTTTTCCACAGTGGACAAAGATGGGAAGTCCTATGCTGATGCTGATTTTCCAGATGATCAAAATATGCCTGGTTTGGAGCATATTTATGAAGATACTGATGATGAGATTGTGGATAGTTTTACTATGGAGGCTGATTTGCATAATATGGAGTCTTCTTATGCTACCAGTCCTACACACACTATAAGAATCCAGAAAGATCATCCTCAAGATCAAGTTCTTGGAGATTCTCAGTCTGCTGTTCAAACAAGAAGTAAACTTAAAGGATTGAAGAATCAAGGATTATTTGCTCAAACCCTTCATCAGAGGAATAGCCACAAAGATCTGCAAAATTGCAGGTTTGCTTGTTTTCTGTCACAAATGGAACCCAAGAATGCTTATAAGGCATTACAAGATTCAAGCTTGGTGGAAGCTATGCAGGAGGAGTTGTAACAATTCAAGCTTCAGGAGGTTTGGACCTTGGTTGATTTTCCTAATGGGAAGAAAGCAATAGGGACAAAATGGGTATTCAGATGCAAGGTTAGTGGCTCAGGGATACACTCAAGAAGAAAGCATTGACTATAAAGAAGTGTTTGCACCAGTGGCAAGAATAGAGGCTATCAGACTGTTCTTGGCTTATGCTTCATACAAGAACTTCACAGTGTATCAGATGGATGTGAAAAGTGCTTTCTTATATGGGACAATTGCAGAGGAAGTATATGTCTCTCAACCACCTGGTTTTGAAGATCCTAAGTTTCCTGATAAAGTTTACAAGGTGGAGAAGGCACTGTATGGACTACATCAGGCTCCAAGAGCTTGGTATGACACCTTATCCAAGTATTTGTTGACCAATGGGTTTGTCAGAGGCACAATTGACAAAACCTTGTTTATAAAAAGGACAAAAAGTGACATCCTACTGGTTCAAGTTTATGTAGATGACATTATTTTTTGTTCAACAAATAAGGTGTTATGTGATGAGTTTGAGAAGTTAATGCACAGCAGGTTCCAAATGAGTTCCATGGGTGAACTGACTTTCTTCTTAGGCCTTCAAGTCAAGCAGAAAAATGAAGGCATTTTCATCAGTCAAGAGAAGTACGTGACTGATATTTTGAAGAAGTTTGGATTTAATGATGTGAAGCCTGCTAAGACTACTATGGATCCAAACAAGCCTCTAGTCAAAGATGAAGATGGTGAAGAGGTTGATGTGCATCTTTACAGGTCCATGATTGGGTCTTTAATGTACTTAACTGCCTTAAGACCAGATATTATGTTTGTTGTATGTGCCTGTGCTAGATTTCAAGTGTCTCCCAAAATGTCTCACTTTAATGCTGTAAAAAGGATTTTTAGGTACTTACTGAGTCAACCTAGGTTGGGCCTTTGGTATCCTAAGGATTCACCTTTTGATCTTGTTGCATACTCAGATAGTGATTATGTTGGAGCATGTTTGGATAGGAAATCAACTACTGAAGGATGTCAGTATCTTGGACATAGGTTGATTTCATGCCAGTGTAAGAAACAGACATTGGTGGCTAATTCAACTACAGAAACAGAGTACATTGCTGCTTCCAGTTGCTGTGGTCAAGTTTTATGGATTCAGAATCAATTACTGGACTATGGGTACAATTTCATGAACATTAAGCTTTATATTAACAATAGCAGTACAATGTGCATAATTAAAAATCCAGTTTTTCATTCAAAAACAAAACATATTGAGATAAGACATCATTTTATAAGAGATTGTTATGAAAAGAAACTAATTCAAATTGTTAAAATTCATACTGATAACAATGTTGCAGATTTGCTCATAAAAGGTTTTGATGTGGGTAGATTTCAGTTTTTAATTGCAAGTATTGGTATGATGAATCTCTAATCAACAATCTTATCTATTTGTGTTTTTGTAAAGTTTTGTAAAGGATTTGTACTATTATTGAGGTCAAAGTATGTTTCTACTGCTACCTTAAGTTTTCTCATAAAAGCAGTTTGTACTGTCAGTCTAATATTTTGGTACTGCTTTTATAACTTGATAAGCTATTATGTGAAAACATCTTGGATTGTATTTTTCTTGGTGTTTACTAACATTTGCAGGTTAAGAAAACTTCCCATATTTGATGGTGACAAAACAACCACAAATATCTGATGATAGACTTCTTGGACTGGAGTTATGCACTGAGGAGTGCAATGGTACTCAGTTCACCATAAATTTTAAAGAACTGGCTAGTCCAAGAGCAAACGGCTATTGGTAAAGACTACTCAAATCCGTTTATGGTTGATAGTTTACCAAAAACTATATGGTTCTTAACTCACCATACTTCACAGTGAAGAGTTAACTAGTCCAAAGCAAACGGCTATTGGTAAAGACATCTCAAATCCATTGATAGCTGGTAGTTTGCTAAAAACTATGATAAGTGTTTTCTTTAACACTTAGTTTTCTCAACATGTGGTGGACAGTATGTTTTTCAAATATATCATGTTTCTACTGTCGGATAAAATTTTTGTCAAAAAGTTTGTACTGCTAGTGTAAAGTTTGTACTGCTAGCGTAAAATTTTTGTACTGCTGAGTAGCCGTTGGTATTGTGCAGTAAAAACCGTTTTTACTAGCCGTTGGGGATTTTTATCTGTCTAGTCATATTTATAGGGTTGTTATTTGTGAAAATTATTCACTTTCTTTAATCTTTCTCTGATTTTCTTTAAATTGAACGATTCTCACACATACAACTCTCAAACCCTAACGCACTTTCTTGCCAATACCTACTGCTAATTAAACCTATTCTGATCAAAACCCAGCAGTATATCAAATATTTTATCATGGAGTTTGTTAAAGCTCACAATCAAGTTGCTTTCTTGGAAAAACCAGAGGGTAGTGAACAGTTTCATCAGATAGTGGATTTTCTAGATCATTCATACATCAGGTATACACTCATATCAAACCCCACTATCTATGTCTCTCATATTCAACAGTTTTGGCAGACTGCTACTGTCAAAACATTGGAACAGGGGGACACACAAATAAAAGCTAAGGTAGATGGTAAGACAATTAGAATATCTGAATCATCCTTGAGGAGACATCTCCACTTGAATGATGAAGGTGGCCTATTTGATTTACCAAATACTGAAATTTTTGAACATCTATCCAGGATGGGGTATGATACAGCAAATCAAAAACTGACTTTTCAAAAAGGTTGTTTCTCTCCTCCATGGAGGTTTTTCATACACACCTATCTTCACTGTATGAGCCTTAAGAAAACCTCTTGGGAGCAATTCAGTAGCAATATTGTTATTGCTCTCATTTGTTTATCCACATGCAGGGTCTACAATTTTTCTAAACTGATTCTTGAAAATATGGTGAAGAATGTGGATTCAAAAACAAAATTTCTCATGTATCCAAGATTTATAGCAATGATTTTAAAGAAAAGTAAACTACTCACCCATACTGAAATTTTTCCAACACATCGTTTGCAACAAAAACTTTTTGCAAATATGTCTATGGCATCAAGGTTGTTTAATAGGATGGTAGTTCCTTTGTTTGCTAACATGATTGTACAGGTACAGGGTGAAGGATCAGCAATCCCAGCTGAGTCCCAACACACACCTATTGTTGTTCCAAATATCCATTACACATCACCAGTTACACAAAAATATAGGAGGAAACACAGACAGGGTACTATGGCCTCTCATCCTAGTATTCCTACTCAGATCCCAGGTGTTAATGAGACTACCTCCGCGAGTGGAAGGGGCTACCACTCACGTGTCTAGCTTAGATGCGGACAGGGGTAGTGGTAACATAAATAAGACCCCAACCATGGCAACGTGGATGTTTCTAGTCGGATCCCTACTCGGATCCGTGTGTTAATGAGACTACCTGCGGCGAGTGGAAGGGGCTACCACTACTGTGTCTAGCTTAGATGCAGCACAGGGTAGTGGTAACATAAATAAGACCCCAACCATGGCAACAGTGGATGTTTCTAGTCCTCCAAGATTGGATACAACTACTGGAATCCCAAGCCAATTAGCAGATATGGGTGGCTTCAGTGATCCTCCTAGTCCAACTAGGGAGAAAACTGAGTCTTTGCTTTATGATGCACCTCTCCCAGAAGGTAACACATCTGGAAGTGCTGAGGGCAGACAATCACTTCATGAATTGACGGCTACATGTACACAATTGACAGCTAAAGTTGGAGTTTTGGAGAAGGATTTAAAAGAAACAAAGAAGCTGTATGCTAGAGTCTACTCAACTTTAGTTCAGAAGGTGAAGAGATTGAAGCTGAAATTTAGAGCTTTGCAAGCTCCCAGAAGAACAAACAATGTAATAAAATGATCTTCAAAGTAAAGAGAATGGGAAAAAGAAATAGTCAAAAAGATACCACGGGATAGAATATGCAATATGCATATTGGGTCATAAGCACGCATGTGAGTTATCCAATTCCAAATATTGACCAACAATAAGCTTCCGTCAAATCCATCCTGCAAACAAAACTGCAAAATATACACAACACACAAAACAAACAAACAAACTACAAACAATCCAAACGCTACTTAAAAATAAAGATAAACAAAGTATGATAATAATTCTAAAGACATAGTTTAAGAGATAAAGATAGAGAAAATATTGTTCGACACACATAAGCATTGTTTTTGATATCACAATCCAAAGAATGATCCACGATCATTCGCCATCCTCACTCATCTCATCACCTTCATCATCATCATCATCGTCGTCATCACTTTCTGACTCATAGTGCTCGTCCACACTTAGCCAACTCATTGCTATTGTAATACCCAAGATTCTTTACCAACCTCGTCACATAATGACCTCCACATATGTTGCTATTACCTTTGATACCCGGGGCTTTCCTAGATAAATACTCGGCTATGAGCCAAGCCGCATTCCCATCCTTGGTCTCTTCCAACAACATCATAATCCACAAGTCCGGCTTTTGGCATTTGTCCCGACTCCCAATTCTGTGAAACGGCCCCCATACTAACAACTTATGTAGCACTCTCATCAATGGACTCCTAATGTTTGCAAAATTCCTACGAGTACAAGAAGGATCTCCCACGCGATTCCAATACGCGGGAACACTAGGGTAATCTTTCTCAAATCTCCTAAGCCTTGAGAAATGAGCTTCAAACAATCGGTGATTAACCTCATCCGGTTCATACAATCCAAGAGCAACAGCAAAACCCGGCAAAGTGTATGCGTGATCCTGCCCAAAAAGCCTAAACTAAACACAAACTTCATTCATGATGTTCCGAACATTGACCTTCCTTTCAAAGTACATTGTCAAAAAGAACTCCATACACCATTCGCGGTAAACTTCTTCATTAATGCTAAAAGCTCTCTCCCATGAAAAATCGTCAAACGAATCTCCATCAATCGGATAGACATAAGACATCCGCATCATACCCCGCAACTCATTCTCACACTCATATTCGTTAAAAAAATCCCAATCTACCAACCTAGGAATCGAAACAGTTCTGTTTTGCAACTTTGATAAACGTTCCCTAAAAGCATGTTTCTCCTCATTCGTGAGATCCTTAAACTTCAAGTTTGCATTCCCTTCAGCTTTCAAGCTATACGTAACCTTCTTCCTTGCATTCCTTTGGCAATACTTGGTCACGATCGGGTTTGGTGGAATCCGCGTCGAACTCGAACAACCTACAACATTTCTCTGTAGAAATCACAAATATAAGTCAATATAAGAGTGTTAGAACCAACGATTAGGTTTATAGAAGCCTCTAGGGTCTAGTTCAAAATTTACATTTTTCCTCATGAGAACCTGGAACCGGATCGGTCGAGGGGCAGCCGATCCGGCTCCTCCCCTGACCTTGGTCCAACCGTTCGGTTGCATTGCGCAGCCGAATCGGTTTCCTGATCTGCATAAGGCTACGGCCTTCCAAATGATTTCCCACTAGATTTTTCCAATTCCAATTCACTCCTAAACTGCATTTTAACATCACCAATGATTTCTACAACCTCAAATTGCTCTTAATTCGCATTCAAAACTTCCAATCATTACTTGTTCATCATGCTTAGAATTTACAAGCTTAACTTCAATTCATCAATTACTTGTTCTAATCAACAATGTGGCATCTAAAATTCACTGAAAATGCATCATCTAACAGCTAGGAATCATCAATTGCAATTTAATTTGATTCAATGGCACAACCTAATTGAATCCGAAAATTCAATCATCTAATACTCATTCAATGTTGAATCAATCACTACAATTCTTTTTGCAATGCATTTCTATATCAATTACCCACTTAATTCTAAAAGATTACAACTTAATTCGAATCCCATCAAAAACCCCCAAATTGGTGACCTAATTTGCAATTCGAACCAAATACTCAAATTAAACCCTAATTAAGTTAATTGAATGCAGATGCATACTTGTTTAGGTGCCATGATGATCTTCTAAAACTCTTACAATCTTCAAATAACTTCTTAGTGGTCGAATTTTGTGAAACCCAGATGGAGGATTAGTGTGTGTGTGTGTGTGTTTTTCTGGAAAAATGAAATTTTGGTACTTATACTTGCATCCAACCGATTCAGTCATGGACACAACCGTTTCGGTTCGCATTTTTACAGAATTTTACCTTTTTTAACTTTACTTGGGCATTTTACCTTTCAAGCAAAAATTGTTTACTCAAAAATCCGATTAAAGATGCACATAACATTCATCCAACCATTTACAAATTTCAACAACATCTAACTCAAAGACTAAATCAGCATACTTATCATCATGAACTAAACTAAAACTCAAAAGGAATTGATTAAAATAACTTCAAACCATAATAATAAGAAAAATAAAAACCAAATGAAATCAAAATCCCTAAGTGCATAAAATAAAATTTCATCAAAAGATGAAGATCAAGCAAACAAATGCTTGTTATTATTGTTGCAATGCTCTTCTCCTTATCACTCCTCAAAATATTCATGCCTCAAAATATCCTCGCTTTGGAATTTTCCGGTCAACTCACGATATGTCTCATGAGTTTTGAACTTTCTAACAAATCTCCTTCCATTAGGGCATAGTATATAGAATTTAACATGCCATTCCCCGTCTCCCTCTTCTCTTTTGTATACACTCGTTCCTTCGGGTCCCCATTCCAAAATTTTCAATTGTACGGGTAGAGATCCTAAGAAATCCGTGAGATTTTTGTACACAAGGATGTTCTTAAATGGGTTGTAGAAGGCTTCCATAGCAAGTGCACATTCCATTTCATCATCGAGATCAAAATATGGTGGGGCAAGCGGCCCATACGTAGGATTTCCTTGGGCATCACGCCCAACTTCGAAGCAAGTTAAATCATCTTCCCCATCAAAGAGTTTTAAATCCTCCATAAATTCTAACACTTTACCCCTAGGCTTGGGGTAATAAGTTTGCTTTGAGATCCCATCGTCGATTGTCATAGACCCCCTCGCCATATCTATTATCGCTCTACATGTGCGTAGGAAAGGTCTTCCAAGTAAGAGAGGTAGACTTTTATCAACCGGTATATCCAAGACTAGGAAATCGGCCAAATAAGGTTGTTAGCCAATTTGTACCCTCACATTTTTTACTTCCCCCATAGCTTTAGCTTGAGAGTTGTCCGCCATGGTTAGCTTAGAATGATTTGGTTGAGGTTTGCTTAGTCCCAAAGTCTTGAATAGTGGATAAGGTATAACGTTGACGCTTGATCCCGTATCCGCCAAAGCATAAACCGGAGTGGTCCCGTTAACTTTTATAGGTAAAACAAAGTTACCCGGGTCATTCTCTTTCCGTGGCATACCCCGAAATAAGATCCTATCCCTATCCTCATCCGAAAGATCCTTATCTTCCAACCGTGCTCTAGCCAACATAACCGCATCTAGCTTTTTGCGGTAAAGAACATAATCTTGTAACACTTCAATCACCAGTTTCTTCTCGTTAAGTTCAAGGAATTTTTGTTCAAGGTTTGCTAGGATGGATTCCTTTTGCTCTTGAGTTAAGGGCTTGAAGGTGTTTGGTGAATTTGGTGGTGATGGTGTGTAATCATGGGTCTTGTTGGTGGTAGAGGTGGTGGGAGTTAGTTTATTTGAAGAGATCTTCTTCCTACTAGCCTTTCCCATTTTCATAATCTCCACATCCTCCTTCTCCATGTTTGCACACAATTCCGCAAGCATTTCATTCACTTCCTTCTCTTCCTCCAAATCGGTAATGTTGATTCTCATCTCACCTAGAGCAAAATCCAATTGACATTTAGTTGTCATAAGGAAATCTCGTCCAAAGCATACATCCGGTTCATCCGCGTTCCCTTCTTCCAAAACTACAAAATCGGCCTCAAAGATATGACCATGGATATTGATCCGAAGATTCTTAACAATTTTCCTCCCATAAGCTTCATAGTCCAAACGAACGTGGCCAATTTTGTCAAGTACCTTGTCCACAATATAGTTGTCCCCATAAGCCATGTTCAATTGAGCATCCCACGCGCTCACCCCTTCAACACTACACGGTGTCCCAAACCTCATAAATGGTGAATCGTACCCCGTGAGAGGTGCTTGCGTGAAAATCACGACCCTATTCTTTTTAGGAACTTGAACCTTGTTTTCTACAACTTCTTCCAAACATTCCGAATCAATAGCCAACTCTTTCTTACTTTCTTCCAAGATATTCCCAATCTTCTCCAATGAGTTACCGGTATCCTTAAACATTTCATCCAAGTTGCGTAGATACTCGAAAATTCCACTCAAACTATCCATAACAAACTTATCTAACAAAACAAAACAAAACCAAAACAATCATCCAAATTATTAGTGTTAGAGTTAGTTAAAATCAAAACAAACTACAGAAACACATTCTAAACAAGTAAAGACACTTATTAAGACTAAAAACACAAGCTAAAACCTGAAATTAAGAAACTAGAACAATTGTTATCGAGAGCTCCAACCGGATCGGTTGGCCCTCCAACCGATTCGGTTGGCCCTCCAACCGATTCGGTTGGTGGTATGTCTCAAACCCAAAACACACCCAGCCGATCCGGTTACGGGCTACGACCGATCGGCTGGAGTGAATTCCAAATAATTTTTTTTTTATTGAAATAAATTTAATTAAACTTATTAATTAAAACTAATTAAAGACAATTAATTACAACTTAAACTCTAATAAGTGTGTCTACTCATTACGCTACTAATTAAAATCATTAAATATACTAATTAAGCATAAACTACATTAACTAGATAATATTAACTAATCATTAAAACTAACTAAACATCTAAAACTGAAAATTAACTAGACAATTACTCTAATAAAGACAATATTAATTAGAAAATTAAATAAAACTAAAAATGACATATAACAAAAAATCTAAAAATGACAAAAACTATCATAAGCAATCTTCTAAACTAGCCTAAAAATCAGAAATGACAAAAAATAATCTATAAACTAAAACACAAAACAATAGATAAACTAGAAACTAGAAAAAATAAAAAACCATATTTTTACCGAGACGACTAACCGGATCGGTTGCTCTCGCAGCCGAATCGGTTGGTCCAAAAACCAATTTTTTTTTTCTTTTTCTTTTTACCTTTTCACTTGAAAATTGGAACTAAACTCAAATATTACGAATTTTACAGAAACAAAACAAATAAAAAACACTCAAATCCCCGGCAGCGGCGCCAAAAACTTGATGTGTCTCACGTGTTGCAAGTTTTAAATTTTATAAACACGATTTATCCGGCAATTACTATAAACACATACGAGCAACTATACTCGTTCGCGATAGCAAAGGTGGGTAAGTCGAGATCGTCCCAAGAGATTTTCGTTTTAATTTGTTAAAATATTCGAGACAAGAAAGCTTGTCAAGGCTTCCTCAAAGTTGTGGTTTAGTAAAAATCAAATTTAAGAAACATATACTTGTGTAAAGTCTATAGGCAATCATAGAGAGTGTTCATGAAGGGTTGATGTAAACTCTTGATGTAATGCACAAATCATAAGAAAATGATTTACAACCCATGGTTTATGTTTTGTAAAATCATTTTAAGAACAAAAACATATAGGTAATCCTTTCGGTCCTTATCCTAATGATTATTCTTTAGAAAATCTATTTGTTTGTAAAAGGTTCTCATTAAACTTGTTCCTACGAATCTTTCGACCCTTTCGTGATGAAAACGTTTCTAGTCTTGTTTCAATAAGTAAACATGGTGAGTGTCAATCACCATATCCCCATACTAGTTTGTCACTTAACTTTTTGGAATAAAACACAAGAGAAATCCTTTCTGTCCTTTTTCTTAAACATGTTTTACCGACAAATCAAACAAGACTAGTAGTTTTTCCAACAAACTCATTTAAACAAGATCATTTACATGCATCACATATAAGAACACTCCTACAATTTCCGACATCCTTACACACAAGTATATAAAAGAATTACTCCATGACAATAATAACATAACACAAGTAGTAACAAGGTAATTCAAATAATTCAAGAGAATAGAAATTCATGACAAGTTCAATAGAATACCTAAGCTTTGGATTATAAGAATTAGAAATTGTGGAATATAACAACCACACGCCTCCAATCGTCTATCCTAACCGTACAACTACGAATGATTACACAATGGATGAGAATTTGTCTCACCACTTTCCTGGACGTTTTACAGCAGATACAAGACTTTCGGGATGAATAATAAGGGTTGGTAATAGCTTTGGTGTAAACTATTACTCTTTTTGGTTGTGTCACACTAGACTACTAAGGTGGTGTTTGTTTTTAAGAGGTCGAATCAATGAATCACGCGCGTCGAATCTGAATCGATCGCGTAAATGTCCGAATCAACGCTCGAACGAAGAAAAACGCGCATGTTTGAACGGGATTTTTTTTGGTTATTTTGTGTCTACAAGAAGCATTGAGGCACGCGTTAAGACACCCCTCGGTCTTGAGATTCGGACATTTTTTCCGTTCAGACGTCGTTCAGACGTCGAACGAAAAACGAAGCCGAACGGCAAAATGTCCGACCGATTCAGACATTTTGCCCGTTCAGACGCGTTAAGAGGCAAAAAAAAAAAAAAAAACAAACACAGCCTAAGTCTAGGTTCATTTTATAGCTAAGAACCCTTAACTATCAAGCTAAAAACATCACAAACAAGTTATTAACTGGAAATGATCGGCCTCTAATGATTAATGGAAGTTAAGGCAACAATAAATGACCAAAAGTGTAACTGCGGGGTTTGCAGCCGGATCGGTTGCGACGCAGCCGATCCGGATGGCGTTTGTCCATCACCCCACCGTCCGGTTCTTTGGCTCAAACCGATCGGCTGGGAACCTTTCGTACACCCAATCTTGACTTTGGTTAACTTTTCTTGATTCGTGCCTTTTTCTTTGCTTTCGATGCCGATTTCCAAGACGAAACTTGATCTTTATTTGTTGTAGACACTTAGAAATCATTGCGCTTCCTAATAATTGAGTCCAAGAGCTTCCTCACTTGAGCATGAAATCTTCATTTCTTCACCTTTTACGATGCCTGGCTATATTCACATGCAAATACCCTTCTTTTGCACTTTTGCAACAATTATGAGTAAATATAGCCGATTATCATACATAAAACCAACAATAACGCTACTAAAAATATACTCATATTGCGCGTTATCAATTATGAACAGGAAACAGAACCATTTGCAGAAGAAGTTGATCTTGAAGCCCCAACAAAAGTGATTGAAGAACATGGAGATATTACTGATACTGCTACCAGTACCAAGAAAGCAGTGGAAACTGTTGGTTTAGCAAAAGGCACTGCTAGAGTGGACAAGCGAAAAGGAATTCTAATTGAAGAAGAACATGTTCAGAATAAGCCTAAGATCACTGCACAGATGGTATTTGATGAAGAAAGGGCTAAAGAAGAGCAGGAACAAGAAGTGGTTAAATTCTTGGAAGAGAAAAAGTTAAAAAAGACTGCTGAATTATCTCAGGAAGAATCAGATAGACTACTTGCACAGATATTGCAAGAAGAAGAAGCTGCAGCAGTTCCTGAAGAAGAGAAATAGGATGCCATACAAGCCTTACTTAATCAGATGAGAGAAAGACAAAAGTCAAAGAAAAGTGTCAAGCCTCCAACAAAAGGTCAACTGATGAGGAATATAAAGATTTATCTTAAGCATCAGGATTACAAGAAAGATTTTCAGTTGAAAGGCAAGACTTTTGAGGAGATTCAGGAGATGTATGTCAGAGCTTACAAAAGAATACATGAAGATTTCAGACCTATTGGTACAGAAGAACCAAATCTCAGAACAAAAAGAGCTGGTTTGGTACTGGAATCAGAGATATCTAAGAAGAAGAGAATAGAAGGAAGTTCATCTACAGCAAAGGAAGATTTGGAAGATGAAGCTTTGAAGGAGTTGATGATAATACAACCTGATGAGAGAATGCATGTAGAAGCTTTGCAGACTAAGCATCCTATCATTGATTGGGAAATTCACACTAACAGATTTGGAAAAGCTTGGAGAATAATCAGAGTTGGAAATATAGTGGAGATGTATAAGACATTTGCAGACATGTGCAAATCGTTTGATAAAGATGACTTAGTGAAATTATGGGAACTGGTACAACAAAATCTTAATCATAAAGAAGACCCTGATGAAAAGGAGCAGGAGCTTTGGGTAGAATTGGAGAGATTATTTGAGCCTGATCCATATGATAGATTATGGAGTCAAGATTCTGCAGTTCCAGAAACTACTTGGATTTTGTATGGGTCATATGGTGTACATCATGTCTACACAAGTATTCATGACTGGTTTATGCTGGTAGAGAAAGAATATCCGCTCAGAATGAAGACATTGATTGCAATGTTATCTTCAAGATTAAAGACTGAAGAAGATAATGAGATGGCTAGAAACTTAGTAAACAAGATCTTCTTTCAAGCACAAAGACCAAGCAAGCCAGCAAAGTAAAGTGTTTGCAAAATTCCCCAGCAGTATGAAGGAAAATGTGTATTCAAGAAACTTGTTGATTTGCATAATGAAATCACAAGTTTAGGGGAGGATTGTTGGGAATTTAGCAAAGACAGTTTGTACTGCCAAGCTTAATAGTTAGTAATGTTAGCTTTGAATGTGAACTGCGAAGAATATAACTAGCAGTACACACTGCTAGTACATTTAGTTAGTACTGCTTATCAGATTTGTATAGTCGGTTAGATAATTATAGAAAAGTTTCTATAATATGTATCTTGTGTAGAAAGTTATTGTAACCCTAGAAGGACTCCTTAGCCTATAAAAGGAGCTCCTAGGTTAGATTTAGAGTACGAGTTATTCTAGAGCCGATCACTTCAAGGTTCTTGTAACCCTAATACTTTTGAGTATTCGTATTAATATATTGAGGTGTTTTGTGAGAAACAAGTTGTGTTTAAGTATTTTCTTAATCTTTAAACATTATATTCCTCATATTGTTTAATCTTAGATTCAAGATAGTTTACTATATTGTTGTTTGTGTTATATTTACCTAACTTAATCAACTTGATCAATTGCTCAACTGGGATCAACAATATCCTCTAGAATTTCGTCCCATCAGATGCACCTAACACTTGGGAATACCTACTGCACCCCTAAAAAATATTCTTTGTTTCATCCTCAAGAAAATGCTTTGAGGCAAACACCCAGTGTCCACAATCTAATCAGGGTAGATGGAACAAGTCATTACCAGTTAAAGTCAGTATCTTCTCTTGGAGATTAAGCCTCGATCAACTTCCTACAAGGACCAATCGTGATGTGAGAGGTATTGATATTCACTCCTTACGTTGTCCGGTATGTGATGATGCCCTCGAAACTTCCCAACACCTATTTGTTGAGTACTCTGTAGCGGTTGGACTGTGGAATATGGTAAAGACGTGGTGGAGTTGCACGGATTACCCCAAAATTTTCATAGTCTTCTTGTGTGGGGAGATTCTGCCAATTTAAACAAAACAATTAAGCCTTATTCGGACGTTGTTGTTCATACAACTTTGTGGGTGATTTGGAGGTATCGAAGCCGTGTTTTGTTTGATCTTAAACCTCCACTAAAAGATACTCTAGGTGATGACATAAAAGTTTACTTACATGCTTGGATTAATCATAGGAACACGAAGATAAAACCGTTATGGTATGATTAGACATTTGATCCAATAAAAGCTTGTACAAATATGATCTAATTGTTATTATAGCTCATTGCTAGATTTTGTTCTAAATATTTGTGTCGTTAAAAAAAATTATAATAATAAATAAATAGAAAAACGCGAGAGTCTGTGTTTGGCGAAAGGCTTATGGGGGGATTATGGGGCTTGGGCTCTTAAAATAAGTCGGCTTATAAAATAAGTCTCGTTTGTCATGCGGGCTTATGAAATCATAAGCCCCTAAAAAGAGCTTAAAATAAAACTTTATCCCGAGGCTTTTGAACAATAAATTACTTATTTACCCACAAAAATATCTAACATAAACAAAAACTCATTTAATTATGTCCTTTTTAGTAATTCTGCAATAATAAACCTAAGCTTAAGCCCATTTGCCAAACAAGTTTACAAAAATACAAATTTAAACTTCTGCTTATAATAAAAGTCCCAGCCTCAGCGTAAGCCACAACCCCAGCCCAATCCCCAGCCCCATCCCATTGCGCCAAACATACCCTAGATGCTTCTAGGGATAACTTCTGATATAAACTTTTATGTAGGAGTATAACGTTTGATATCAACTTTTACGCTATCAACTTTTACTTTTTTTTGGCACAAAACATTCCTCAGTTAGTAAAATTGGCCACCATGTATACCTCTATTAATAAAGTTAGTCACCATACACCAATGAGTACTAACGATGCAAATTATTTATCCGTTATCTCCTAACATAAGTTAAAATATTTGTATCGTTGGTCTCGAGGACTAATGGTGCAATGTTTTTTTTGAAGGGACTAACGATGCAATTTTTTTTTAACAAACAAAAAAGGGCAAAGCAAGAATCGAACCCGGATCCATGGACTCACCAAACAGCGACCCGCCCACTGGACTATGCGTCCAATGGTGTTATTATTCCATTTCATATTTCTTTTAACTTTTTTTTTATTCGGACTTTTAGTATATTAACCCATTTAAGTTTCGGACGGCCTTTTCATGGTGGACCGAGCCGGTTCTTGGGGCGGGGCTAGATCCGTTGAACTCATTTTTTCGTGCTCTTTCTTCTAGTATCATCGGGGATTCATTTGGACTTCGATAAAAATATATACATGATCGATAATTGTCTGAATTTTTACGTTTTTACTCCAATTTCAATTCTTCATACCTATAAAGTAAAATGCTTATCTGAAAAGACATTAATTTACTCTGTAGGTGGAAAAAATTGAAAACGAAGTAAAAACGTGAAATTTCGGACAAGTATCGATCACGTATATATTTTTATTGAAATCCAAATGAATTCTAAATGAATCGTCGAGGATCTGTTGGACTTGTTTTTTCGTTTCCTTTCTTCTGGTATCCTCGGGGATTCATTTGACTTCATTTGTACTTTGATAAAAATATATACGTGATCGACACTTGTCTGAAATTTCACGTTTTAGCTCTGTTTTCAATTTTTCACACCTACAAAGTAAAATAATGTCTTTTCGGACGAGTATTTCACTTTGTAGCTATGAAGAATTGAAAACGGAGCAAAAACGTAAAATTTCGGATAAGTATCGATCACGTATATATTTTTATTGAAGTCCAAATGAAGTCCAAATGAATATCCGGTGATACCAAAAGAAAGAGCACGAAAAGCGAGTCCAACGGATCTGGCCCGCCCCAAGAATCGGCTCGGTCCACCATGAAAAGGCCGGCCGAAACTTAAACGGGTTAATATACTAAAAGTTCGAAGAAAAAAAAGGTTAAAAGAAATATGAAATGGAATAATAACACCACTGGACGTGTAGTCCAGTGGGTGGGTTGCTGTTTGGTGAGTCCACAGACCCGGGTTTGATTCTTGCTTTGCTCTTTTTTGTTTATTTTAAAAAAGTTACTGCGTTAGTTCCTTAAAAAAATACATTGCACGGTTAGTCTTCGGGACCAACGATGCAAATATTTTAACTTACGTTAGGAGATAATGGATAAATAATGTGCGTCGTTAGTCGTCATTGGTGTATGGTGGCTAACTTTATTAACGGAGCGATATACGGTGACTAATTTTACTAACTGAGGGATGTTTTTGTGCCAAAAAAAAAAGAAAGTAAAAGGATGTAAAGAGAGACACGAGACAAACCATAAACATGTATTTTGGACGTTTCTCTAAAATAAATCTAAGACTAAGCATTATGGTAATCAAACTCACCACTTTCATGTGAGCGCCACATCATTATTAAATATACTGTCAAATCCACCACCAAACAGGTGTTATGGTCACCACCAAATAAAAAATATAAATTGATCCACTTTATAAAAACATACAAAAAAAAAAAAAAAAAAAACATTGAAAACAGTTCAGCGGTCTGCACCACCGAACGAGTGCAAACATTTGGTGATGGCGCGCGGTTGGGAATGGGAACTATGGCTTTGGCGCGTGGTGCACTCCACTACCAGGTGGTCAACCACGACCATGGTGCTTAGTCTAACATAATGCAGTAGTTATTTTCAGAACATGAGAATGGAAAAATTCCACTGCCACTTACTCCACTTAAGCACATCTCTATAGTCAATTCCTAGTGCCCACTTCCACTCCTAGTTGTTCAATCTAATGGAACCTTACATTTCTTTCACAAGAGAATCAAGAATCAAAACCACCTTATCATATCCTTTTCATTTCACTAGATACCGTTACAAACTAATTTGAATTTAGAATGGTGGTGTCACTCTAACAAGCAAATGCTAGGCAATAAGTTATGTCCATATGCTGTACTTGACATGAGAGACATCATGATGATGATTCAAAGTTCATGGCCCATAGAGATTATTCCTTAAGCATGCCAAAGTGGGGAGTGAAAAAATTCTTGCACTATGCAAAATTTCTTGGCCATAAGTCGGCATCACACCACATCCTATCGATATAGAATTTGTACACTTTGTCTAAATTTTTTTACGACATAAACTTGTATCTTTTTACGTAGACTGACTTTGTTGCACGTATGTAAGTACATTCAATTGATCGTTCAATCGTACATAAAATACTTGTATCAATAGGAGATACATTTAGCGCGGCACAATTGTCTCATCTCATCTTGTGGCTGTTGATTCTAGTGTAACTTTGGTATTTGATCATTAGTTGTAAAAATTACTTCTTCAAAGTGGAAATGAAATTCTATTTGATCCAACTACTATTCATATGTTTTTGCTAGTCTTTGAATGCAAGGATACCAATAAACCATCATTTCATATGCAAAATAATACACTATTTGAAACATTCTTCTAAGTTCAAAAGTGTTGATTTTCCCCTTTTTTAATGGTGTCAATTATTAACTTAAAATAAAATTGGACATAATCATTGCATAACATTACACATTCATGGTCAGAAACTTTACCTCTTTCCCATTAATCTCCTTTACAAGATACCCTTTTACAAATACATATGATGTCCATTTTTGTACTTTAAGGCAACCAATTCAAGTACTTATTTTTGTGTACAAATTACATATATTTGGTGTCCATCGTATTCAAAACATTCTCTCATCAATGTATTCTCTTCTTTTGATAAATATGTCTTATGGAAATTCACCACCTTTACATAGTATTATAATTTACTTTTCATAATAGATACACCCATATTTTGTAAACTTCAAGCATTGGGTTTTCCACTTCAAGATATAAAAAATGACCTTATAAAACATAAGGTTTATTGTTGATTATATGTCATACAAAAGTATGTTATAAACTTATAATAAATTGGTTGAATATCCATAAAAGAAAGGTTATAAATATGGGAATCCACTCAAAAGTATGATGAATTTAACACCTTAACTTTTATATCTTATTCTAAAGTTTAGATGCTTAAATCTAAGGTTACTTATTCCTTCCGCTTTATGAATTCTTTTTGGTTGGTAAGTAATAGACCAAGTTTCACCTAAGGCTAAAGAGGAATATTTTCTTGTGGAAGATGATAAATGTTGACTTATGCTTATTGGTATTTTCATAGCTTATAATCTTATATGCATCTTTGTACATATCATGTTAAATGTTATCCGTTGACATGAGTCGATAAAACAAAACCATACGCGTAGGAACTTTTTGCACATGAGATCGAATTTCATAAGTTTTTGCAATGATAATTTGATTTGTATGTTACGATACACGATGCACTTGTGAAGATATCAACTTCGTAAACCATAATATTTTCTTTGTTTTTTCACAATATATTTCGTATTACAAAATAATACAATGATTTAAAACATCAATCATCACTTTGATTGTCATCAATTGTGCAAATTTGTTCTCAATGTCATTCATGGATCATGATGAATTAGAGACATTCTTCATGTTTATAAGGAACTTTTGATTTCAAAATTTCATTTTCTTGACCATTTAAAGAAGGCATTCATGTGCCCTAAAAAGATAATCTAATTTGGCTCTAGTGGGCCTCTCAACATTACTATCTTTTATCAGAATTTTTGTATTCATAATTAAAAGATTTGAGAAAAGAAAGGCACCAGCCATTCTTCACCTTACAGGTAATATTTCCGGCAGCTTTCTTGATCAAATGGGGCATCAACTGGAGTGAGCATGAGCCAAAACTCGAACTCTTGACCCTTTATCCATAAAATTTCTCCAGTAGGCCCATTAGTTTTTCGGAAGTGAGTACCAACTCAGCAAAAGCCCTTTTGGCGAGAAAAGAAAATAAATAATGATCTGTATACGTGCGTATGTATTTTAAAAACCTTGGACTGTTTATTGGGCCGGGCATGCCTTGTCAAATCACCTTCAAGTATTTTTGTACTGAAAAAAAAGCAATTACATGTCATAAAAGGGCATCTTTGGCTTCTTTTTCTTTTAAATAAGTTCATCATAAAAGAGTCAGCTTTTTCTTAGGAGAGCTTTTTATATACAAGCAATACGATTTTAACTTTGGATGAGTAAAAGTGGTCACTTTATGTATATAGGTGAATAAGAAGTTAATGCTTGATTGGTACTAAACTATCATTTTTAACCTTTGTGAGTGAAAGCATTGATATTTCGTGTTAAAATAGGTATAAGAAAGTATTTGATAGTCGCTTTTAGTACACAATCTGTTATGGTGAAAGTGATACATGTCCTTGCTATAAATAATGCACAAGGTAGGGGCTTACATTATACTCATCTAGAACTTTTCATAACCGAACATGCTTAAAGAAATTAGTGACCACATTAATTCTAACACACCGTCACACACGATAGTTAGCGATTACACATATGCATGCGCGCGCACATACTTTAGACGAGAACATCTCCCTGTTTGTAAATATTGCAAAAATGGCGAGTGTATTATGTGAAGGTTACTACTTACTACAACCCTATATCAGTGGAAAACTTGGACACCAAAAACTGAAAGTAAAAAAAAAGCTATACACAACATACTTTACACATAATATATCTACTAGTACTTTCATTATCTCAAGTCGCAACTTTATACAAATACATACAGATTTCCATTCATTTCATGTGGCCATTCTTTACAAATGTTCTCTTATTCAAACCTCACCAGATACATATATCAAAGTGATAAGGGGAAAAAGCCGGAAATGGCTATGGGTATATATTGGTTAAGGCACGTATATCTGAGTGAAAGACTCGTCCACTTCGAGTAATTACATGAACAGGAAAAACCTCTCCATTTACCCGTTTCATATTATGTCTTTTTTTGGGTCCAAAGAGATTATGAGACCTGCCTACTCCCACTTGCAGGACATTCTTGATTAATCTGCTTTTGTAGATAAATTTGAAAAGTTACTAGGATATAATGGCATTCGGGGGTAACTTTAGACATGTTTATTTCATCCACAATTGGTTTTTTTAATCATGGCGTTTCTAATCTTTGACTTGACCACATGACAATAGATCGACTAAATGTGGTCATCCCACTCTAAGTTTGGTTGTTGAAAACTAAAATTTCTAGTATAATATGATGATACTTAACTTTAGACCCTAATACAAAGTAAAATTCGGTTTAGATTTTTTTCTTTATCCTACATCTTTTTGACTATTTATTCTCCTACTCATATAGAAATATGACATGTGCATTCAAATTGTTACCGCTTTTCATTTTAACGGCCAGTTTTTCCACTTATCAGGATACTGTAAGTAGAAGGATAAGTAGTCATCTCAAGTACGAATAAATATCATTTAGTTTCATACCAAAGTTTACTACCCTTTGAAACAATATCTCTAGTATTCTAGTTCCATTTTTGGACTTAATGTAAACTAAGTTTCATACCATAGTTTAGAACTCTTTGAAACAATATAAAGAAAGTTGGTCTGAAGATATTGTAGGGGACCATGAACATGAAGAGGTTCCTACATTGTACATTTTGTTTTGAATATGTCTGCTTTTAGACACATTACAACCAAAATAAACTCACCTTTTGAAAAAAGAGAGACATTTGACCATGTTTTGAATGTAACAACACTATCATCAATTGTTTTAAAAAGTTTTTACCTTGAGTTTATCACATTCTAATTACTATTCTTACCTCATTCTCACATCATAATTCTGTAATATATCAATAGTTATATACCATATCATTTTCTTAAAAGACATAGTAATTAACTATCATCACATTTAAACTGTTTAATCATATCGGATATCAAAGATCCTCGTTAATCCTCATGAAGGGACACAACTTAAGTTTGACAATGCCCGTTTTTCGTACATAAGTGTCCGTTATGGATATGACACATTTTTAGAAAAAAAATATTTGTTACTTTATAAGATATATTTTCAACCAATAAGATGTATTAAAATTTACATGTTGGAAAATTTAATTCATCAAAATGTGAAAGTTGACACTTATTATAGGACGGAATAGAGTACTAATCAAGTTATTCGACATTTACCTTATAAATAATCTTGGTTATAAAAAAACCAACATTTGTGAGCTCATAACTCAAACCTATTTAAGCCTTCTAACTTCTTGTTGTCAGAACATATACAAATATTAGTAGAAACCATAATAGGTTCTAGCTAGAGAGAGAAAAGAAACTTCTTCTACTACTAGTAGGATTTTGTTTCCATTTCAAGTTTTTTTGATGGTGAATGAATGAGTGAAAGAGTTTCAAAAATGGGAATTAAGAAAACAAAAGAAGAAGAAGCTTGTTTTTGTTTTTTCTGTTTTCATTTTGATCACAGAACAAGACAACATCAAGTCAAGTTAAAACAACAACAATGTCAAAAACACAAACAACAAATAGTGGCTTCAGTTTCTTGTTTTAGAATCCAACCAATCATTTCAGTTTTCATTTTTATTCTCCTGTTTTCTTCCCATTTTTTGGCAGCCTCAGCCAAGAAAAACCGAACAGAGAGCCAAGTTTTTCGACCACAGGAAGAGTCCAATAAAATGAAATTGGTTAAAGCTCATCTCATGAAGATCAACAAGCCTTATGTTAAATCGATTCAGGTATGTGCTATTTATTTTTATCAAGAGGTTATTTTTTTAATACCAATTTTCATGGCGTAACAACCACCAAATGATTTAGTGGTAAGACACGTAGCCTCCTTACAAAAGGTGTAGAGTTCAAACCTCGCTAGGTAGATATTTGAGGTTCCGATGGAAAGGGTCGGAAATACGTCGGTTAGCCAGCGTACATTTGAGTCAAAAGACTCTCGCAACCAAAAACAAGGAAAACCTCATCCGTCTACCCATTTTTATAGTGTTTCGCAAAAGTTATGAAACTATTAAAAATGATAAGGTCTTAAATGTATAATCTCATAGCTTCTATATATCATGCCCCAAATATATATAGTGATTGTGAATTTTGAATTCTTGTGCGGTCACACACTTTGCACACCCTCACATACGACTGTGCTTATATTAATTAATTATTTATATTTTTTGTTGGAATAGAGCCCAGATGGTGATAAGATAGATTGTGTTTTGACTCATCATCAGCCAGCTTTTGATCATCCTAAGTTGAATGGAACAAAACCAATGGTAGGTTCATATTTTCTTGAATACATATACATTATTAATAAGTACATATGCACCCTCATTCTATATTAACATTTTGTTTTTGAAAATATAGGATCCACCGGAGAGACCTGATGGTCATGATCAAGTAGAAACGAGCTACGAAAATAATCAGTTATGGAGTTTATCAGGCGAATCATGTCCAGAAGGAACAATTCCAATCAGAAGAACAAGTGAAGACGACATACTAAGAGCTAGTTCGATAAGAAGATTTGGTCGAAAAATTCCAAGACCAGTTAAAAGAGACACTTCTAGCTATGGTCACGAGGTTAGCGCTAATTTTAAACTCGTCGCTATACTATTCCATAACACATAATTTCTTCTTCGAAAGTGCAATGCTAAACATGACCCTTAAGTGTGCTAATTTGATTTTATGTATGTTCTTGATTAGTAGAAAATTACTACATAATTAATGAAATGAGAGTCTAAATACACCAAAATAATTAACTAATCATTGACTTAACTAAAAATATCATATCATTATATTAATCATTACTTTTTACTTTTCTCTCACTTCTTTTTATGTAATAAATTATTATTATTTATTACTTTAACTTATGTTTTTCTATTTACTTATTTAATTATATATGCATATTTGAGTAATTTAACTGAATGAAAACACAAATTATAATAACCTGTGCGTGGATTAATTTTTGAGTTATCTTGCTTTTTGAAATTACACCGACAGCATATCTTTCGATGTCTTTATAATACAATTTTACACAAAAAGATAAATATTATACGTGTCACTGTATCAAATGATCTAAAACACATTTACTTATTAAAATCTATGTATCTCATGATAAAGTTAGCCGTTGTATAATAAAAATTGCCCTTCATAATTAATGGGGTGTGGAAGCCTAGCCTTATATTTATTTCGTTTAACAAGAGTTACAGTATTTTTTTTCCAACCATGTGGATTAAGAAATAGAGTTTGTAAAAAAAAAAAAAAAAAAAAAAAAAAAAAAAAGTTTGTAAAATCCAATTCGAAATAATCCAGTTTTGTAAAAATCGAGCTATTTTATAAATTTTGTAAAATCCAGTAATTTGATATATTTTTTTTATAAATGTACAGTTATTTTTTAATTTTGTAAAATCTTGATTACTAAAATCGTTTTTTTGACAAAATTATATTAATCCAATTTTTTTTAAGTTTATAAAAACTCAGAATTTTTTCATAAGTTTATAAAAAGAGTATAAGGGAAATAAAAAAATATATTTTTATAGGTATTATAAACGTAATAAATGTGTTGGTATAACATGAGACAAAAAAAGTTAAAAATAAAACAATTATTGCATTGGAAAATACAAAGTCAAAGAGTTTTGGTGTCTTTAGTAGCACCTAAGGGTGTGTTTGGTAGAGAGAAAAGAAATAGGAGAAATAGAATTGGATTAAATTCCCTTATTTGGTATAGAGAAACAAAAAAAGCGGAGAATTGAAGGAAAATTTGTGGAGAATTAGAGAGAAATGGTAGTGTAATTTGGTTAATCTCTATTTCCATCATTTTGGGGAAGAATTTAGAGAAATAAGGGTTGGTGTTTTTTGTTTTTTTTTTTTTTTTTTTTTTTTTTTTTAAATAAATACATTTTTAAAAAATAATTAAAAAAAATATATATATTTTTAAAAAAATAAGTTTTTTTTGAATAAATACATTTTCAATTTTTTTTTTAAAAAAAAACAAGTTTTTTTTTTAAAATACATTTGAAAAAAAAAAAAAAAAAATTTAAATATTTTTTTTTAAAAAAATATGTTTTTTTTTAATAAATATATTTTTAAAAAATATTTTTTTTTAAAAAAACAAGTTTTTTTTTAAAAATTAAATACATTTTTAAAAAATATTTTTTTTAAATAATTTTTTTTAAAGAAAGTACATAAATTTTTAAAAAATAAATTAATTTTTTTTTTTTTTTTAATTTCTCGGGTCAAGTCTTTGTTGTTACCAAACATTAGAATTGATCAAAATTCTCTACTGATTTCTATTCTCTGAGATTTTATTATCTGCTTCATTTCATTCTCTACCAAACGTGTCCTTAATAAAAATATTTTCATGGTTTTGCTTTCAATTCAGAGATTTCTATAGAAGGATAGTGTGGATTGTGGAAAACAAGGATATAACTATTTGTACCTTATACAGTAAAGATACTGCACTTACATCTATGATGTAAAATTGTTTGACTATTAAAAGCTTTACTTTTTTTGTTGTCTTATTAAATCAAAGCATTTATTTTTTTTCCTGACAAAATATTACTCCGTGTATTCGTAGGTAAGGTTAGTTAGTTGTCCATTAATGTTAGATTTACTTGTTTGGAATTATTAAAGAGTGTAAAAACTGTATTGCTTCAAAGCTTCATCTACTCTTATTTACTACTATAGCCGTATATACTTCTACCAGGGACGGAATTAGGGGTTCTCGCGAGTGTCCGGGACCATTATGGATTTTTTCGATATAATGTTAAGTTTTGAAAAAAACAAATTTTTTTTCTAAATTCATCTTAAATGCGCCTGGTCCATCGAAATATGTTTCTATATTACGGTTCCAAAAAATTTGTGCACCCAGTTATATTTGGTCTTGGTTCTGTCCCTGACTTCTACCAAGCATATATCGGTGTCTTAAGGCTTTGTGAGGCATGAACTCTAGTTTAGTGTCCGTTGGAGCCATTTTTAAATATTAGTGTCATATTTTATTCTTAGATGATATATTTGACATCGGACGAAAAACCTTAGATCTTGTTCATGTCTAATAAGAATAAACATGATCTATAGTTTTTTTACTTAGGAATGTTTTTAGTCCGCAATGTTTCACTAGCCGTGAGCCTTGCAGGACTAGGTTCCTTAAGGCCTCAGTCGCCTTCTACCATGATTCAGGGTTTCCAAAAATAGATGAAACGATCGATTAATAAAGAATATTGGACACTTTAGTATCTTGTTAGACATGGCGCGATTCAAAGTTCTTTTTTGGGAGAAACCATTCATAAATAATGTACCTTAATTATTGGTATTCAATTTTTATACCTAATGGTACGATTATATTTGAAATATTGTATTATTGGAGTTAATGATGGTTGAAAATGGCAGCATGCAGTTGGGTATGTAAGTGGAAATAAATACTATGGAGCAAAAGCAAGCATAAATGTGTGGGCTCCAAAGGTGACCAATAGATATGAATTCAGTTTATCACAAATGTGGGTTATTTCTGGGTCTTTTGGTCATGATCTCAACACAATTGAAACTGGCTGGCAGGTATTCTTTGTTCACACCTCTTGTTTTACTTCCATACATTTATCTGGCTTTAATTTAGGTTTGAGAGTCAGACGGGTAAAATTTCAAACCTTTGGTAACATGAACGGGTTAAACGGGTTGACCAATTACACGTCTGGCCACTTTCCCGAACAATGCCTCTTTAACAGTTTTACCCTGCACTTGTTTCGTTTAAGCAAGTGTCATTTACACGTAAAATCAAGAAAAGAGTATGTAGATTGCGTTAAGGGTACCTTCAATTTTTACCCAAAAAGTGTTTTCACACCGAATGTAAACGAAAATATAGAAACCATTAAATGCAATTTTTAGTCAGTTTTGCCATACATGATACAACATATGAAGTACCTTATAAAGGTCCATTTCCTGTTATAGAAAACATTTTTCCATTTGGATTTCATATAATGAAAAGTCTTTCATTTTTCATTACCTTATAATGCACATAATTTGAAGAATTATAACATTATTTTCGCCCCTAAACTCGTGTAAAGAAGGTATGAATGCGTTGCATATCATTTGGCCTAGCGGTATATGAGTAGTCAACGAGTTTATGGGTTCAAGCCTTATCAGAGACACGTGTTAGGTATAGCTCATTAAGAACTTCCTTTGGTGACAAAATTGTTTTCCTAGCATAAATTTTGTCAAACCTGGTTGTTGTTGTGACACAATAATGTTATCATTACTTGTGTAGCATGCGTAAAAATAATACAAATATAAGTTTCTTAGTGCCATTTAAAGCTAACTAAAGTGCCTCAACTACCTACCCATAAAAATGAATTAATTGTTTACCATAAGTCCATTTAATTTTTCTTCAACAGGTTAGCCCAGAGCTATATGGGGACACCCACCCACGATTTTTCACTTATTGGACCGTAAGTTCAAAAATAATTTACACTACTACGTACCAGTGACGGAACCATGATTTAAAGAGACCGGGTGCACAAAACTTTCTAAATTGTACTACAAGGACTATAAATATATATTTTTTAACCGGGTGCAACCAGGAAAAAAAATGGGATTTTTTTTACGGAAAAACACTATGTTTGACGCCGTTGGACACCCCCTAGTTCCGCCACTTAAACTACTATACCATTTGTTTTATTTTTCATGTATACATCTTTGGACAAGTAATTTGAGATAAGCAACTTTGTTTATGAACCGCAGACTGATGCATATCAAACAACGGGATGCTACAACTTGCTATGTTCGGGATTTGTACAAACGAATAATAGGATTGCGATTGGAGCTGCTATATCTCCAACGTCCGTATATAATGGAGGACAATTTGATATCAGTTTAATGATCTGGAAGGTGAACCCTTTGACAATAGTATCAGTGCCATCATTTTTGTTAAGTGCTTATTCGAATTGTCTAACATGTTTATGTTTCTTGATGTAGGATCCAAAACATGGGAATTGGTGGTTGGAATTCGGATCGGGTACCCTAGTTGGGTACTGGCCAGCTTCCCTATTCAGTCACCTCCGAGATCACGCAAGCATGGTCCAATTCGGGGGAGAAATTGTGAATAGTCGGACTTCGGGCTCTCACACTTATACCCAAATGGGAAGTGGCCATTTTTCGGGTCAAGGGTTTGGTAAAGCTTCATATATTAGGAATATGCAAGTAGTTGATTGGGGTAATACTTTGATACCTTTGTCAAATTTCAAAATATTGGCTGATCATCCAAATTGTTATGACATTAGAGGTGGACTTAATAGGGTTTGGGGTAATTATATCTATTACGGTGGACCCGGAAAGAATCCAAGGTGCCCGTAAAAACACGTGGCGTTTAGGTATTGGGTCTAAATATATCAAAGGGTGAAAAAAAGTTTTGGTCTTAGTTTTTTCCTTTATGTCGAGTTTTTCTTTACATGATTGTGTTAGTATTTTTCTTTTTCTAACACGTGATTATTGATAATGATAGTGTTGTAATCAGATTTTTATGTAAAGTTACAGTTTTGAATTAGTCTAATAGTTGATATAACTCTATTCAGTGTAAGATTACTGAGTTCAGTTTCAAGTATCTACAACGAATTTGTAATATCGATAAGATATTGATCAAATCGTGTTATGAAAAGTATTGTTTGTGGAAATTTAGAAGAGTTTTGTAGCCTCATGATGTGTTTTGCATCATAGACATTATCTAAAACATGAGACCTCTATAAAACGGTGGCCCTGTGAAGTCGCAATGTTTGCATAGAGTGATCACCACCCCCTGAAGGTAATTGAATCGTCTTTGATTAGTTGGCCGTGTGGAACATGGAAAAGATTTATCTCTATTTACTCCCAAGATCATGTCTCATGCGCCTTAGTTAGACCAGGGATACCGCTAGGTCGAATACATACATACATGTACCTAAACTACATTAGCTTAAAGAAACAAAGAACCTTGCGGATCCATATAACTTTATACAACCAAATAGCTTTGGCTCAGTTGATACCCAGTTCCGAAAAACTCATGGGCTCGTTGGAGAGATTTTGTGGATAAAAGGTCAAGGGTTAGAGTTTCGGCTCTTGCTCACTCCGGTGCCCCACTGGGCAAAGAGAGTTGCCGGAGCTATTCCTTGTGGGTGGACAATGACTGGTGCTAAAAGGCACCCGGGGTTAAGGTGTTCCCACATATTCACACCTTTTGTGGATCTCAAGTCGGAAAAGTTGGAGTAGTATATATTTTGATACACTCAAGTTGATCACCAAAAGGAATTTACAAAGTAGGAGATGAGGACTAGACAAGAGTGAATATAAAATTGGTCCACACAAAAGAAGAGTGATCATTAGAAAGAGATCTCACAGCTACAACAAGCAGTTGCTTTACTAATTATACTCCTAATTAAATGCATACAACAACCTGTCATCAAGATAAACAAAAACAGAAATGATGATTGAATATGACATCTTTGCCCCCACAATGCCAACTGGCTTATATGCAGGTTTGGTTCATTCATGGCTAAAAATCGAAATTACAAATGGAGATCAGATATGGCCCTTGAATTTGGATTACATAGTAATAGTGTAAGAGTAGTTAGGTATTGGCATCTTTGCATCAACATCAACATAACTACGTACACATGTATGCGTGACAGGGGCCCTTGATAACATATCGCAGTATTAATTGGTAGTAAAAGCGCTACGAAGTATGAACCACGTACTAAATGCATACGTTTATTCGAGGGGTACACATGTGTTCGGATGCACACATCATACATTTGTGACTCTAATAAGATGGGACAATTGTCTAGGGTTTGTTTGACGTTACGTTTTGAAAAAGTGATTATGTGATACTCCGTATAGATTATAGTGGAGAGCGCGGGAAACAACCTCTTACTTTGATGTCATATTAGTTTCACGTCACCATTTACATTTCTTTTTTCCCCTTTTCATTACCTAAAACCTTTGTTGCACATTCTCATTACTCTCTTTTCAAACCCCTCGAGGAAGATACGCCGCATTATCAGACATGTTCTTGGCAAGGGAATGGGGGCGGTCTTCCCTCCTTGCCGATTTTGCCATCCACACCTTGGTTCCTTAGAAAAACATATAATTGATGCTTGTCAATCTATATGTTCAAATAATGTCTATTTGTGCTTTTAGAGCTTTAGTTGAGTCACAATCATTCGTGCTTAAGCCCACAGAGATGCTACCAGTTGATTGTTTTCAGTTTCCCACTGCGCCAATGGGCTTATATTGATGCTCCTCTTAACTGATAGCTGCTCACATTTGGGCTTCGGCCCATTACCATATGACAACTCATGTCGTTAACTTTGCACATTTTGCTATTCTGTGTTTTCATAACTCCATATATATAAAAGTACATCAAGTCCATGAGGTATTTTTGTTAGACAGTTACCACTTACCTGCTATTTCCGTCTCAAATAATATGTTTACTATTCAAAACTAATGTTCACTACTAAAAATCGATAGATAATTTGTATCAAGTTAATCATGTTACCGTTACTTAAAATTATCATTACAAAATTCAAAAAAGATATTAATTAATTAATTAAAAGTAAAGTTTGTCATTCTGCAAAAAGTAATTATTATGTTTCCTTAAACTGTATATTTTTTTTATCGGTCGACAACTTTTTAAGACGAAGAGAGTACTTACGAGTCAACCCGGCCAACACGTGAACCAAATATATTGTATGCACAAAAACCATCCATTTAAACTCAAATAAGTTATATATCCAACTTGTTAAATTCCCTCGTTTAATTTGTTGTCTCTTGTTTGAAGGACTAAACATGCTGGAACGTTGGATCTAAACAAACCACTAAAAACAAAACATGTGTTTTCTAGCTGTGCATGGTGCATTGTTTCTCAAGTCATAGGTTTTAACTTTTACGCCATACTTAATATATATAAAAGCCAAAACTATTAGTAATAATTAATTAAGTCTGACAAAAATCACATTTCTTGTTGCCTGTGAGTTCCCCAGCCTCCAACCACGGCTTACAACTCGCTGACCAAACCCTAAATTCACCTCTAAATACCAACTGTCTTTGTACTTAACGCACATGCATGCTGTATTTTTTTTTTCTGTTAAGAAATGAGCATCTTAAACCGTCCATGCATGGATGGCAAGCTACAATAACTTTTCGATAACTCCTGTCGCAAACTATTGGCATGAATCATCCCTGACACAGTTAAAAATTCAGGCAGAAAAATCTCTCTTAAGTAAGATATTTTCAAGCGTAAATTTTGTTGCTATTATTAGATAGATAGATCAGATTAGTTGGCCATATTTGCCACTGCTTGCCATCAGGGCCATCTCGTGGTTTTCGGTGGCTCTAGGCAATAACAAGAAAGAGGCCCTAATACACTTGTAAATTAAAGAGAAATTGTGTATAAACTTGAATTATATGACTCATATATGTTTAATATTATACATATTTATATGCAAAACTAATAAAAATGTGACCCTTTTTAATGTGCGATGTCACCTATTGGACACCCCTCCGAGCCCCCTCTGCTTGACATGTGTGGCAAGAACATAACATCTTGAAGTTGATGATAAGCTGCCTTCAGCTCAAACCGACACATAACGTAGCTCAAGCTGTGAACTGAAGATGCATGTGGAAGATCGATCACTGATTTGAAAATTGGTCAAGATGCATGATGAAAGTTGGTGTGTTTTTATTCGTCCTGTTTGTCTCTACCATAATTTGTGGTATTGTGTCTAAGACTAATATACATTCAAACTTGTAGATTATGGTACACTTTATTCTCTTACATGAAATTAGTAATAACCACTCAAGCATCAAGCTGGTAAATGGTTTATAACTATCGTTACTTGAAGTTATCAAACCAACCTCCATAAAAAGATAGTTTTAATTTGTGTTAGCCCGTGCATCATTCGCCCAAACGGTAAAAATCGACAATTGTAGAAAATTTTAAAGTTTGTGCTAAATATTTTGCAGAATTTGATCATTGCTTTATTAAATATCATATATAAAATACATTGTATAAGTATATCAAATAAGTTATATTTTGGTGAGAAAGTCATAGCAATAATGGTCACATGCTACAATGATCCAAATTATTAGTGCCAATATATAATTCTATTTCTTAATTTAAATGCTTAATTGTCTTTCAACTTGTTTTATTATATTCTTAACTATATATTATTAATATATACAGATTTTTATCAAACTAAGAAAATAAAGAAACTTGTAAACTACCATTGATAATATATTTTAACATAGATATGAATGATACTGTAGGGATGACTTAGTTTAATTAATTAATTGATTTTTTTTCAAAGTATAATGGTTCATTTTTATCATAGAACATGCATGAAATGGGAGGGTGTTATCTGATTAAGTATGTAAGCAAAGTAATAAATAAGAGAATGGGCATATATAAAAAGTCTAAAATAAATTTTTTAGAGAGGAAGCATTTTCTGATATATTTGTTTCTTCTTGTTTCTTTGTCCCAATAAAAAACAATAACAACACGACACATGATCCATGTTCCATGCTCCCTATAGCTTGTAACCAAATTAATGTTGATCAATTTTATACCATATTTGTACTTATATTTAGTGTAAGTAGAAAGGCATCTATCCATATGGTTATCTCACCGGCCAAAATAATCAAAACTAGCAATACAAGATGATTATACAACGTTTGTGTTGTGACTCATAATTCCTACTTTTCATTACAAAATGGAAGTGGTGGTTTAAGTTGTTATATGATGAAAACCACCCATGTCTCAAAATAATTGTTTCCAAATAAAAAACACGTCATTTAAAAAAAATATAATTGTTATTGATTTTTTGTTTTACTTTCTGTTGAATGACAATTTTACTATTTTACAATTACAGAATAATTTGATTGAAGTTTGTAATTTTTAATATCACTATTTGCAATATAATAAACTTGATACATTATTCACAAATATATATGGAGGGAACAATAATTTTGGGACAACCCGAAATAGAAAGGACTATTAATTTGAGACGGATGAAATATTTATCATGCATGTAAATAGCAAATTTAGAAACCTAATGGACCCGGACCTCATAAACGGGCTTGGGACAACTGCCATATTCTCTAACATTCTACCGCTGTTCAAGCGACGAAATCGCAAAAGCTCAGAGCATATATCCTACATCAAACACAAGAAACTATATGGTCAAACTTTCGATTTACAAATGAATCCGCTTTTCCTATTAAAATTCCTAGCATTGATCTTCTTATTCTTCTCCACAACGATATCAATGTTAATATCTAATTGGTGTAAAAAAAAACCATCCTTTTTGTTAGATTGAGTAGTTTGCTAAACCTTATAAATTTATCTAAATTTTGTGTAATCGTTTTGTTTTTTCGCCCATAGCTCTTTGCTAGAGTACTTAGCGTGTTTACGTTGTGCGGCCTCAATCACCGCACAACTAGGCACATAATAAACCATACCAGTTTGCGTCAAGGGCGATGACAATGTCAGATCGACACATACATCAAGCCGTCTATCCCACGAGTAGAGCAACATATCAGCTGGACGTAAGGGTTTGTCCCTTTCTTCACTAAATCCGATATCAACTTCTTTACGAGCTGAAATCCCCGACCAAAAATAGATGTCACCCAGGGTATCACGTACCACGTTATGCCGATGTTTAATACCAATAATACGAATGCACGATACAACATGGTCCCCATAAATATCCCCTGTAAAGATCCTAGAACAAGCTGAGCATGACATCTGAACAAAGAACAGGGGATGCCGATAGCATAACACACATCGGTAGGTCCTAACATTCACAGTATGTCCTAACCCAGAGATCGCAACCACCATAAGCCACTCCGAAGTGTAGTCCTCCATTTGAGATTTCCATAACGCCATCTGTCAAGTAGATAGGGAAAAAGTGGATTCAGTCGTTTGGGTAACACGTGTGAAATATATATATGCCAATTTCTTCATAAGTATTGGGGCATCGATCTCACTTGAATTACTCAAAAGGTCAATCTCCAATTTTTGCATTAAAAGCACACAAGGTATCATTAATGTCGGAGAAGCTTAGTCTGCAAGCTAGCAGATTAGAGCCTAGACGCAAGGAATGCATAGTTCAAGTCATCACCTGCAAAGTGAACATCAAACCCCCCAAATGCAAAGGGTAAGGTGGCAAGCCTCCATTGCCAGTCACCAAAACCAGGTCCAGAAGCAGTGAAAACACGCTCCAGAAAAGAATGAAGTTATGCATCAAATGAACTCTGAGCAAGCTTGAAAACCCTGTGAGAGCATGTGTGCATAGAAAAATATAACTTGGAAATACCGACACAAGCACGAAGGAGCAACAACTCAAATCGAGGGTCTTTAATCTTAGCAACAGCACCCATTAGCTCAATGGTTTTGGCAACTCTTTTCATAACACGCTTAGTACTAAAATCAATGTCCACACTAGCAGGCTCACCCAGTAATTTAACACCATGCAAAGTTCGGGCAATATTAGGGAAGAAAACATCCGCAAGACTGCTTCTAAGGTCTTCCTTTGAACAAAAACCTTAGTTTTATCAACATTAAGTTATAAACTGCAACGAGGTCCATTCGCCATAATAAGCTTTAAAACCTTCCCCACAAGTAAAGTATCTCCAATAATAGTGTCATCATCAAGATACCAAGCTTGAATGGAAGGGCCAAAGGAGTCTCTAATCTTGCATACCAAAGGATGTAACACTAAGGAAAAAAGTAAAAGTCCAAGAGGAGCACCTTATTTCACACCTTGATGAGACCATAAGGTGTGTTCCCCATAATATAATCTAGCTGGGTTGGAGTAACAAAATTTCACCCAACGTGAAATAGAAAGACAACGAAGACGAACTTCATATAGCATAACCTCACGATCCACTAAATTGAAGGCATTTTTTAAATCCACCAACGACATCGAAAGACCCACATCATCTCTACGGTATTCAATCAACCGATTCATGGCATGAATTATAGCCTACCCTCCTCCAGATACCCCAACACCAAACTATTGATCATTTAGATAATCATCTAAAGAATGGTCAATCATAGTAGCACTAACCCTAGAAATCAAACGCTTCTAAATAGTACCCACACCAATAGGATGAATACCACCCTTGGCTTGACTAGCGGTGTGAGATGAGCACTAGCAATAAACTCACCGACATCTTGTGGCATTTACCATCAAGAGAGAGATTAATCACTTGGGTGATAGAAGCGACTAACTCATTCAAAATAGCCACAGTAACACCACTTAAACAATCCATAAAGGTTTTGGGCACGCAAACCATACCATCTACAAGACGTACCACAAGGGAAACTCTTAATCATATCTAGAACCACAACAGGAGATGCAATAAGGTGATGATGATCAATAGGTATATGCAGCAAAAGAGGAGCATGTTTGAATATGTGTTTAGCGTTTAAGTCCTCGAGAGTAGCATCATTATAAGGAGCAACACCAGAAGAAGAAGAAAGTCCCTGACTGCCGCAGTATAATGGCCATCAAAAATCTTCCTTTTACACTGCTTGATATTACGCTCACCCAAGTCCAAGTTTTCCTCATCAATATTAGACTATGAAAGGGAAGGTTCATCTAAAGCCTCTCGCACAAGCCATGGCTACTAATCTTGTTGTTTTCAAGGTAAGCCCATTTCCACCACTATCGTGACAACCATTGAGACCTACAAAAGGCCAATGAAACCGCACAATAGCCATAACAATCAGAACATGAACCGTACCAACCTCCACCAAATGCTAAGGATAATACCAATATACCAAAATACCACGAAAAAACCGAGGATAATACCAAACTGCCAAATGCCAAAATATCACCAAATTAACATACCACCAAAATACCACTAGAGTTCATGCATGAAATTGCCTAGCTGAAACAAACACCAAGAACCAATGCAAAACCAAAGCCAATGAAACTGTTAGGAAGATACAAACTTCTCAAACCCAAAAAGAAACCAAGACCCGAACAGCGCGAAACCTAAAAACTGTTATGAAGATGCAACCTGCCCAAAACCAAGAAACAATCAAGAATGTTACAAAGGTGCAACCTGTTACGATCGACGAAGCAACCAAGGCTCAAACAACTTGAAACCGAGATACTAAAACGCATACGCAAACTGCCCAAAACCCTGAACACAAAAACCCACAACACCAAATGACACCTTAAACCTATGTCAGAGAGGCAAAGAAAACCCGCAACAGAAGACGAACGAACCACTTACAAAATGTCAACATGAATGGCTAGATGATAACCACCACGAAACCACCACTACAGAGAATAGCAAAAATAGAAACCCTAAATCAGTTAGAACGTCCCAGCAGTAACCAAACCGAGTCAGGTTTAAAAAAAACCCTAAATCCGTTTAAAATAGAGAAAACAAAAACCCTAAAACAACATGCTCGATTACAAACCACACTCCAAATGAGATGCTGAATCAATGATTCATCTGGGATGTTGAATCAATGGGGCAGGAACGATGGGGTAGAAGCATGATCAAAATGACGGTTTGAAATCGTCATAATCGGCCATTATTTAGGCGAATATATAACTCTTTAGATGATCTTCCATATACAATAAAAGTATGTCAAAGAAGATTTGAAATGTTTCAATAAGACACATTAACTCGCCCTAAAGTTTGTAGGTATGATACTATACTTAGAATTATGTGTTCATTTGGGTAACGAGCTCTATGAAATTTTACTAAAGCTAAACTTTCAAGAAATTTTACGATATAATAGCCATTATCGAGGTTTTCTTGATTTTTTCCCCAAAATATTGTATAGAAAGATATGTTGCTAACATGTAACTAGTGGGCACACGTTTGACCATGTTTAAAATGAAATTATGAATGCATATAATTGGAAAATGTTATTAATTTCAGCAATCAATAGGCTTACTTAATGTTTATTTAATGCATTAATGAATTTTGTGTTTAATGCATTTATGGTGAGTAATTGCACATATTAGCAAAACCTATGTAATTATAAAACTCTTTCAAGGATCTTCGACATACAATATAAAGTATGTCAAAGATGAGTTTGAATGTGGTAGTAAGATACATTAACTCACCATAAATTTTGTAGGTATAATACTATAATTAGAATGATGTGTTCATATGGGTTACGAGTTCCATGAAATACCTATTTAAGAAATGAGGACTTTTAAGACCTAACAATGGCTATAAATAGCATACTAAAAAGGGAGGATTTTTAAGACCTAACCATGGCTACAACTCGACACTTGCCAACACAAGGCCTACCCAAAAAACTAAAGTAAAATAAATAAAAGATGAACATATTCATATTGTAGACAACAACTACAACATGAACACATGTTACAAGATATATATAGTCTATTGGCTTTATCGGCTATGCGTGACTATAAATATAAAAACTAATAACAACATTATTAAATTTTTATTGTATGCTATGTCATATTTATGCAAATGAACATAATAAAATGAGAAATTAATATCAACAATATTAAAATTCTAAATCTAAAAAGCATTTAACATTTAAGGCATATCAAACTCATTTTAGTCATAACAATTAAAGACATAAATAAATGGCCAAATCGTATAAAAGTTTACCCAACTTACAAAACATGTTCGACTTTATACATTTTTATTGACTAGTTTACAAATATTCTATTTAATAATACTTTTTATAATAAAAATCAATAGTTAATTATTAAGTATTATACTTTCTCATATACATTTTATTATTACAAATACTCACTTTAATTGCATGAAACTCAAACTTGATATCTTAGACAAATGTGTTTATTGACAAGTTTACATATATTATATTTACTCATACTTTTTACAATCATAAACAATTAATACTTATTTAATGATCTACTTTATCATACAAATTTTATTATTATAAACACTCACTTTCTATTGCATGAAAGTCAATTTTGATATCTTAGAAAAATGTGTTCGTGTCAAATGTATTACCAACATGTTCAAATCTTTATATTTTTATTAATGGTTTATAAATAACATATTCAATCATAATTGTGTTAATCATTAAATTTAATAACTATTAATTCTTATATCTAATCATGCATTTTATGATCATATTCACTTAAGTTTATTGGATAGAACTCAATTTTCATATATTATAGTAGATAGATACATTTATGATTATAATTACTTAAGTTTATTCCATTGAAATCAAATATTATATATTCTACTTATATATATAATATTTCTATTATTATAAATACTAAATACATTTTAAATATTATATTTTTTTAATCATAAATACTCACATTTAATGATGAAACTCAATTTATATATTATAGATAGACAAATTATTGCATTGAACTTAAATAATAAATACTTTTTAGATAATATATATATATATATATATATATATATATATATATATATATATATATATATATATTTTATTATCATAAATAATAAATACTTTTTAGATAGCATAATTTTTTTTATCATAACACATACACATGTCTTTCACTTTATAAAATGACATTTGTCAACATGAAATTTATTATCGTATATTAAGAGTATTCTCATGTTGATAAATGCAGAACACACACCCTTAACTTTGTTACAAATACAACTAGGAATTTTGATCCGTGCAATGCATAGGTCTTGGTTTTACTATCAAAATCAAACTTTTATTTTTGCAAGAACACGACATATGTCACGGGTTAAAATATATACAAATGGGTCCATTGAAATAATATTGTGGGTTAAGTTAAGTTGTTGTTGTTGGTTCTTTTAAATATTCGTGACACATAACTTTGGGTTAAATTATTACAAAACATGTTCGACTTTATACATTTTTACTTATACATTTTTATACATTTTAATCATAATTTTTATAATAAAAAAACAAAATAATTATTAATTGTTTTACGTTATCATATAGATTTTGTTATTATAAATACTCACTTTTATTGCATGATACTCAATTTTAATATCTTAAATAAATATGTTTATTAACAAGTTAACAAATATTTTATTTGATCATACTTTTTATAATCAGGAACGGTTAATAATCATAATTTTATAATATATCATATATATTTTATTATTATAAACACTCACTTTTATTGCATGGAAGTCAATTTCAATATTTTAAATAAATGTGTTCGCGTCAAATGTTTTAGCAACATGTTCAAATCTTAACATTTTTAATTTATGGTTTATGGTTTATAAATACATATTCAATCATATTTTTGCTAATCATTAAATTAAATAACTTTTAGTTCTTATATTTAACAATATATTTTATGACCATAATAACTTAAGTTTATTGTAACGCCCCGTGAACGACACGACTTAAAATCATTGAAATTTAAACTTTTACGCGGAAACAATTTGACTTAAAACTGACCTCTTGTTGCTAATCGTTGAACTGATATAATTCTGTAACAAACTGACCCTTGAAAGTATTTTTACATGAAACTAGACTCAATTATCTTCGAAATGACAGGTGCTCGACCCGTGACGACTTACGGTTAAAAAGATATGATTTTTTTCAAATTTGTTCTCTAAATTAGTTCTCCAAATTTGTTCTCCAAATTAGTTCTCCAAACTAGTTCTCCACTAGTTCTTCAACTATTTTAACCACTTTACAAACACTTATCCATATACTTTGTTTTTACAAACATTCTTGACCAGTTTGACCCAAAATGGGTTAAAATAGACCTTGTCCCAAACACCCCTTTTTCTGCATATCCATTTTATATACTTTTCACCCATTTTTCGGAAAATGACATCTATTACTCAGAATGAAACCAAAATTTCCAGAATTTATTAAGACCTCATATTTATCATTTTCATGCATAAACATTAACCAATTGACCTTCGGAATGGTACTTTACAAAACGACGGGTATTATGTAAAATACCCGTTTTGACCCGTTACATTACATACAACCTTTACCACTTCCGAATTACTTCAAACCTTTCAAAAAGCATTAACTTAACATATTAAATCATGTCCATAATCATTAACCCATTTAAAACCCAAAATGGGTATAATTACATGTTATACCAAACGCCCCTTTATCTTTGACCATAAACACTTAAATCATGTTATGACATACCGTTGACGACCCACTCACTTCAATAACCATGACATATACCTTGACACTTGACAACACACTTACAAACCATTAAGACCAACGGGGGTACCACATTGACTTGAGCTCGGTATCTACCTAAGCTCTTACTTTCTTACCATGCTTCTAATCTTTCGTACTAATCATCCTTAAGCCTTAGTCCAAGCTTACCATTTAGCATAAGCACCTACAAAACATTGACATCTTAAAACCATAAGCACGAGGCTTAGTAAGTAGAGCGGATATAACATAATATCATAAATCATTCATACATTACATATCATCAACCATTAGTCCATTTTAATCATTAAAACACGTACCTTAAATCACTTAAGCACCAACATGCCTTATAGGTCAAAGCATCAACATACCTTAAACCTATTTCACCATTATCTAAACTCTCCATGACTAGTTATACCAAACTAGTCTCTAACACACTTTCACATAAGCACATACATTCATAACCTTAACACATAATACATAACACATAATATGATGAATTCAATATAACATCATCTTATAACCGGTTTACTTACCTTAATTCCAAAATAGTGAAACTAAGCACATCATTATCAACATCATCATTCTCCACTCTTGCAATCTAAGCTATTTCACTAAAGGCATAAAAACATAATCAATTAACTATATTATGGTTACCACAACTATAGCTCCTTTTAATCACTTCTAATTACCACATAATCATAGAATGATTATATGATAATTAATTCCATTAAATTATGAACTTAACTCAATAAAACTTAACCCATGATCATCATATTCCATTAATTAGCTAAAAACCATCATTTACCCAATTCCCCAATTTGGGTATGAACCCTAACTTATAATTTCATCAATTAACTTAAGACAAAGGATTACTTACTTGAGAGGATCATTACTATGGCTTTACTACTGAATTGGGAACATAATCTCTTCATTACTAGCCCATCAAACTTGGTCTCTCTTTCCCTCCCTTCTTCACTTCACGACACAAACACACAGCTACACACTTCCTGGAATATGGAGAATGTGGTAGAAGATAACTATTAATTGTTATATTTTGCCTAATTGACACATTAGGTCCTTCAAGTCTCATTCCTTCTATTTGGCCACACCATACTTTATAACATGTTTAGCACTTGGCAACATAGGTCCCCTTACTCTCTATAAATATAACATAACATGTGTTAACTATTAGTTTGACTATCGGGTTGACTACAATATAACATTCGTTGACTAACCAATCGCTTTAAACCTTGGTCAATTTCATCTAAGGTGGGGCCTATTTGTATCCGGGATACGGGTCTAACAATTCTACCCTCCTTATTTAGATTTCGTCCCCGAAATCTCTCGTCTATTACTAGCCATGACTTGGTCATTTCTTAACCTCATTCTTAGTACTAAGCACACTTCCATTCAAAAATTTCATTGCAATGATCTAAGTGATCCTGCAACACAAATTGACACATTCCAAAAATCCTAAATTCACTCTACTTCTTGTTGATTTATCTAAGAGCATACGGCTCTTACTAAGGTTGTTATGTTAAACGAGACACATTTATTATAACCAAAATATCATTTGATCACTTTATCCCTATTACACCACATTCTTACTTTCTTTACTCTAACTTTTAATCAAGGATTATATGTCACTTGAGAAAATTTGCGCCAATTTGACTTTATATAAGCCAAATATAAACTAATAAAACTTAAGATTCTCATCTTTACCGTAATCATCTCAATACCCTTTTAACATTTTTTTAACACCTTACTTTCTTTACTTCATTTTAAGGATTTCCGCTAAGTATTATAAGTCACTTAGGAAATCTTAGGTCGTATTTGACTTTCACAAGTCAACATTGACTAATACCTTCACATTCTATTATGGTCATTCCATTATTTCATTAACATTTTTATTATAGGGCCTTGTTTCCTTTACTTCTTTCTATAATTTCCTTGTCAAAGACTACAAGTCTCGTAGGAAATTTCAATATTTTGACTTCATAAGGTCAAACTTTAACTTACATCATCGCATTTACACATAAGGGTGCTAATAAAGGTTAGCATCCATTACTATCATTATTCACATTTTGTACCACTCCTCAAGGTACATTATAATATCATTACAAATTCTTAATCTTTCCAAGTCATACTTAAGACACTTAAATGATTGGTTTCACTTAATGTCTCAATTTAAAGTCGCATTCTAATTATATCCCACCTATCTTAGTTCTTAAGACTTCTAACTAATTCTAGGCTTTCATTTTCCACCCTTTTTACCTTACTCATGCCATGTCGAGAACACATAAGCCCACTCATTTATATTTCCTCATTTACATGGAAAGTCGTCCCAGTCTATGTAAATCAAGAAACATAAACTCATGGTTCGGAGATTCACAATTTCTTTAATTAAATGAAAAGGCATCCCAATCCATTTAATCAAGGAAATCATAAATCGTCCTACTTATACACTTTCGACATAACATTCGTACTTATTACTAGTTTTCACTTTACTTTCTTTCTCTTCGTTCTTTTACACTTCACATTACTTTTAATTTTTAGACTTGGATCCATACCATTATCACATTTACTTTGGGGATTTTTATATGCCAAAGATATAGGCAACCCTTTGCCGGTGAAGGCAATACATTCCTTCATTAACATCATTAGCTTGGTCTCCCGAAGGATACCACCATTAACATTAGCTCGGCCATCCCAAAGGATACCATCATTAACATTATTAGCTTGGTCATCCCAAAAGGATACCATCATTAACATTAGCTTGGCCATCCCAAAGGATACCATCATTAACATTATTAGTTTGGTCATCCCAAAAGGATACCATCATTAACTATCATTAATTCATCGGTTATATGATAGCTACCTTTAACATTTCACATTTAACATTAGATCCAAGTCATTAACATTTTAACACTCTCACTTTTTCATTCCTTTTATTAAGTTTAAGTAAGCATCATTGGTATATGAAACCTGCTTGTCATATTTACACATTTTTATGTGTTTACACTTCTCAGTACAACTTACATTCTTTAACTCAAGTTAACCATTTCCACATCTTTACCATTACCTCTTTTAGGCCACTCGATTCTTTTCCACTTCTAACCTTACATAGGTTAGATTGATAACACCTTTGTTAACGTACGTTTATCCTTTACATTCATTTTAAACATCAACACGATCTCTTCGCGTTTTACTAAACAACATATTATTACGCTCTTACTTAAATTCTTAACTCATCCCTTTTTAGTAATTAGCACAATGGCTATACCATTTTCATTTCATCATTACTTGTCATCATTTCTTAATCTCATTCATTACTTTTTCACATTAATAGACGCTTAACAATTAGTGTGACAATTCTTATCTTGCTATCACACATTATACTTTAGCACACTTATCATTTATTACGTTTCACACCTTAAGCGTCAAATACTTTAATTCACAATTATCCCATCTCTAATATCACTTATCATTTCTAATCACATTCCATACCGTTATTCCAACACACATTCATATAATCATAATACGATCACCGACACTAACCAAGGTGTACGACAATCTAATCATTTAGATACCTCAAGGCCTCTACGGACTTATATCACATAAAGATCAATACTATAGCACGCATTCATTATTATCAACTTAGGTTCATGTAAACTATCACATGATCAGATTCAAAACTTAAACATTTACTTTCTCGCTTTAACTTCTCTTACATTCAACGCATCTAATGGTGGTTTAAGTCTAGGAAACCTAAAGTGGAAACCTATTTCACTTAAACCGAAGCTCTGATACCAACTTGTAATGCCCCGTGAACGACACGACTTAAAATCATTGAAATTTAAACTTTTACGCGGAAACAATTTGACTTAAAACCGACCTGATGTTGCTAATCATTGAACTGATATAATTCTGTAACAAACTGACCCTTGAAAGTATTTTTACATGAAACTAGACTCAATTATCTTCGAAATGACGGGTGGCTCGACCCGTGACGACTTACGGTTAAAAAGATATGATTTTTTTCCAAATTTGTTCTCCAAATTAGTTCTCCAAATTTGTTCTCCAAATTTGTTCTCCAAATTAGTTCTCCAAGCTAGTTCTCCACTAGTTTTCCAACTATTTTAACCACTTTACAAACACTTATCCATATACTTTGTTTTTACAAACATTCTTGACCCGTTTGACCCAAAATGGGTTAAAATAGACCTTGTCCCAAACACCCCTTTTTCTGCATTATCCATTTTATATACTTTTCACCTATTTTCCGGAAAATGACATCTATTACTCAGAATGACACCAAAATTTCCAGAATTTATTAAGACCTCATATTTATCATTTTCATGCATAAACATTAACCAATTGACCTTCGGAATGGTACTTTACAAAATGACGGGCATTATGTAAAATACCCGTTTTGACCCGTTACATTACATACAACCTTTACCACTTCCGAATTACTTCAAACCTTTCAAAAAGTATTAACTTAACATATTAAATCATGTCCATAATCATTAACCCATTTAAAACCCAAAATGGGTATAATTACATGTTATACCAAACGCCCCTTTATCTTTGACCATAAACACTTAAATCATGTTATGACATACCGTTGACGACCCACTCACTTCAATAACCATGACATATACCTTGACACTTGACAACACACTTACAAACCATTAAGACCAACGGGGGTACCACATTGACTTGAGCTCGGTATCTACCTAAGCTCTTACTTTCTTACCATGCTTCTAATCTTTCGTACTAATCATCCTTAAGCCTTAGTCCAAGCTTACCATTTAGCATAAGCACCTACAAAACATTGACATCTTAAAACCATAAGCACGAGGCTTAGTAAGTAGAGCGGATATAACATAATATCATAAATCATTCATACATTACATATCATCAACCATTAGTCCATTTTAATCATTAAAACACGTACCTTAAATCACTTAAGCACCAACATGCCTTATAGGTCAAAGCATCAACATACCTTAAACCTATTTCACCATTATCTAAACTCTCCATGACTAGTTATACCAAACTAGTCTCTAACACACTTTCACATAAGCACATACATTCATAACCTTAACACATAATACATAACACATAATATGATGAATTCAATATAACATCATCTTATAACCGGTTTACTTACCTTAATTCCAAGATAGTGAAACTAAGCACATCATTATCAACATCATCATTCTCCACTCTTGCAATCTAAGCTATTTCACTAAAGGCATAAACACATAATCAATTAACTATATTATGGTTACCACAACTATATCTCCTTTTAATCACTTCTAATTACCACATAATCATAGAATGATTATATGATAATTAATTCCATTAAATTATTAACTTAACTCAATAAAACTTAACCCATGATCATCATAATCTATTAATTAGCTAAAAACCATCATTTACCCAATTCCCCAATTTGGGTATGAACCCTAACTTATAATTTCATCAATTAACTTAAGACAAAAGATTACTTACTTGAGAGGATCATTACTAGGGCTTTACTACTGAATTGGGAACATAATCTCTTCATTACTAGCCCATCAAACTTGGTCTCTCTTTCCCTCCCTTCTTCACTTCACGACACAAACACACAGCTACACACTTCCTGGAATATGGAGAATGTGGTAGAAGATAACTATTAGTTGTTATAGTTTTCCTAATTGACACATTAGGTCCTTCAAGTCTCATTCCTTCTATTTGGCCACACCATACTTTATAACATGTTTAGCACTTGGCAACATAGGTCCCCTTACTCTCTATAACTATAACATAACATGTGTTAACTATTAGTTTGACTATCGGGTTGACTACAATATAACATTCGTTGACTAACCAATCACGTTAAACCTTGGTCAATTTCATCTAAGGTGGGGCCTATTTGTATCCGGGATACGGGTCTAACATTTATTGCTTTGAACTCAAATATTATATATTCTTTAAATAGTATACTTTATGATCATATAGTATATTTTACCTATATTTTATGATAAAAAATAATGAAACTCAAATTTTATATATTATAAATAGATAGATATTATAAATAATACTTGGATTCATATTATAAAAGGATAAAGACTAAATATTTTATATAATTAAAGAAAACCCCTAGTGAGGACTTTTGTATTTCATAAAAAATAATATTTCCTTATTTGATAATAATTTAATTACTATTATTTTTCCTTTTAAGATATTTAATTGAAAAAAAGTTTAAATATTTCCTCATTTAGTCAAAAATTTTAAAAAATCGATTTTGTATTAGATGTAGAAAAAAATTCAAAAATACGAATGTCCATAAGATTCAATAGTTAATACTTTTTGTCCAAAACTGTAAATAAAATTAGCTGAACTCCAAAAACAAAAATATCATCTTCTCAATAAGTTTTTCCCATAACAAAAAGAAAAAAAACCTAACAATCGATGAAGATGATCAACGATATAGCCTACTCTTTCCTTAAAACCCACCTTCGTTATCTAAATTTAGGTCAGTACTCATCCTAATCAACCATCACCAACCTATTCATATCCATCCGTGGGCGATTCAATATTATAATCAGTTACTTTTTTAATTTCAATAAATTGTAAGCTCATAATCTCATCTTATACAATTTTTTGTTTGTTTTATAATATTGAATAGGTACCTAATATTCAAAATTAGGGTCTATATGGTTTTATAGTTGTGTTTAGATTATGTAGATATATGATGTTAAAATATTTGATAGTGTATCGGTTTGATACTATATTGTTTCAATAGAGTAATTTACCATTTGTAACCATGATATGTGGATTACTCTATTGAAATGGTAAATTACTCTATTGAAACAAATGGTAAATTACTCTATTGATGTTCACAAGTGAACCTTTGAGTTTTTTGGCATGTCGTCTATGTGGTTAATTTATAGTTTTAGATCATAACGAGTCTTTTAATGTTTATTGACTTTCAATCTATCTTTTAAAATATGCTATGAAATCATCGAAACCTCTATAAAGAGTTTATTCAAAGGTACATTTTTTAAAGACTTTGAAACATGAGAACATAATAAAGTATGATGTGTCTTGGGTGGACGATAAGAACAAACTGTTAACATGATCACTGAACTATTCACGTCCCAGGAATTTGAGGCAGTAAGTCGTGTTCCTCCTGCGTTTTCCCTTTTATATTTAATTTTAGTTTGATTAAGGTAATATATGTATTTAGATACAACAAGAAGCGTATTAGCATAAGAGTGTAGATTTGAAGGCTATCAAGAATTGGTTTAGGCATATCCTCCAAGGCTTGACTTATCTCAACAGTCAAGAGCCGCCTAATATTTAGAGACTTGAAGTGTGACAACATATTTTTCAATGGAAATCAGGAGAAGTGAAATTGGAGATCTAGGATTAGCAACATTGGTGTTACCTCTTGCTGTCAAGAGTTCGATCGGTAAATCAATCAAATTCATTTGAGAGTGTCGCAGATTTGGTTAATCAAAATTTATCCCTTCACTGAATTGCAGGAACTCCTTAATTCATGGCTCCTGAGCTATATGAGGAGGAATATAATGAAGTTGTGGACATATATTCATTTGGAATGTGCATACCAGAATTGATTACTTGTGAACATCTGTACAACGAATTCATAAATCAAAGCACAAACATATAGGAAGGTCACTTCCGTAAGTTATCCTTTAGGAAACTTTATTCTATTACCTGGATATGTTTGAATTTGTGTTTAAGAACCCATTCTGGTCATACTTGAGTGATAATTAATCTCAAAATCAGATGCAACATCCTATTATATGCTTATTGTAAGTTTAATAGTTAAACACTATCTGCTATGAACTAGATATCAAATTCTGATTAATCAAATATCAGTAACGTACATAGCGCATATCCAAACACCCCCTCTGGTTTTTATTTTCCTAGCACATAGAGACGATTTTTCACATGATGTAGATGTGTGATCTTGGTCTCTTGTGTTGCAGGGTATAAAGCCCACTGGCCTCTCAAAAGTCAAAATTTTGTATCTGAATGCTTATTATCTGTGATGTCTTTCTGACTGTGGTATATTTCGTGGTGGCTGCCATGTTGGACATTGGCTAACTTGTTAATACAAATAAGCCGTAAAAACGTTTATTTATATTTTACGATCTTCTAATGTTTTGTCGATAACAAACGTAAAATCATTTTAACAAAACAAATAAAATAAGTAAATGGTTTGAGTCAATAGTCTACTAACACACTTACATTTTTCATATAAAACACTAAACAAGTAATAGTGCTTGTATGATTTAGTAATACGTATGTACAACAACTAGTGTTTACATATTCGGTAGATATATACATAATTAGTATGTTTTGTAATAGGGAATACAATAGGTAGAAGTTTAGGTATTTGACCCATTGACCAAATATATTGAATGTAGTTGGGTTTAACCCAAATTCCATGACCCATACCCATAGAGCATAACCCAAAACCCATTGCATGACATCATGCATAAGTCATAATGGGTATTATCCATGACCCATGAAGCTAACCCATGACTCATGAACTAGATGCATTGCATCTACTAGATACATTGTATCTACTTGGATACCCGTGGTCCAAAGTCTAGGACCCATGACCCAAAAACCCATGGGCCAAGAGGACCGTCCCATGGTTCCCCCAATTTACACTGGACGGATCCCTCAAGTAAGGAATCCGTGGAATAGTAGCACATTTTCCTCTATAAATAGTGAGCCATTTCTTCATTGTAACTCACCCCTTTCACATATATTTTCTCTTTGAGTTGTAAACTCTCTAACCACATATCCAAGTGATCTTTGTATGTAGTTTTGTGTTTGTGTGATTCTATAGGTTCCTCTTAAAGGTGAGATCACCACCTCTTGAAGTCGAGCAAGCTCAAGTCCATGGGTTGTGTGGAAAACTAGAAGGGGGGTTGAATAGTTTTGCCAATTTTAAGTTGATTTCAAAAACTTTAGATTCGATATTATGTGAAATCGTATGGATGTTGAGAACGTATAGATCTAATGATAACGCAAGCAAGTAAATAAAGTTAAGGGATAGAAAAGACACAACCGATTTATAGTGGTTCGGCTACAAGGTCACCTTCCTTGCCCTACTCCACTCCCCGAGTCACCTACTCGAGAGTTCAAGCACTATGTCAACAAACTCCTCCACTTGGCGGAGAAGCCTTCACAACGTTGCTTACACTTTTTACGGTACAAAGCTAGATACCGAGTCCGTAGCACGGTGGACCAAACCAACACAACTATTATACAACAAATATGTGAAATATCAAATACAAGATCTTCGCTACAGAAATCTTGCGGAGTGACAAATCAATCAAGGACCCCTTGCTTGGATGACTTGTAGAATGCTTGTGATCTCGCCTTAGAGAAGGACCTATATGAGGATCACAAATAGAAAGAAAGAAGAACAACTCTCTAGATCAAGTGATCTATATGTTAGAAGAGAATGAGAGTGTATAAGAGATTTAGTAAGAAGAGGGGTGAGTTAGAATAAAGAAATGGCTCTCTATTTATAGGCAAATTTCTCCTTTGTTCCACGGATCCCACGGATCCCTCCCACTTGGGATTCGTCTAGTGTAATCCTAGGGATCTGTAGTACACTCCTCTTTGCCCATGGGTTTTTTGGTTATGGGTCATGGGTTATGGGTTGGTCCATGGGTTTTCTTTAGATTCAATGTATCTAAGTATACATTGTATCTAGCCAACTTGGGTATGGGTTATGATCCATGGGTTATGGTTTTTACCCATCCTAATAAACTATTACAACAAATGCTTAATTATTACATTTTTGTATTTAAATGGCTATATGTAAATGCTTTACAAAAATTGTTGGGATATGAAAGTGCTGAAGATTGACGAAGTACTGAAGATTGATAAAGTACTGTAAACTACAAGTACTGGAAAGAGTCAAATAGTCAAAGTACTGCTAAAGATAAAGTCAAAGTACTGCACAATGAAGTCAAAGTATTGCAAGAACAAAGAACTGTTATATTAGTTTATAGAAAGTATTGTAACTCTAGAATGTTACGTATTAGATTACTTGTCATTATAAGGATACAATTTGAAAACCGACTAGGATATCCTTGAGCCTATAAAAGGACTCCTAGATTGGCATTAGAGGTATGAGTTTATGAGTTTTAGAGTTTACAAATTCACAAGTTATTTAGTGTTTTAGAGAGAAGTTCGATATTCTTAGAAGTTGTTTAGAGTATCTGCATAATAAGCAGATTTAGAGTTAATAATAAAAGTTATTCTTCTTAGCTTTGATAAGTAAATTCCGCGTACTTGATAAAGATTGCTCAGTGTTTCTTTGTTAATAACTTAGAATTTATCCGAGGTTATTAAACCTTAACAAGCTATTTAAAGTTAGTTTGATTAAAGTATATCGATCCAACAAGTGGTATCAAAGCTTGTGTGGAAACTTCGACTAGGAATAAACCCTACTACAAAAACAAAATCTAAAGATGTCGATTGATTCTGTTTCACCACCTTCCATCACCTCTATGAGGATTCCTGTCATCAAGAAAGGCGAATATGATCTATGGTGTATGAAGATGAGGCAAGACATTGCCATTCACGGACCAAGCTCTATGGAATGTAATTGTTAATGGTAATGAAGAAGTTCCAGAACCGATTGATGTTCCTGGACAACCCAAAGCACCTAAGGCAGTCTTACCAGCAGCTACATTAAGGAATCAAGAGAAGGCACTCAAAATTCTCTTGTCGCCATTCCAGGATGGTCATCTTCTCAAATTTCATGATGCTAAAGATGCTAAGCGCTCGGGCTGCTCTCAAGCCAAATTTGGAGGGAATGAAGCTTCTAAGAAGATGCAATCTGCGAAAGCAACAATTTGAAACTTTTACAGTTGGTGAAAGAGAGTCTTGATGCTGCATATGATAGGTTTCAAAATCTCCTCAACATGTTGGAGTTATACAAGGCACAAGTATCAGTTGAGGATGCTAATTTGAAGTTTCTAAGGAGTTTGCCATCTACATGGCGTGTGATTGCTACAATGATGGGAGGACAACCGGTTTGGATGTCATGGACTTTGATGATCTCTACCATCAACTGAAGGTGTATGAGCATGAAATGAATGGTCAAACCGGGTTCTAAATCACATAGTATTGCTTTTTGTCATCGAAAAGAAGGCGATACTTCAACCAAAAGTACGCTTCTCCTCAAAGTACTATTTCTTAAAATCTTGTTGTTTACACCCCCCATCTATGCTTTGAGCAAGCCCCACCAACAACTAATTTGCACTCAGATGAAGTTGTGTGCTCCTTATTTGCACAACAAGCTAGTTTACCTGTCACTTATGAAGATGATCTAGCACAAATTGAAGAAGATGCACTTGAGGAAATTGATATCAGGTGGCAAGTTGCTATGATCTTTGCTAGGATTAAGAAGTATATGAAGAAGACGAGGAAAGAGCGTTGATTTCAAACCAAAGCAGGGAATAACTTTTGACAAATCCAAAATTGAATGCTTCAATTGTCAAAAATCGGACACTTTGCAAGGGAGTGCAGGTTTGCTAAGTATCAAGCAAACAAGACATCTGAGAAACCAAAGTTAGAGCTCAAAGAAATTCCAATTACTGAAACAAAGGCTTTGGTTGCTCAAGAGAAGTTATCAGAATTTGACTGGAGTGAAGAGTTTGATGATGAACCGGTGACTTCTTGTATGTTAGCGATGGAAGAAGTAGGCTGAAGAGTCGATGGAAGAATTGAATTGGAGCACGATTTTGATGAGGAACACTGAACATCGATTTGGAATCCATAGATTGTTTAAGAGAATTTGATTGGAGCTTGGAAAGTGAAGATGATCCTGTTCAACTTGCAATGGTGGCTAATTCACCAAGTCCACCCCCTATCTCTGAGGTATGCTCAAATTGTCATGATTTTTATCACAAATTACTTGGCAGTTATGTGATTGAAAGAGATAATTGTGCTAGGGCTAGGTCTGAGGTAGCTAGTTACCAAATTACCTTAGAATCTATGGAAGCTAAAATCTTAACACATGAAAATAATGAAGTAGCTTGAAATGAAAAATATGCACAACGAGTTATCGGTTAAAACTAAGTGAATGGAAATTAAAATGTAAAATTTCTGAAATAAAGAAATTGACTAAGGAAAGAGATGATTTGTTAGCTAAGTTTCTTTGCTTGGGGTGAGTCGGTCTATCACATGTTACTTATGTTCAAAAACAGAGAAGAGCTTATATTAAAACAGGCTTAGGTTTTGGAATGGACTTTGATAACATAGAAGAGAATCAAGCTAATGATGACCTTGAGGATATAACCACTAGTGATGATGAACTCATTAATTATGTAGACACATCTAGTAATGAGGATTCAATTAGTGAACCACCTCACAGTATAAGAAAGATAATGGTTATCATGCGGTTCCACATCCCATCGAAGTCATCAACCCACTTAGGCCCTGATGTTTCTCGTTTTGGAGTAGACAGTCTAGAGTTTAGGAAAAAGCTACTTGGTCAATCTAGGTTTGAAAACCCCAAAGAGACTACTGAAAACAATATTCAAAGTCAAGCAGTACCTTCAACTCAAAGTCTTTGCTCCACAAGCAATACCTTGGAAAACCTTTCAAAAGCGATCTGCTAAACCTTTTTGGGATAACTTTGGTCAAAACAGGTTTAATCATTCACCAAGAAGGCAAAATAGTTTTGGTCATAGACATAGAAGAAATCACTTTTGTTTTGTGTGATTTAGTCCTACTCATTTAATCAAGGATTGTGAACATCATTCAAAATACCTTAGCAAATTTCCAAAGAACAGGTCTGCCAACCAGAAACCTATAGAGCAAAACCGTCTGGAATAATTCAAATAGGGTCAATCACGAAATCACTCACCGGATCATAGATACCCACACCAAAGAAGACCTTTTCAAAACCTTGAGATCTCACAAGACTTTCCAAAGTCTTGTTAATTCTAGACCAGACTTTCTCAAAGTCTTGCTCAGTAAAACAAGGTCTTGATCACTCTCATTGGAATAGGAACCCTAGGAGATCTCATCACTATCAACCTAGAAGGTATTATAATTCACATAGGGGATCTCAATCACAGGAACCACGTGTTAAACCAGAATGGGTTAAGAGGAAAATCTGGCGAGGGACAAACGGTACTTTCAACAAAAGTGAATCGAGATGTTTTTGTGATACAAGAAAAAGAGAATGAACTTGTAAAAGAGAGTTGTGTTGAAAAACAAGAAAGTTTTGAAAATCCACATGCTAAAAATCAAAAGATAATTTTGGATCATGTTTTGAAAAGCGATTGGAAATTACATACTCAAAGAATTTGAGTTTGTGACTCCATAAAGGGGAACACAAGTCAAGTAATGGCTTGGGTTCCTAAAGATCACTAACTCTTTTCTTTTTGTGCGGGGCAACCCGTAAGAGGAGCTTAAAGATCATCGATTGTAGATAGTGGTTGCTCGGAAGTATGACGAGAGACAAAGAGATCCTGTCGATTTTAGAAATATTAGTGGAGGAAGAGTTGCATTTGGGAATGATCCCAATGGAGGAAGGATTATTGGAAAAGGAACTATCAAAGCAAGGCGTATTGATTTTGAGAATGTTAGATATGTGAAGGAGCTTAAGTTCAACTTATTATCAGTCTCTCAAATCTGTGATAAAAAGCATCGTGTGTTATTCACTAACACAGAATGTCTCATCCTTTCCCCTGATTTTAAGCCTGTTGATGATAACTTGATAGTTCTTAGAGTACCAAGGACAAATGATGTGTATAGTTTAGACATGAAGAGTCTACATTCTTATGGGAGAGCCACATGTTTGGTGGCTAAAGTAACAACTGAAGAGGCACATCAATGGCATAGAAGATTGGGCCATGTTAATTACAAGAAGATCAACCACTGGTGGATGCCAATATCTTGGAAAAAGGTTAGTGTCCTGGCAATGTAAGAAACAAACAATTGCAGCAACATCCTCTATTAAAGCTGAATATGTAGGCTAGCGCAAAGCTGTTGTGGACAAGTTTTGTGGATGCGTAATCAACTCTTAGACTATGGGTTCAATTTCAAGAATACTCCTATCAACATTGATAATGAGAGTACCATTTGTATTGTGAAGAATCCAGTTTATCATTCCAAGACCAAGCACATACAGATTAGGCATCACTTTATTAGAGATTGCTATGAGCACATGCTCATTAATGTGGTTAAGGTTCACACAGATGATAATGTAGCTGACTTACTCACCAAAGGTTTTGATGTTTCAAGATTCAATCACTTGGTAGTGAGCATTGGCATGATTAACTACTGAGCTACATTTAAGGGGAGGATTATTTAGTATTAGCATAGTCCGTGCATTGCTGAGGGAGGATATTTATGTGTACTTAGCTTATCTAAGAATTTGGAAAAGTCTTGTGTTTTCATCAAAGTACGCTTGGAAAGTACTTGCTTGGGAAAGTCTTGCATACGATGGAAGTACTGTTTGTCTTATTAAAGTATTGTTCCAACGGTAATATTGAGGGGTAATTAATTCTAATTGTAACTTTGTTATTATAGGTACGTGATTTTTCAAATCTCACCTATAAATAACTACTTTATGATTTTCCCTCTTCTATTGATACTTTAGAATCTTTTCCATATTTCTCTCATCTCCTCTATATTATTCGATTATATTCATTCTTGTGCTTATCTACTCAACAATGGCGAATCGTCCTACAGTTTGAAAAGCACAATATGGTGGCTAACTTAGATAAGGCTAGGCGAATGCACTTTTTCATGATATTATTGATTATCTTACTAGATCGCCTATCAGTTATGCTCTGTTAGTAGAGCCGGATATAATTGAGCCCTGGATTCGAATTTTGGGCTACTTCTGGGAAAACATGGAGAATGATGAATTTTACATTAGAGCTTCTGATTCTTTGGTCGAAGCTGTGAAGATGCTGAAGCCTCCATAAGAGAAGATTTATTGTTTAATGATGAAGATGGGGCTATTAGGTTTGATAAGCAATTGATTTGGGATACTTTTAGACATATTGGTTATGAAGGGTCTTTGAATGAACAAACTTTTAGAAAACAACTCTTTTGCCCTCAATGGAAGTTTTTGGTACATGTGTTGCTTCACGTATTAGTTCAAAAGTACTTCATGGGAATAGTTTGGATCAAATATAGCATCTGCTATTGTGGGTTTGGCTACTGATCGTGTTTTTAATTTTTCTATACTCATTCTTGATGGAATGCTTTCCCACATCACAAATGGTTCAAAGTGGCTTATGTATCCAAGATTTGTTCAAGTATTTCTCAATAAGCAACTTTCTGATGTTCCAAAGCCAACAGATCTTTTACCTGTTGTGATTCAACAAGCCAAAATTTTCACATTTATGGATAAGAAGAGTGATCAATTCACTGGAAGGGATACTGATGTGGGCCCAAGTGTTGATGATCAGGCCATGATGTTTCTGGAGGCCCAAGATCGTGTGACTAAAGGGGCCTCACTAAAATGGGCATAACTTGGGCTACGGGGCTCCGTTTTAGGCGAATGACCAGTCAAATCGAAGCTTGGAACGAGGAGCACGTGGTGGGAAACTGACTTTGTCGGTTTCGAACTTTCGAGCCGAAACACTCTATTTTATGAGTTATTTGCATTTTAGTGTTTTTTCGGGTTTTTTTGGACTTTGTTTATGTAATAACTTTCAGCCCGTTTGTCTTCTAGGGCCCGTTTCTGTTTTGTAGTCCTATTTAAGACTTCCTTTGTAATGTGGAATAATCGGTTTTATGAAATACCAAAAGTCTATTTTTGGCAACTTTTGCTAAGAATTCCCTATAATCGGCATTCGTGTGAATCAACGATTATTGGTAGGATCGTTCTCCCCGGTATTAGCGTGTGAATCAACAGTCCGGTTTGTGTTATCTCGTTATTTAGTCTACATCGGTTGGTATCGAGCTAAAATTCTGATCATTATGCCTCCAAGGAGGAATAGGAATACTAATGACGCGTCTATGAACAAGAATTGGCGACTTATGCTTATGGCAAGAATGGAGGAGCGAATGGGTCAGTTCGTTGATCAATTAGCGTCGATGGCTAACTTAATGAATCAAAAGAAGGCCTCGTAATCATAACCGTCGGGAAAGTGAAGGCGAAGCGGTAACATGTGAAAATCCATTCGGTGATGGTGACGGTTCATCTTCTGATGAACAACAAGAAAGGCGACCAAGGCGAAATGAAAGGGAGGATAATAGGCGTTGGGAATCGGGTGAGGGTCAATATTCACGAGTTTGATGGGGATACTTTGAATCGAGGGTTTCATTGATTGGCTTGTTTGCGGTTGAAGAAGTGTTTGAATTCAAAGAGATTCACGAAAACAAGAAGGTTTCACCGATCGCTACCAGGCTACGTGGTAGGGCATGCATGGTGGCGGCAAGCTCCAACTGACGACGGGAGAGAGTTGGAAAGCCAAGAGTCACGACTTGGAAGAAGATGAAAAAGTGCATGAGAGCCAACTTTATTCCTCATAATTACCAATGGTTGATGTACCAACGGTTCAGAATGTCAAACCAGGGCCAAATCTGTTGAAGATTACACAACCGAATTTTACCAATTAATTGAAAGGAATGATATTCAAGAGTAGATGAACAACTAGTCTCCCGTTACATTGATGGTTTAAGAGTCAGATCATGGATTACGTTAACATGTTTGATCCGTGACACTTTCAGATGCATATCAACGTGCATTATCTTTTGAAAATGCAGAACCGCGTGTGGGAGGTTCCTCTATTCTGCTTCAACAGAGGTAGTTCGGTTCGGGTACGTAACATCACGTTTTGTTCCTAATCGAGGTGAGACAGGTGGTAGCAATCTTGGACCGGTTTCTAAAGGGGTTGGAAGTAGTACCTTGAGTGTTTTAACTGCGTGGTGAACCCGGTCAAATGGCAGTTAGAATGTAAAAGGCAGGGAAAAGGCACCTATTTGCTGATCCCGATGGCAATATGTATACTTGGGAAGTTGATGACGTGGCTAATGAGGGTTATGAAGAAGCCCCAATTTTTGATAAAGATGTTAAGTATGAAGAGGAAGTTGTGAAGGGAGATGTGGGGGTAGCTTTGGTGGTAAGGCGCTCTTGCTTAACACCAAAAGCTGTTGGCGATGATTGGCTCAGGCACAACATCTTTCACTCGACTTGTTAAAACATAATTGCTTCTGAAAGAGCTGCATCTCAAGAATGTACTGCATCTCCACAAGGTACTGCTTCTCTGATTACAGTCTTGGGTTCAAGAAGATGTTGCGCTTTCACCTTCTCCATCTCCTCAAAGATTCACTTCTCAATCAGAGGAACATTCCCCACTTCAAGGAGATGATTCCCATACCATACCCCCTGAAGAATTAACTTTGGATAATTATGTTTTAACAAGGGAGTTAGTTAAGTTGAAAAAGACTACTAAGGCTCAGGCTAAACAGATAAAGAAATTGAAGCTGAAATTTAGAAGGCTCAAGACTTTTGTGTGGCCTTTGGTTTAAGAATTTCGTATCTGGGTCAAAACAAAGAAGAAGGAGCAAAGGCAGTCTAAGAAAGCTAAACGTCAAAAGGTTCATCCACAATCTTCTGTCCAGTTGGGGAGGAATTTAGATGAAGAGAATTTGAAAGAAGATGTTGTTAGGGAGAATGAACCTGAAAGTGTTGAAAAGACTGAAGAACAGATCATTCAAGATCTTGAGGAACAAGTTCAAGTTAAAAGTCTGATGATCAAGGTGCGAAGATCAAGTAATCTTGCTTTTCAACAACAAGGTTCTTACAGGCAAGAGTTAGTTACTCCAAGGTTGTTGAACTTTGAAGAGGAAGCTACACTCAAACCCATCCATTCTGCAAGTGATGATGAGTTCATTGCTGTAATTTTGCAAGATTTATCACAACCAATAGGTGGTTTTACTATTCCAGGAGTGCAAGAAGAAGAACAACAAAGAACTTCTCAACCTGCAATTGATCCTAAGGATAAAGGAAAGGGTGTTCTGGTAGAAACCAAGAAGAAAAAGCTAACTTTGGCAGAACTTAGAGCAATTGAAGTTGCTAGGAATGAAGCTGCAGCTAGAAAGCTTCAAGAGGAATTAAATGCTAAAGATAGAGAAGCTTAGGAAGCTGAAGAAGCTCAGAGTAGAGAAGCAGCTAAGAAGTTACAAGATGAATTAAATCAAGTCTTTGAACCATTACGATCACCTACTCATTAGATTTATGCCAAGAAGACCAAATAAAGCTAAAGACAGAAATGCTATGATGGCTTATCTTAAAAGTTAAGGGTATAAAGGATTGCCTGAGTTTAATTATTTTGAGATGAAAAGATTGTATGATGTTGCTAGGGAAGCTTATAAGCAACATGTTGAAGGCATCAAAGATTATAAAGATGAAGGTACTTGGACCAAGTGAAGGAAGAAAAGTTTAAAAAGAAAAGAAAAACTGAAGTTAAAGATGTGCGTTCTCTAAGAAAGAAAGAGTGGAGTTAAGATCTCGAGACTAGGGATGAACTAAGAAATTATCTCTAGAAAGTAGATTTTGAATATTCTAAAGAAGATCGATATGAAGATGAACAGATCTCAGATTAGTGCTTTTGAAGTTGTGAAATCCAAAGATGGAGATTATATGATTTTTCATAAAGAAGATGAAAGCTTCAAAGTCTTCAATAGGCTATGGCATTTATTGCACATTATAGATAGAGTGGATCTATTCTATTTATATCATGTGGTGAAGGCTTACTTTGAACATAATTCATCATAAGGAATTGGTTTAGTTCTGCTTGGAGATCTCATAACTATGTGGGAAACTGAAGAGGAAAGCATCGATGAAATTTGGAAGAATCAAGAAAATTGGGAGATTGTCACCGGAGATTCTTTGAAGAGTCTGGAGTTCATGTTTTAGAGCTGGAAAATGGAACAATGATCCACATGTTTGCAGATAGAAGATATCCTCTTACAGTTGAGCTTATGAGAAGAATGCTAGAGCACAGAATGGAAGTAGAAGAGGATAATGAAATTGCTTGCATGGTCATCAATTTGTTTATCAACTGGACTACCATTGCTAATGATGATGAATAAACTGGTATGAATTTCATTGAATAAATTATTTTTGATAAAACAGTACTTTATTCAAAGTACTGCTGATCAAACAGTACTTTAATCAAAATACAACATCTTCGCTACAGAAATCTTGCGGAGTGACAAATCAATCAAGGACCCCTTGCTTGGATGACTTGTAGAATGCTCGTGATCTCGCCTTAGAGAAGGACCTATATGAGGATCACAAATAGAAAGAAAGAAGAACAACTCTCTAGATCAAGTGATCTATATGTTAGAAGAGAATGAGAGTGTATAAGAGATTTAGTAAGAGGAGGAGTGAGTTAGAATGAAGAAATGGCTCTCTATTTATAGGCAAATTTCTCCTCACGCTTTCCACGGATCCCTCCCACTTGGGATTAGTCTAGTGTAATCCTAGGGATCCAGAGTATTAGCTCCTCTTTGCCCATGGGTTTTTTGGTTATGGGTCATGGGTTATGGGTTGGTCCATGGGTTTTCTTTAGATTCAATGTATCTATGTATACATTGTATCTAGCCAACTTGGGTATGGGTTATGATCCATGGGTTATGGTCCATGGGTTATGGTTTTTACCCATCCTAATAAACTATTACAACAAATTCTTAATTATTACATTTTTGTATTTAAATGGCTATATGTAAATGCTTTACAAAAATTGTTGGGATATGAAAGTGCTGAAGATTGACAAAGTACTGAAGATTGATAAAGTACTGTAAACTACAAGTACTGGAAAGAGTCAAATAGTCAAAGTCTTGCTAAAGATAAAGTCAAAGTATGCACAATGAAGTCAAAGTACTGCAAGAACAAAGAACTTATATTCGCTTATAGAAAGTATTGTAACTCTAGAATGTTCAGTATTAGATTACTTGTCGTACAAGGATACAATTTGTAAACCGACTAGGGATATCCTTGAGCCTATAAAAGGACTCCTAGATTGGCATTAGAGGTATGAGTTTATGAGTTTTAGAGTTTACGAATTCACAAGTTATTTAGTGTTTTAGAGAGAAGTTCGATATTCTTAGAAGTTGTTTAGAGTATCTGCATAATAAGCAGATTTAGAGTTAATAATAAAAGTTATTCTTCTTAGCTTAGTTAAGTAAATTCCGCGTACTTGATAAAGATTGCTCAGTGTTTCTTTGTTAATAACTTAGGATTTATCCGAGGTTATTAAACCTTAACAAGCTATTTAAAGTTAGTTTGATTAAAGTATATCGATCCAACAAAAATAACATGTATCCTTATAATTATACTTAAGATAACATTACATTTGTTATCAACAAAACACAAAGAGATCGCAAAATATTAATAAACGTTTTTACGGTTTATTTGTATTAATAATCTCCCCCTTTTTGTTGATGACAAAACATAATGTTATGATGAGTAAAAGTTAAGAATAGATGCGAGTTTTGAAAGCCCTTAAGTTTTACTTCTTCTCCCCTTTTGTGTGAAACAAAAGTTAACCCTTGGAAGAAATAAACAAACTTCTAACTCCACCTTGACGGTAGCTCCCCCTTGTTTGGGCGTCAAGTGAAGAAAAATAAAAATCCTACAAAAAGAAAGGTTAGTAACATGCTTATATAATCTTGTGGTTGCCGAGAATCAAGATTGGGAGCCAAGGTATGTAAACAAGGCCTTGTAATAAAACAACAAATTGTAGTGGTATGTATGCCACTTACAAGCATGTAAATATAAGAACAAGACTTGTTCTTGAAAATGACTTCAAAAGAAAAATAATACTAAAAGTAGAAAATAGTAGTAGTGAGTCCTTCCATGCTTGCATAAGGTTATGGATGGAGGTTTTGATGAGTAATGGTATTGATGCGATCAAGGATGAGGTTGAGTATGAAACGCATTTCTTCCCTAACTTCAATTGCAATTTCCTTAGTGGATTGGCAATGTTCACAATGTAAATGATGTGGGTAATGAGTCGGAAGTTTTCGGTTGTTTTGAGTTGAGTTATGCGGAAGTTGTGGTGGAAAAATAGGAAAATATGGATCAATATCCGAAATGTTTGTAAATGGTGGTGGAAAAGAACCTAGATGTTCTTGTAATGTGATGGGAGCTAATGGTGGTGATGTTTCAAGATCTTGAAATATATTATTTGGAGATGTGGGGGGGTGTTGAAAAGACTAATTCTTTTTCTTTAGGTTGGTTAGATCTTGTTGGAGTCTTAAGGAGTTCCAAAAGAGTTAATTTAGGTGGTGATGAAGTTGGTGTACTTGTTGGTGATGAGGGAGGTGCTATAATGGAAGCATCTTGTGGTGAGTTATTTGTTGAGGATGAACCATTTGAGGTTGGTTTTGCTAAACAACAAGATCGGATACGAATCCGTGCGGATATCCTAGCATTTGATTGTGGTATTTTGGATGGTGGAAGTACAAAGGTTTGGATATCATGATTGTTTGTACTAGATGATTCTCCTAAAGGGTTTTTGGATGACATGATAAAGTGTGTTTATGAGAAGGAGATGGAGTATGCAAGCATTTTGGGAGTTATATATATAGAAAAACAAAGCATTGTAATGAATGCTTGACCCAAAATATGGATTAAAATCTAATGATTAGATATGAATTCAAGGCATGTGATCATGAGAACACAAGCATTAAAGAGCATACTCCCAAAATGAAACAAATGTGGATTTTTCATCCAAAGTGAAAAAATAGAAGTTGAAAACGACTTACTTCGCTGTTCACGGATCCCACGGATCCTTCCCTTGAGGATCCGATCCGGCATAAAGGTGGGATCCGTGGGTGCAGTGATTCGTGCAAAGCACAAAATTTTCCTTTTTGGAAACATTTTGCCTAGTGTGTGCCTATATGCAAACTATTTGGAGTTTCGGTTATCTCGACTCCTAAAAGAAATAGAAAATAAACTAGAAGTATAAAACCATCCTATTGAGATAACCCGAAACACATATTTAGTACATGAGTACGTAATTTTGTGTTATCAATGCTCCTAATTCATTGTTGCTTAAATGAATGTACCCGAAAACACATATTAGTTATGTGTCCCCTTTAGCATTCAAAAGACATGAGATGTAATGAAAACGAGTTTTTACTTTGTATTAATAATGAAAAAGCGATTTGTCCTAGACGTGAGAAATTGCTTTTGTGAAATTGATATGGGAAGGTATCATCCTTTTAGAAAACATTGTGAAAGTAGGTTTTCTTTGAAAATGAAAAAAAATAAGAAAACAATAATTGCAAAAACTCGTCTTGGGTTTTGAAAATTCCCGTATTGTTTGTGAGTTGTACGTGAAATAGAAATCCTAGACTCAGAAAGAAGAAGGCTAGTGTTTACATACCTTGTAGAGTCAAATAAGTTCTGACGTTTGTTCCATTAGACCAAGACCAAGACGAAGTAGGTTGAATTGTTCCGCTTCAACGGTTTGGTGAGGACGTCGGCTATGTTATCTTCGGATGCTACCTTCTCAATAGAGATGTTCCCTTTTTGAACATTGTCTCTTAGGAAGTGATGACGAATCTCTATATGCTTTGTGCGAGAATGCAATACCGGATTCTTGCTTAAGTCGATGGAACCTTTGTTGTCACATAGGATGGCTATGTCGCTTAGATGGATGTCGTAGTCTACTAACACTTGTTTCATCCATAGTGCTTGTTGGCATGCTTTGCGGCGAGAAGCTAAATCGGTTGTTGATATTGCAAGTGCCGTTTGTTTCTTAGAAAACCAAGATGTTAAACAACATCCCATAAAAGTACATACCCCACTTGTACTTTTTTATCAACGTAATCACCGCATGGTCGAATCTGCATATACAATTGTTTCTACTCCCGTGCCCTTAGGATACCATAATCCTAATTGTGTTGTACCCTTAATATATCTAAATATCCTTTTTACGGCTTCTAGGTGTGATATTTTAGGGTCTTCTTGAAACCTAGCACATAAGCAAACACTAAACATGATATCTGGCCTACTTGCCGTGAGGTAGAGAAGGCTACCTATCATGCCACGATATTTAGTATTATCTACAGATTCTCCGTCTTCATCTTTTGTGAGTTTGGTGTCGGATGACATTGGAGTCCTAATTGGTTTTGACTCTTCTAGACCGAATTTATTTAACATCTCCTTGATGTATTTGGATTGATTGAAGAAGATACCATCTTCTACTTGTTTTATTTGTAGACCAAGAAAGAAACTAAGTTCTCCCATCATACTCATCTCGAACTCGTCATGCATGATTTTAGAGAAATCATCACACATGTCTTGACAAGTGGATCCGAATATAATATCATCTACATATATTTGTACTATGATTATATGTGACTCTCTTTTCTTAGTAAAAAGTGTGTTGTCAACTAACCCCATGATGTAGTTGTGTTTAACTAGAAATGACTTGAGTCTATCATACCAAGCTTTTGGAGCTTGTTTAAGACCGTAAAGGGCTTTCTTTAATTTATATACATGTTTGGGTTTTTCAAAATCAATGAAGCCGGAGGTTGAGCTACATATACTTCTTCATTTATGAAACCATTTAGAAAAGCGCTTTTGACATCCATTTGATAAAGCTTTAGATCATTAGCACAAGCATACGCAAAGTATTCTTATAGACTCTAATCTAGCCAGTAGGTCTCATCAAAGTCTATTCCCTCTTGTTGGTTATACCCTTGAGCAACGAGTCTAGCCTTGTTCCTAGACACTACTCCGTTTGCATCTAATTTGTTTTATAAACCCATTTGGTTCCTATTATGGTTTGATTACTAGGTGGAGGGACAAGTGTCCAAACATCATTAGAAACAAATTGATTTAGTTCTTCTTGCATAGCCATTACCCAACTTTCATCTTTTATGGCTTCTTGTGTATTCTTAGGTTCTAAGGTTGAAACGAAACAAAACAAGCTACTTTGGTTTTGAACTTGAGACCTTAATGTTCGTTCGTTTAGTTTTCCTATGACTTTATCTACGGGGTGATCTTTGGACTCTTTAATGTTTATTATTTCATCACTTAGAGGTTCTTCTTCTTCACTTATCTTTTTCTTTATTACTATAGCTTCACTTTCTATAATCTCGTCATCGACAAGAGGTGGAGAGGGTTTGGGTGGACTTTCATCAAATTTTATATTTAATGACTCTTCTACCTTCATTGTTTCTTTGTTTAATATGGCGTAAGCTTTGCTATTTGGCGAGTAACCTAAAAAGATACCTTTGGTTGATTTAGGATCAAATTTTGTAAGGTAATCTTTAGTGTTAAGAATAAAACATTTACTACCAAAGACTCTAAAGTGATTTAACGTAGGCTTTTTTGCCTCGAAGTAACTCATATGGAGTTTTCCTAAGATTGGTCTAATCAAGACTCGATTGAGTATATACGTTGAAGTATCAACGGCATTACACCAAAACTTTTGAGGTATGGATTGTTCATTAAGCATGGTTCGACTCATTTCTTGTAGAGTTCTATTCTTTCTTTCTACTACCCATTCGATTGTGGGTGCGTGGGCCCGAGAAGTTGTGAGTAATACCATTAAGCGTCACAAAAAACTCGAATTGCACTTCATTATCAATTCCTACCATGATCCGTCCTAATAGCACTATGGGACTTCCTAGTTGTCTTTGGATCTTTTGCTTAATATTTCAAAATAGTTAAAGGTTTCCGTTTTGTTCTTTAAAATTTTGTCCATGTATACCTAGAGTAGTCATCCACTATTACCAAAGTGTAGTAGTTGCCTCCATAACTTTGAATAGCGGATGGACCAAATAAATCCATATGTAGTAATTTTAGACACCTAGTTGTGGACACCATGTTTTCAGCTTTATGACTCGAATGAGCTTGTTTTCCTACATTACAAGCATCACAAAAATGATGTTCATATTTTAACTTAGGTAGGTCTCTTACTAGATCTTTGTATGATAGCGATTGAAGAAGTCGCATGTTGGCGTGACCCAATCTTTGATGCCATAAGGTCGAAGTATAATCCATAGAGGTAAGACATAGTTTGTCTTTAGGTTCATTACCGATTTTAATGACATAGACTCCATGTTTCCTAATTCCTCTTCCTATGGTTATGCCATTTTTTATTATCTTACTACCGGTTTTGGTAAAAGTACATTGCACTTTTTATCACATATTTGTCCTATACTTAAGAGGTTTAAGTTTAGGTTTTCTCACCGCGCATCGTTAATGGTTAGAGATTTGTTGCAGATGATTCTACTTTGCTATTTCCAAACACCACATTACCTCCATTTATGGATTCATATGTGGAGAATAGATCCTATTGCCGGTCATGTGCCTCGTACCCGCTATCCTGACCCATTCGCCGGGGTCTAGGTGGACCTTTAAGCACACCTAAAACAATAATAAACTCAAAAGTTTGGTCCCTATTTGTTCATGGGTCCATTAGTGTTAAACATTCCATTCATGTTAGACATGTATGGATAAGATGAATATGCATTCCATGGAGCAAAGTTTTGAAAAGGAAAACCGTTTTGCATATTTTGATTCCATCCCATTTGATGGTTACTTTTCTTGTTAAGCGTTATTAGGTCTCCTAAATGAATTAGGTTTTGAAAAGATGGAGCTTTGTTTCTTGCAAAAGTAGGATTATATTTTGGAGGTGGTTGTCTAGTGGTGACATGATTTGGTTTCTTCCTATTAACTATGACAAACTCAGTTCTAGATAAAAAAGCTACGTTATTGCTCTGATGAGATCCACGGATCCCTTTACGCACTAGCGGTTCCCTTTTAGGGGATCATGGGATCCTACAACGGTGTTGGCTTGGTTTTAGTTCCTTAACAAATTTTGTTTCTTTACTTTCACTAGTTAATGGATCAAGTTGTTGACTACCTAGACCCTTTTGATTGTTCTGGTTTTACGCCTATCAATATTGTATCTAAAGTGTTAGTGCTCATTCTAGCAATTTTAGAATCTAAGTGATCCTTAGTGTTTGAAGTTGGTACTTGGTTCACATTCACCACTTGCTATTTTACTACCCTTTAGCGTTTTAGTTTTAATTCTATGACTTCTTTATCGACGTTTATTTTGACTCTTTAAAAGCTTGTTTTGTTAACTAGTTTTAAGCTAATATTGCATAGTTTATCATATTCATTATGCAATGAGTCGTCATCAAGTGATGAGCTACTATATTATTCGTGACATACCTCGTCATTTGCCATGAGACAAATTTCTTAGTCCTCCTGTTAAGCTCATTCCCCATGTGCCAGCGGCTCTGACGCCTTTTGATCATCCCGTTTGGGACACTTACTAATAAAGTGGTTTGGGTCCCCATTTAAAGTAAAATCGATCATCCTTTGGCTTCGTCCTCTTTGCTTTTAAGCTTTTCTTATCGTCATTGGTTGTTTGGCGTATCTACCCTTCTTCTAAAGAACTTTTAAAGTCCCTACCGCCATAGCGTACTCTTGTCGTCACTACTGAAGATGAGTTCTCCTCATCGCCTGACCTTTTTGGCTTCAAAAGATTTGTGTTTCTCTTTCACCTTTGAGGCTTGAATCTTTAGCAAGGACAAGCTCGAGAGACTTTTAGGTTGCCTATGAGTTCATCGAGGGTGAGTTGTCAAATCTTTGATTCTTGATTGCCGTCATCTTGGATCTCCGCTTGGATGGAAGTGCCCTTAGATATCTCCTAACATGGTTACGGCTAGAAAAGATTCATCAAGTGCTTGTAAAGATGTAATAATAGTATTAAAGTTAGCAAATGAATGATCTATAGTTTCCTCATCCGATATTAAAAATTGTTTATATTGTTGAACAAATAAATCAATTTTATTATTTTTAACTTGTTGGTTGTCTTGATGAGTTACAACTAAAGAATTCCAAATCTCTTTAGAGGTTTTAAGCATAAAAGAAATTCTTCAATTTTTGGGTAAGCATTATACAAAACCATTTTAGCTTCACTATTTTTAGAAAGCTTTTTCTTCATTTATCATTTTAGTTTATCATGAGGTATGTGAACTAAATTTCCTTTATCATCATTTGGGGTAGCCTCAAAATCACCTTCAACTATAATTTACCAAAGATCAATATCTTTAGACTTCACATATGTTTAGATCTATTTTTCCAATATATAAAACCATTAGTTTCAAGTAGTGGTGGTCGTTGCATAGATTGCCCTTCTTTGTAATTTTAAGAACCCATAGTGATCGAAAAGTTTTTAAAATACAATTTATTTTAAAACTTTTATAAACTTAGCTCTTGATGCCAATTGTGGAAAAACTAGAAGGGGGTTGAATAGTTTTGCCGATTTTAAGTTGATTTCAAAAACTTTAGATTCGATATGTGAAATCGTATATGAATATTGAGAATTATAGATCTAATGATAATGCAAGCAAGTAAATAAAGTTAAGGGATAGAAAAGACACAACCAGATTTATAGTGGTTTACTATGCAAGGTCACCTTCCTTGCCCTACTACTCCCAAGGTCACCTACTCAGAGTTCAAGCACTATGTCAACAAACTCCTTCACTTGGCGGAGAAGCCTTCATAGCGTTGCTTACACTTTTTCCGGTACAAAGCTAGATACGAGTCAGGTATTGCGGTGGACCAAACCAACACAACTATTACACAACAAATATGTGAAATATCAAATACAAGATCTTACATTTCAAATCTTGCTGAGTGACAAATCAATCAAGGACCCCTTGCTTGGATGACTTGTAAGATGCTCGTGATCTAAGCCTTAGAAGGACCTATATGAGGATCACAAATAGAAAGAAAGAAGAACAACTCTCTAGATCATGTGATCTATATGTTAGAAGAGAATGAGAGTGTATGAGAGATTTAGTAAGAAGAAGGGTGAGTTAGAATGAAGAAATGACTCTCTATTTATAGGCAAATTTCTCCCTGCTTCCATGGATCCCCTTCCCTTGGTCCGTCTAGTGTAATCCTTAGGATCCGTGAGTGCTCTCTTTTCCCATGGGTTTTTTGGTTATGGGTCATGGGTTATGGGTTGGTCCTTGGGTTTTCTTTAGATTCAATGTATCTAAGTATACATTGTATCTAGCCAACTTGGGTATGGGTTATGATCAATGGGTTATGGTCCATGGGTTATGGTTTTACCCATCCTAATAAACTATTACAACAAATTCTTAATTATTACATTTTGTCTTTAAATATTTTATATGTAAATGCTTTACAAAAGAAATAAACATGTAATCTTTATAATATACTTAAGATAACATTACA
>OU343225.1:16574883-16731464 GCA_910596185.1 Chrysanthemum makinoi | reverse complement strand
GAACAAACTTATTTCATGCGAATGTTCTTAACTGCGCCTTTATCATCATATCATGTACTTTCATCCTCAGTTTCAAAGTCCACATATGTACTTGTGAACAAAATAATGGAGCCTTTGAACACATCTCACATCACGTCATTCTTCATCCCTGAATCCGCAAATACTCACCATCCATTTGACGATCCATCAAACAAAAACGCACAAAAAACCTAGTCTCTTTTCCAAATAGATTCAAACTTTAGGATTCATCTTTTATCTTTTTAATATGATCATTCCCATGAAATAAAACGTTTATTGATCATTTGATATCTCGCTTATATAGATGCTTATTTTCAATAGAAATTACTAGTTTTAATGTGCAATACCTACAACAAAATATTGCATACCTTCTGTGGAATATTCTATCTCAGAATGCCGGATCCCTCAACCATAACTAGCCGGATCCCTCCACTAAGGGATCCGTGGGATCCGGGCAGACAAAAACGAACGTGCAGACTTACACACTTCAATCCATTCTTCCAGACCTTATCACACTAGCCAAATATGATACTTTAGGATCACTTAAGTCTTCCTCAAGCTCAGTAGGTCTCACACTCACTCATAGCTAATTTAGGATCACATTCAGGGTATTTTTGATTTATCACTTCAACAAAACTCACCATATTTCCACTCCAATGCTCACACATAATTCCTCACATCTCAAAACATCTAGTTGTATATTTCTCTCAATTTTAGCAAATTGATTCTAGTCATCTTTATCTCAAAATAGGCCAAAAACTAGTTTTTATTTCTTATGATTTTTAAGGAATTTTTTAAATTTCTTTAAAATTACCATCTGATCTCTATGATCATTTAGCACCACATGACAATCTCAAATTTCTTAGTATCATCTTTGATCATGCATGGGTACTCATGAAAACCCCATTTTCTTCTATAAAAGATAATCATTAGCTACCATCACTCATTTATCTTGATCATTTAAGTCCCTCTTCATTTAAGATACCTAAGAAGACTGAAATACTCAAGATGTATAGGTACTAGATCTTAAAAAACATCATTTTCCTTTTTCTTGGCTGGTGAGAGCCGAATCCCTCATTGGAGGGAACCGTGGGAACCGGCTGCACAGACTTAGCTAATCCTAGCTAAAACAATCATTTCAAGCTTTCCTTGCTAACTTGAACACTCCATCTTGCCTTAATTAACCTTCTTGATTAGTGCAACTCTGAAGTTGACTCTTGTGCATGTAAATCATTGCACTTTGAAGGATCTTAGTGGTTTAAGCTTTAAATTCACTTACCAATTTCTCTTCTTTATAAACTCCTTTATTAGTATCTCTAAGTTACCATTCATAACATCATTCTCAGCAACTAAAAGCTTCTAGTTCACTATCCATTTACCATTTCATTATGAGGAAAGCTCCTAGTGCTAACTTATCCACCAAAGGACCACCCAAGAAACTTGCTCGGGTTGTTCACGAAATCTCTTCAACCAAATCATCACCCGTTAAAACCACAAATGCTAGAATTCCCTCTCAACCAACTCAACCAATCAAATCAATCCCCAAAAGGATTGTTCCTACAAAACTACCTTCACCAAACACTACTATACCTCCTAAACCAAACACATCTATTTTCACTAAACCATCACCCTTAGTGCCTAGAGCCATATCATTCACCACTCCACTTTCATCTCCACACCTCTACAATTTAGAGGACTTACCTTTTAGGCCATCTCATCCTCCACCATTGCCAACATTCTCCTCAATTGAGAGAATAGCGCAACAACAAAACCAAGGTGTTGAAACAACACTAGCACCGGTATCCTTTTCTCCATCACCCTCAAATAGTCTATTTTAGATTATGAGGATCAATAACCGGATCACATGGAAGTAAACACATCTCTACCACTACAAGCATCCTTGGTAGAACCACCTCCAAACGTACCCCCACAAATCCCTCCTGCTTTGGTGGATCCTCAACCGTCCTCATCTAACCTTCTACCTCAAACCACTCCATTTCTACCACCACCATTCCCTAGCCATGACAAAGATTGTTATCATTGTCAACATGTTGAAGGTTTAGTACATAAAGTACGTGATGAACTACGTTTCATGTTTTATCACCTCCTTGAACGTTTTGATGAGGTCAACAAACCTAAACATCCTTGAGCTTAGGAATTCAAGTGGTGCTCTAGTCTTAAGCATAACGTAGATTAGTTAGGAATCATACTTCATATTTAGATCATTCTCTTAGTTTTTAGAGATATGTATATCATTTCTCATGTTTTATTGAATGAAATTACATGTTTTATGCCATGTGGTCTTGAGAGTTTATTTGGTACCTTAATACATATCTTATTTTGATGTTGACATCACATTTTACACCCACATTGCTGAATTGAGAATACAGGTTACAGATCCCTGACTTTTGCCTAGACGGATCCCTCCCATTAAGGAACCGTGAGATCCGTGCAACAGAAACATCTTTCATTACTAATTTGAGTCTCATTTACAGGAAATTATGCATCATATACGTGTTTTCTAACCTTTGTTTTGCAGATTTTTTATGCAGGTTTTACTGACCAGGTTTTAATATTTATAATGTCTCGTTATACCTATGGTCTACCCTAATGCACTAACGGGTAGTGTACCCGGTCATGTGTAGTGTAGTATTTCTGTAAAACCGAGCTCGTCCCAAGAGCTATGTGTGTGGATTTTAACTAAGTCTATGTGTCACAGATTTTAATACGTTGAAAATGGGAAACTAAAGAACAAAGAAAATAAGAGATAGCAAGTAAAGGCAAGGGTTGTGATCAATAGGGGAGAAGTGTGCTAACCTAGTTATTCATCCTATCAAGCTAAGTTTACGTTTAATTACTTCCAATTACTTCAAGTGGGGGTAAAACTCGCTAGGACAACATTTAGTCAGTTCGTCCTAACCTATCGACAAGAGGGTTCCACTGAGAGATGTCAGTGACCCTTGAAAGTCTAGTTGTTCTTAGTCCCCTAAGCCAAGTCATTAAGTACCGCTACAAGCAAGATTTGTAACAATGAGTGCCCGGGCGCTAGCATCTTAAACACCCATCCTTGACTTCTTAAGTTCATCCAAACGGTAGGTGATCGGTTGGTCAAGCCAGCCAAGCAAAGAGGGTCGCCGGGTTGGTCATATCTTAACCTTCCCACTAAGTATACCTACTTAGGGTCAGTTGGTCATATATCCTAAGTAACTAGCCACTACCGCCATTCAAAGCTACCGAAACAAGGGTAGCTACCAACAAACTATGCAAGTATACACAAGAAACAATTATACAGAAGCAATATGAACATAAACAAAACAATTAAGGAATCATAACTAGGCTAGCACCAGAGGTGCTTAGCCTTTGGTGCTAGCCTCTCATATTAACTAAAACAATCAATTCAATGTTTAACATTACGAAATACATGAATTGAAAGTAAAGAAAAGATAAAATGCTAATGCTTATCGTAGGGGAGTGATTTCTCCCTTGGAGATGGCTCCGTATGCTCCCAAGATCTGCCTTTAACTTCTACTCATGGTCACTGATGTTGTGTTTGAAATGGGATGATGAGAAATGATGGGATTTGGGCGGTATTTATAGACCAGATCTGGTTACGGCGTAACTTAAGTTGAGAGTTACGCCGTAACACCATTATCTTCGTAATTTGCACTAAAAATGCTGGTTACGGCGTAACATCTAGAAGGAATTACGCCGTATCTTCAATAAATCCTGGTTACACCGTAATTGTAGAATTAGTTACGTCGTAATCTGCTGCGGCGCGGAACCTCATTTGACATAATTAGTTACGACGTAATCCTATGAGGGAGTTACGCCATAATCTTCCGTTGAGTTGGTTTTCTGAGCCACACTTCTGTTACGGCGTAATATGAGAGAGGAGTTACGCCGTAACATCTTCAAAATGAGCATACTATCATATATGTTCAATAAACTCTCCAAATCCGCGTCTCTTCAGCTCCAATGCTCGTAATTTACCTGAAAGTGAAATATAAAGGAAAACAAGCATAAATCCATATAAATGATATAAAATATGAGCATTATCGGGGAAAATTGACACTTAATATTTAGGACTATTTGATGTTATCAAATATCCCCCCACTTGAACTCTACTTGCCTTCAAGTAGACCTTATTAGATAGATTCCTAAAAAGATATCTCCCATTACCTAGAAAATATAAGTTTACAAATCCCTTATGCTAAAATAAAACAAAGCCGAACACCTCACGAAATGGGAACAAAACACTCAAATCTTTCAACTATTCTAAGTGTCAATTTCGGGGTGATCACTCATTGCACAGTCATAGCATGTATTATATCATAAGCTTGACGGTTACAAAAATCTCCACTACTAAAGTTAAGGACAAAATAATTCTCGAAGGCAATGTGGGTAGAAACGACAAAGGTTAAGGGTGATATGTCATTACTAACATGTCACGGCGAAGTGGACAAAATCAATGATACATGGCCAAATCCATGGCCAAGACACCAAAGATTGCTCGCTGCGTCACCTAGACACGCTTCATGACTAAAGGGTAGGATAAGACATGAGATAAAATGGGTGTAAAATAAAATCAAGCAGATAGTCTAAATCTATAACCACATCATCAACACTTACCGTTAGTCCAAAGTTCAAGTTTCGAAGTTAAGAAACCGGATCATGATAATACTAGGTAGATGTGCCATTATAGGACGTGATGATGGGCACATTTCCAACCCCATTCTTTAAATGTGATCGAGGTGGCCTCCTCGATACTAAATCTATAATCAGCTCATAACATAGTGCTTATAACATCGCACTTTACAATCAAATAAATAATAACTAATTTTTTTTAAACAAACATAACAACTAAACATAACATCCCACCACTTGAGATGAACAATATGATCTTTAAGAATATGTCGTTGATGAAAGCGTAATTCCCGAACCTTTCCACTTGAACCTTGAACTTAGGCAAATAATGGACTTCCCAATTACAAATAAAGACTACAGGGTAGGCTAAGGTGTAAGGGTGTAACGAAATAATATGTTGGCTGAACAAAATGAAAGGAGTGGCTCAGAAGGGTGTATCTAGGGGTATCTTGCACTAAAAGTGAGTACAACAAAGGGTTTAACATGGGGGTCGAGAAGTCGAGGTGACTAATCGATAGACACACAATGGTAGGCTATTTGGGTGATCATCCTATAATACTGCCTTCTTAAACTGAAAAGTTCAAATACATCGAGCTAACTCAATATAACTCGTCTATGGTCTCAAAATGATGTAAAGGCCAAGTTCTAAAGTTTACAAGCTACTGACACACTCATAATTTGGTGGATTTGGGGTAAAAATTTAGAAACGGATAACGCTAACCTCACCATATAATATCAAGGGTTATAATGTGCTCGGCTAAGGTCTAATCTAGTTAGGTTAAGAAAAACAAGTCAAAATTTTAAAAATGGCATAATTTTTCAAAATAAACTAAAAAAACAAGGGAAAAATAAAGTTCAAGAGACAATTCTACTCCCGTCCCCCCACTTGAGATGTACAAAGTCCCTTTTGTACTAAGCGTTAAATAAAGGTGAAGAGAAAAGTAGAATTAGAGTGAGAAATTCCCTAAAATTTGCTCAAAAAAGAAAGAAGACCCACGAAATAAATCGTGCCTTCGTATAAGTATCCACGAGCAAAATTCAATCCCTGAAATCACACTACCGACAAGCATAATTCTAAAAAAGAAGAAAAATGAAAAAGAAACCTAACTCACTTTCGTACACGGTTGCATTTAGAGTATGCAACAAGCCTTTTAAACCACTTGGTGTCCTAAGTGGACAAGTGTAGTCTCGTGAGGGCTTACATGGAATATACCCACAAAGTTCATTTAAAAACTACTACAAGGTTATTGTGTTTAAAGGGAAATAAGTGTTACAAAGGATAGTTACGTCGTAACCCTTATAAGGAGTTACGCCGTAATTAGTGCAAAACACGAGACGCCTACAGAGTGTAGCTACGACGAACCGCTTGAATGGGATTACGCCATAATTGGTAATGTTCTGAAGTACTGTTTCAAAGTGTATGTTACGGCGTAACCATAAGAATAAGTTACGTCGTAACTGTGGACAGATCAGGTCCCTGTTCAGCATGTTGCGGCAACTTTTCTCCGAAATCCTGCAAATATGGTTAAAAACACAAAACTCAACATAAATAGAAATAAAACAAATGAAAGGGATAATTCGGGTTGTCTCTCGAAAGAGCACTTTTCTTCATTTACGAGTCTTTAAGTTAGACTCAAAGCCTCGGGGCTTTTATGGTGGCCTTTGAACTTGGCCAACTTCTTCTATATCCATCATCAAGTTATGTCTGACCCAGGCAACATTTGTAGCGGTGCGGAGATATTCCTTAGTCTCGATCTTCCGAATTTTGCAAAACTTTTCGTCCGGCCCCAAGTGGTATCTAGTAAACTCATACTTTTCAGCTACAATTGGTGGTGGCCTCTTATACGGAATTCCAAAAAGTTTGCACCTTCTTTGCTCATATGCTTCATCTTCAGGGTCAGCGAATCCATCTTCCCCTTGTAGTTCAAGGTAATCTATACCATCATTGTTGGATTTGGTACCTTTAAGCCATTTATTGTTGAGTAAATCTTCCACTAGCACCTGCTTGCATTCTTCTTTCTCATTTCTTGACGAATCTATGGTATCTTTATCCGATATTTCATTTATGTCATTAGGAACTTTTTCGCTTGGGTCGTCTTTACTCATACATCCATTCCAGATCTTCTCCTTAGTTAGCGCATCTATCTTTCCATTTTTGATTTTGACCCAATTGCCGAATCCCCAATCGTCTAGCCAAGGCAATACTATTCTTTCCGAGTCATTAGTTGAGGTCCATAAGAATTCATCTTCCCCAACTCTCTCTATATTGCTTCCCTCATTACATTCATAATCAAAAGGGCTGCAAGATGCCCAGAGAACTGCATCAAGGGTTTTTATTTTCTTACACCAATGACTTCAAGTTCCTTTGTCATCGGTGTTGCTAGAAGGAATATCTTTGAGTGGTTTAATGGACTTTCCTTGAAGAATATGTTTTTCATATTTGAGCTCTAAATTTCTCAACAAAATCGAATTAATGATTGCGTCCCCGAACCTTACTGAATACCAATCACTGAAGGATAGGTTTCCAAAATCAACATCATGTCTTTATAATTCATAAGGACATATCCATACATCATCCTTCACAGTGCCACCCCCGTTACAATACTCACAAAAGGGATTACATGTTGGCCACGCACGTGTAGACTCATCTTCCGTGACTATTAAGGGACTGCAGCAATGTCTGATGGGTGGTTCCTCTTCTTCATTAATCAAGAATTTAGCTAATCTTTCTTCATCGTTAAGTGTAGTCCACATGTATCTGTCATCATTAACCCTTTTTTTATCGACTCCTCCATCACAAGTTTCATTCCGAGGATCGCATGAAGCCCATAGATCATAACACTTTCCATTATCAATTGCAATAGCCTTACACCAATGATTCTTCCTTTTAGATTCATCTAAATCGGGAGACTTGTCACCCCTTGTATCCTGGTTAGGCCGTAACTCTGATGTTTGGTTACGGCGTAGCTCTCTTTCGTCATCAGCATCATTATCTTTATCAGACTCATAGGTGGATTTGTTATTCTTAGAAAATACGGCCTTACATACTGTTGATTTATTCTTTTGTGCCTCATTTCTTCTTTGCACTTTGTCGCCAAGCTTCCCAATCATGGTTTCCAGGTTTTTTAGCGATTCGTCATGGCTAGAAAGGCTCTTGTTTGTATCATTTTGGAATTTTTTTCAGCCATTCTTCTTGCTCCTTTTGTCTCTTAGTAGAATCAACGAGGTACTTGTTAATTGTTTCCTCCAAGTTAGCTCTTATTTCACTAAAATTTCCACGATCATAATATTGGGGAGGTCCTCCACGATAGCCATTACTATTACGATTATCCCCGTAAAACGGCCGATTTTCTCCATATTTAGCTTCTTCGACTGTGCTATCATTGTCAATGTGAGGACAATTTTTGGTGAGATGTCTTCCTCCGCAGCTCTCGCATCTTACTTGGATGGCATGGACAGTTTCTATGATCTTGAGCATGTCTCGACCAAGATTTTCCACTTGTTGTTAGTGATGGCGGCAATTCCATCAAGATTCCATACGACTTCTTTTTCTACCTCCATCGTGCTATTTTTGGGAATGATCATCCATTTTTTGGATGGCTTCAATTGCGAGAGTAGGGATCATGCTCGAAATTGGTCCTTGGTAGTCCAACATCTGTTTTGTAGTTACGTTGAGCCCCTTGTAAAATATGCTGACCTTTTGCTCGTTGTATCTATCCAAGGCTTGATACAACGTCTCTTCGTCATCTTGCTTTAAATCATGAATCTCAATGAGCTGATTAGATATCCTCGATGGAGGACAATATCTTTAGATGAAGTGCTTTTTTAGTAGAGCCCATGTGTCACGCCTCCGTGAAATCTTCGATCCATCTTCTTGCATTCCATAAGAGTCATAGGAACACCCTTAGCATAACAGTATCATGAGACACACCCGGAATGTTGACAAGGCTTGCGAAGAACAAGACATTCTCAACGTGCTCATATGCGATCTTCGCCCTTTTTCGAAAAAGGGTTAGCACGCAAGCTCCCATAAATTGATCTTTAATCTCGAAACGGACATTAGCTCTAATAGCCGGTATTACGAGCCCCGCCCTTGTTCATCTTTTGTCAACGCCAAATATTCCTCAAGAGTGAGGTCATCAATGTTAACAACTTCCATGGTACCTGAAACTTGAAAAAGAGATCGTGAGAATTTGAGAAAAATTTTAAAACAAAAATTAAATGACAGACTTAATGAAAATCCTAATAACTCTTTGGCATTGGCGCCAAGAACATGATGCAGGTTTTACTAACCAGGTTTATTTATTTATAATGTCTCGTAATACCTATGGTCTACCCTAATGCACTAACGGGTAGTGTACCCGGTCGTGTGTAGTGTAGTATTTTGGTAAAACCGAGGTCGTCCCAAGAGCTATGTGTGTGGATTTTAACTAAGTCTAGGTGTCACAGATTTTAATAGGTTGAAATGATTAATGGAAACAAAAGACAAAGAAAATAAGAGATAGCAAGTAAAGGCAAGGGTTGTGATCAATAGGGGAGAAGTGTGCTAACCTAGTTATTCATCCTATCAAGCTAAGTTTACATTTAATTACTTCCAATTACTTCAAATGGGGGTAAAAGTAGCTAAGGACAATATTTGGTCAGTTCGTCCTAACCTATCAGCAAAGGGTTCCACTGGAGATATAAGGTGACCCGTCGAAAGTCTAGTTGTTCTTAGTCTCCTAAGCCAAGTCATTAAGTACCGCTACAAGCAAGATTTGTAACAATAAGTGTGCGAGCTAGCATCTTAAACACTCATCCCCACTTTAAGTTCATCCAAACGGTAGGTGATCATTTGGTCAAATCGCACAAGCGAAGAAGGGTCATCAGTTGGTCATATCTTACCCTTCCCACTCAGTCTACCTACTTAGGGTCAATTGGTCATATCTCCTAGGTAACTAGCCACTACCGCCATTAAAAACTACCGAAACAAGGGTAGCTACCAACAAACTATGCAAGTATACACAAGAAACAATTATACAGAAGCAATATAAACATAAACAAAACAATTAAGGAATCATAACTAGGCTAACACCAGAGGTGCTTAGCCGCTCATATTAACTAAAACAATCGATTCAATGTTTAACATTACGAAATACATGAATTGAAAGTAAAGAAAATATAAAATGCTAATGCTTATCGTAGGGGAGTGATTTCTCCCTTGGAGATGGCTCCGTATGCTCCCCAAGATCTGCCTTTGACTTCTACTCACATTCACTGATGTTGTGTATGAAATGGGATGATGAGAAATGATAGAATTTGGGCGGTATTTATAGGCCAGATCTGGTTATGGCGTAACTTAACTTGAGAGTTACACCGTAACACCATTATCTTCGTAATTTGCACTAAAAATGCTGGTTACGGCGTAACATCTGAAGGAGTTACTGGTATCTTCAATAAATCCCGGTTACGCTCGTAATTATAGAATTAGTTACGCCATAACTGACGATGCGCATGAACCTCATTTGACCTAATTAGTTACACGTAATCCAATGAGGGAGTTAAGTAATATTCCGCTGAGTTGGTTTTCGAGCCACACTTCGTTACGTAATGTGAGAGAGGAGTTACGCCAGTAACATCTTCAAAAAGAGCATACTATCATATATCTTCAATAAACTCTCCAAATCCGCGTCTCTTTAGTTCCAATGCTCATAATTTACCTGAAAGTGAAATATAGAGGAAAACAAGCGTAAATCCATATAAATGATATAAAATACGAGCATTATCGAGATAAATTGACACTTAATATTCAGGACTATTTGATGTTATCAATTTTTAATATGCACGTGAAGACTTTGACACCCTTAGCTAGGGGGAGTTTCTTGTCAAAGAAAAACATTGCAAAAACTTGTTGATCCCAGTTGAGCAAACGATCTAATATAGAAACTGACTTAGAATAACAACTTATTAAGTATTATGCGGAATTTAACACTTAACCTTAAGAAGAAGAACAGTTAACATTCAACACCTCAATATTATTTATTAATACGAATACTCTTACATGATAGGGTTTTGCAACCTTGAAGTGTATCAACCTTAGATATAAAACTTACGTATATCTAACCTAACCTAGAACCTCCTTTTATAAGCTAAGGAGTCCTATACATTATACAATACGTAACCTACAAGATAAATATCTTTTCCATATTTATCTAATACAATAAACTAACCGACTATACAAAACACTAGCAATGGTTACAATATATCATCCGTGGTTACACATTACTACTAGCCGCGGTTATTTTCATCCGTGGTTACATTCTTCTGTCCGTGGTTATATCAAACCTGTCCGTGGTTCCAAAGCTAAAGTAATTCATGATTCAAGGAACCAAACCCAACAATCCTCCCCTAAACTTGATACATTCCAATAGAATTCTCAAGTTTCCTTTAAGCTCAAAACATCTTAAATGGAGGATGTAGCCAAACACTTATGAGATTTAAGAATTGTCTCATATTTCTTCAACAAATCATAGGCTTGACCATCATAGGGTAACAACATCTTGATAATACCGTGTTTCAACATCCGAACAATAATTTTGATACTTATTCAACGAGGATATTCACCTTCTACAAGCATGTGAATAATTTTTCCGTAAAACAGCTTAAAACATGAACTCCACAAGTTTGATATAAAAACCATCTTGTTACAGTACCATTGTAGAGTCCTTTCCATTCAGGTTCATCATGAGTTGGTTCAAATAAAATCTTCAAATTATAATAGACCGCCTCTCATGATAATGGATGGATGCACTCACCAAACTTATTCTTGTAAGTCTCCAAAGATCCATCAAATCATCCCTTTCAAAATATCAAGCATTTGTGAAAAATTTATTATACTCATAAACTTCATTGTTGAGTCTTTGAATTTTCCAAACTCCTTCACTTCCATCATTGAGCTTAAACTCATAAGAAACAATTTAATTAACATCCGCAGCTTCTTTCAATCTTTTAGAATCAGATGTTTCTTGAATCTCAGATTTCTCTTTCTTTTACTTTGCATCCACTCATCATGCTTCTTAATCCACTCTTCTTCCTTCGTAATTCATTGGACAATAATCATCATGATTAATCTTCATACATCTTTCATAAATTTCAAGAATTCTTTCAAATGAACATTTACTAAGATTTTCGAAATGTGAATGCCCTAATTCTTAATAATTTTCATTAATACATTCCTCATCTGAGCCATTGAAAGAGGTTTCTTTCTAATAACTTGCTTCCTTTCTTTACCAACCTTTCTTGCCCATTCACCTAAAAGCCTAGCTTTTTCCTTATCATCCAACAAATTCCATTCTTGTGCAATATATTCATCATTTATTTGTTGAGAAGCTTGAAGAAAGTTTTGAGATTCATACCATATAGCTAACATTCTCCGACTAGCTTCCTCTTCTTCCTTTCTTTTTAAAAGCTTCTTGTTCTTCAAACCATATTCTTTACTTAACTCTCGCATCATAAGCTTCTTGTTCGCTTCTAGATTTAAACTTCAACTCCGTGCGCAACCCCTTTACCTTTTCCAACGCATTGAATCACCTTCTTCTTCAATGGTTCACCAATAACTAAAGTTTTTCCTCTGGGTTTGGGTTTAGTTGCGATGAGTTTGAACAGATATCACGTAGTGAAATAGATGAAGTTTTGCTTAGATTTATCAAGGTACTAGCAGCTTCTTTCTCAACTTCTTTAGACTTAGATGGTAATACAGAGAGAGTTGTGACAATAGTGGAAGTAGTTATAATAGCAGTGGGTATGATTGTAGTAGGTATAGTTGTAGTGGTTATAGTTGCCATGCTTCGCATTCAAAAGATCGGTGGTTAGAAGTGTACTAACCGTGGTTTCGCATATTACCATCGTGTTTGTGTTCAACTCACATCTTCTACAACTTTCTTCACATTTTCAAGAACTGCCTCATTCCCATCTTTATCAGATACCAAAATGTTTGATCTCCACTATCAACATCTTCTTCCATAGATACATTAACATCCTCCCCCAATTCTTGCCTTCTCATCCCTCGTTTGGATACATCCTCCATATTCGAAACGGAAGAGAGTTCACCTTCTTTTCCGTAGCTTCCATAAAGCAACAAGCCAGTGCCTTTTATCTTCTCCAAAACCAAAACCACGTAGCTTCAAGCGAATATCCTTTCATGAAACCCAAATTCCTTGAGATTAGAGATCGCCTCCTCCATCTTGGTACATTTAGTCCAATTCATTTAAGCTGCTCAAGAATATCCTCCCCACTTACACTGTGTTAACCGTCCGAGAGGTGGTTCATTGGAAAAGTCAAGATGTACAAACTCGAATCCGTCAATTCATGTTCGTGTTCCAACCTATCCTCATCACTTCGGCCGTTTAATCGCTCAGAGGTGAATCTTTGGATATAGAAAACATAGCATCATACCGAGCCACGAACATCTATGCACCCTATATTAGCCAAGTAGCTAGGGATTCCTCCACCGTGTTAAGTTCCAAGCTCTCCACATTAGAGTTGCCAATGGTTGGGTCTTAATAATGTTTCCACTATCCCTCGACATCTAAGCATGTATCGTGGTGGAAGCCCTTCCAATCATGTCACCTTCACCATGTGATGACCTCGGAGCAACCCCACTAGCACTAGCCCAGGAAGCTTAGTGCCCTTCTTTCTAGTCCATACAATAGGTGTAATATCGCTGATTTGAGGTGTACTATCGTGATCGAGAGGCAAAGTAAGCATGTGAGGAAATAAAGGAACATCTCTAATTTGTACATTCTTGGGCGATTCCTCATATGTGCAAAAACCTTAGGAAGCATATGATGTACTTCATACTCTCTAGAATGTTCAATAGGATCAACAATTTGATGTGCTATCAGCTTGAACAAACCGAGGATACAAATAGTATTTACCCTTCTTCCTAATGTTTTGTACTAACCCTTCATAAATCATCCTAGACCAATTAAACTTCCTTCCTCGGATAAACAAATAATAGCAAAGAGCAATTTTGAAGGAAAGTCAATAAAACCTGTGGTCTTGTTACTCATACACATCAACAAGGTGTGAATCAAAAACTTCCATTGTTGTGAAAACAAACTCTTAAAGAATTGTACCTTTTCACCTCTATGTGTATATCCTAATCTCTAAACCAAAGAACAATCTCAACATCCGAAAGATTGTCAACCCCATCGCATCATCAAAATCCAAAACTTCTAATGATAGCCTCAAGAATGTAAATAACATGCTCATCCACTTGAATCCAAACATCTCCACACATCAACCGCTGCAAGTGTAGCATTTCTCGTAATTGATGTATGTAGACTTTAAGAACGGTGGGTGTAACAGTTAAAGCATAATGAATGGGACTGTGAACTATCAAAAACTATCAAAAACTCCCTTGTCTTTTAGCTCATCCTGTAGATTGCCCTACACATGAAATTAAACAAGTTAGTTCCTTTTGTGGACCCAAGCCAATCTTGACTTGGAGTGCCTGCTGCATCAATATAATCAAATTTGGTGAGGTCCATTGATGCACAGTTGACATGATGTAAAACCTTGGTCTTAGGTTTCCATTGCCAACTAGTGAGGCCTTAACAAGAGATAAAATGATTTCCAACCACCGATCGCTTATCACCTTTGGAATTTTTAAAACTTCTTTGTTATCTGTGGTGATTTTTGGCTTATCGGTGGTTTGATTTTGCTTAGCCGTGTTTACACTTTGCTTAGCAATGGTTGGAACCCATTTGGGAGAAGCAGTGACAATTGATTTTGTATTCCCATTCCTCATTAACACTGCTTTAGGAATCATGTTTCTGTTAGGATGAGGGTTTGTTTTCTTTGAAAAGTTTTGGTGATTTACCCTCCGCCAATGATTCCAAACTTGTGTCCTGCTTTTTATTACAATTTCTCTATAAGTGCTCAAAACTACCACATATAAAACAAGCCTTTTTAACACATTGAAACTCATCACCTAATGCTTAGAAATTAAACCATTTAAGCTTCTTTGATTACCCCTAGGTTTATATTGTTTCATCCGTCCCTAGGTATTTCCACTGTACTACTACTTTCTTGGTAACATTAGCTCCAAATCTAGGTACAAGATTAGCTTGTCTAGTATCAACTTTCTTAATAGGTTCTAACTTTTCAGGCTGTGTTGATACTTTACTATCTTCCTCGAATCGATTCCCAATCATCAATGATGGGAGCATCGATGACATATCGAACTTATCTTAGGTGTCTCGGTCTTATTCCTTCAACAGTTTGTTAAAACGAAATTCACTACTAAATGATTCTTTTCTTGAGGGTGGTGCATGTTGCATAAGAGTAGGTGGTGGCATATTGTTGTATCCTATCCCAGAACCCTTTTTCATTAGATGACTCTCTATAGATTTATGAACCGGATCGTAAGCAAATTGTGTTTTAGCTACCCTAACAACATGTTTTTATTTTTCATCTAGGGCCTTTTGTTTTTCACTCTCGGCTAGTTCAAGTTTCTCTTTAAGCATTTTAATCTCTATTTTTAAGATCAATTTCACCACCTAATATATTGATCTTATCTACATACTCAAACTCACATTTAATACAAAGATCTAAGCTTCTCTTCCACACTTTCTAGACCAACCCTATAACCTAAGTTATCCATAGTTAGTCTTTCTACTTCTTTCCTCATACTCAAGGATAGCCTTTTGAGATTATAAGTTATCATTACATGATTTAAAAGAACAAGTAGACTCATTAGATACCCTAATCGAACCGTAAGATGAAGCATAAGCCATAAGAGCAAAGTTATGCTCTTTGAAGCTTCACTAGCAAGAAAAGGCGCATTGGGTCCTTCTTCAATCTGAGCACTCCAATCATAATCACCAAGACCATCTTGAGCCACCAATCCGGAAGAAGGAGCGGACTCTTCAGTGATCTTCTTAACACCTTCAATCCTCTTAGGAGCTCGACATTCCCTTGCAAAGTGACCCTTCTTCTTGCAGTTAAAGCACTCCATCTTGCTTTTGTCGAACCCCTTTCTCCTTGACCATCATACTTAACTTGTCTTCCCAATCCTCCCAAAACTTCCTTGCTTGAAGATTCAACATTGCCATTTGCCATTGAAGATTAATCTCTTCAAGATCATCGGGATCAATTTGATCCAGATCTTGATTCAACACAAGAACACTAGTAGTTAAATCAGCCGAAAAGCACAAATTGCACCATCATGACATTATCACTAACAAGGGTATTGTTTCAGATAGCGTGGATATACCATAGGCGTGATTGGATACATCTTGTGGGCTCTTGTGATTAGTGGATACAAAAGCAATGTTTTGATTAGCGGAAGATGCATTAGCAAAGTTATTCTCAGACTCATAAACCTTCAAGTTGTTGAAGAGATTATCCGGAGTCATCTTAGGAAAGTCCTCCTTATTCCTCCACACAATTGTATGAATAGCCCATTCAGTTGATAGACTCCTAATGAACTTCAAATTAATATCTTCTTGAAGAACCTTATAATCTGAGACTTCGTTGGTCGATAAGTTTTGAAGTCTATTGTATGTGCCATCAATCTTTTCTCCAAGGAAGCAATGAAGGTTTCAAATTGATGCTTGAGCATATTCATCCTGGACTTCTTAGTAGCTTCATTGCCATCAAACCTTGTCTCAAGAGCATCCAAGAACTCTTTAGCGATTCATATTGTTCAAAATCCAAAGCATAATCATTGGGTATTCCCATGGAGAGAATATTGTGAGCCTTGATCTCCAAATTTCTCTTGGCCTTATCAATTTCACTAACAATGGAAATTTCTTTGCCATCCTCACCCTTCTTAGGAAGAGTGTCTCCCTTTTCTTCGCATTCTCCGTGATTTGATACTCACCATGCTTGAGCATGGGTACCTTTGAAGCGATCACCATGTGAGTTTCACGGACATCTTATCTTCCTTGAACAAAACTTAACTTAACCTCTTATTGATTACAGTTTCTAGATCACAAGCTCTGATACCACTTGTTGATCCCAGTTGAGCAAACGATCTAATATAAAGCTGACTTAGAATAACAACTTATTAAGTATTATGCGGAATTTAACACTTAACCTTAAGAAGAAGTTAACATTCAACACCTCAATATTATTTATTAATCTAATACTCTTACAAGATTAGGGTTTTGCAACCTTGAAGTGTATCGACCTTAGATATAAAACTTACGCATATCTAACCTAACCTAGAACCTCCTTTTATAAGCTAAGGAGTCCTATACATTATACAATACGTAGCCTACAAGATAAATATCTTTTCCATATTTATCTAATACAATAAACTAACCGACTATACAAAACACTAGCAGTGGTTACAATATATCATCCGTGGTTACACATTACTACTAGCCGCAGTTATCTTCATCCGTGGTTACATTCTTCTGTCCGTGGTTCCAGTACTTAAAGTAATTCATGATTCAAGGAACCAAAAACCCAACAAAACTCTTGCAATACTTTCATTGGGATTACATTACTTGACATCCACCTCTTAAAGGAGCACTCATCAAGGGTGAGCATTTTCGTCAATAAGACGAAACCATTTGCAAACAAAATTGCAAAACACTCTTTTAGTCTTCCTAATTACTTGACGCCCTCACAAAAGGAAGCACCGGTCAAGGGGGAGCTAAGACGAGAATTCTTCTCTTTTCTTACTCTCTATCTTTCATGTTATTGTTTTTTTACACATTTTTCTTAAACACAATGTGCTAGTTTCTTTTCGACGCTCTTTTTGTTTCGACAAAAAGGGGGAAGAAGAGAGTAAAAACTCCAATTCAAACTTTTACGAATTTTAGTTTTTTTTTCTTAAAATAATCTTATGTTTTGTAATCAACAAAAAGGGGGAGATCGTTAATACAAATAAGCCATAAAAACATTTATTTATATTTTACGATCTTCTAATGTTTTGTCAATAACAAACGTAAATCATTTTAACAAAACAAATAAAATACGTAAATGGTTTGAGCCAATAGTTTACTAACACACTTACATTTTCATATAAAACACTAAACAAGTAATAGTTTTACATTTTATAGAAATGCATATGTATAACAACTAGTGTTTACATAATATGGATATGTACTTATATATACTTAGTATATATTGTAATGGGTAATGTAATGGGTAAAAATCTAAGTACTTGACCCATTGACTAGATACAATGAATGTAGTTGGGTAAAACTCAAAGTCCATGACCCATACCCATGGAGCTTGATCCATAACCTATGACCCATTGCATGACATCATGCATGAAGTCATGTTGGGTATTATCCATGACCCATGGACCTAAACCATACCCTTGATCCAATGTCTAGATACATTGTATCTTATTGGATACCCAAGACTCATATCCATGACCCATGACCCATAACCCAAATATGGAGGAGCGTCTGGCGGATCCCCCAGTTTACACTGGAGTGGGATCCGGGGAACAGTAGATGTTTTTGCCTATAAATAGTGAGCTATTTCTTCATTGAACTTACCCCACACTTTACACTCTCCCCTTAGTATTGTAAACTCTCTAACCTCGATCCAAAGGATCTCTATGTAGTTTGTGTTTGTGTGATTCTCTAGGTTCTTCTTAAAGGCGAGATCACCACCTCTTGAAGTCCAGCAAGCTCAAGTCCATGGGTTGCCAAGCTTCGTCATCATGAAGACTACTAAAGTTATCTTGTTGATAGTTCTTTCCTCCCTCCTTAGAAGTGTTGTGTTGAAGGCATCAGTGAAAGGTGCCGAAGGATCGTGTCAAAGGCATTAGTGAAAGGTGCCAAAGGTCCGTGTCGAAGGCATTAGTGAAGGGTGCCCAAGATTCGTGTCAAAGGCATTAGTGAAAGGTGCCAAGGGTGTACATTTGATATGGTGCATCGATGTATAAGATAGATAGTTTGGGTCAAAGGATTTTGATATCCTTAATGATGTTGTAATAAGGAGTGTGCCTCCTTTAGGGAAGTTGTGTAATGTTGGGTAGTAGTTTCTCCTTTGTAATGGAACTCGGTATCTAGCCTTGTACCGGATAAAGTGTAGGCGACGTTGTGATAGGTTTGGTTCTACCTCATGGAAGAACCCGGTGTCTAGCCTTGTACCGGAAAAAGAGTAGGCGACGTTGTGAAGGCTTCTCCGCCACAAGGAGCTTGTGATGTGTAGTGATTGCGAACTCTCGAGTAGGTGACTCGGGGAGTGGAGTAGGGAAAGAAAGGTGTCCTTGTAGCCGAACCACTATAAACACTCGTGTCGTGGTTTTGTGTTTCTTACTCTTTAACTTTGCATTACTTATTTATATGCTTTTCTATCATCATCCAACACACACCTTTAATAGATTGACATAAGTCGATCTAAATAGTTTAAAACGAAGTTTTAATCGGTAAAACAATTCAACCCCCCTTCTAGTTTTCCACAACATGTATTTTATCATAAGCTTGGCGGTTACACAAATCTCCACCACTGGAGTTAAAGACTAAACAATCTTTGAAGGCAATATAGGTGAACACAATATGAGGTTAAGGGTGAAATGTCATTACTAACGTGTCACGGCAAAGTGGACAAAATCAATGATACATGACCAAATCCATGGCCAAGACACCAAATATTGCTCGCTTCATCATCTAGACACGCTTCATGACCAAAAGGTAGGATAAGACACGGGAAATAATTGGTGTAAAATGAAAAATAACAAAACAAATTGTCTTAACCTATAACCAAGTTGTCACCGCTCACCGTCCATCCAAAGTTCAAGCTTCAAGATGAAGAAACGGATCAAGATGTATCAAGTAAATGTGCCATTAGCGGACGTCGTGATGAGCACATCACTTGTTCTTCAAACTGTTGGTGTAAATAATGTCACCAACTAAAATATTAAAATGTGACCGTGGTGGCCTCCTCGATGCTAATATCTATTAAGCTCATAGTGCTTATACATTATACTTGATAACATAACTAATAAACAATAAACATACATTTTTTCTTTCATAACTTTTTTTTTAACTATTACAAATAAAAACATAAACATTCCCCCACTTGAGATGAACATATATGGAGAATATGGGGGGTCTTCGATGATCTTCAAATGTAAGTCTTTGACGAAAGCGTGATTCCCGAACCTCTCTACTTAAACCTCAAACATGGGCAAACAGTGACTTTCGGACCATAAATTAAGACTACACGGTAGGCTAAGGCAAATAGGTGTAACGTAACAAACATAATAAGGGTATGAAATGAAATGAATGGCTCTCAAGGGTGTATCTAGGGGTATCTTGCACTAAAGGTGAGTGCAACAAAAAGGGTTTAATATGGGGTCCGAATAGTAGAGGTGACTAATCGATAAACACACATAAATATGCTATTTGGGTGATAATCCTAAAATATTGTCTTCTCAAATTGATTACTCCATATATATAAAGATAACTCGACACACCTCGTTTATGGTCTCGAAACGATGCAAAGGCCAAGTTCTAAAGTTTATAAGCTACCGGCACACTCATAATTTGGTGGATTTAGGTAAATAAGTGGAAACGGATAAAGCTAATCTTACCATGGAATATCAAAGGTTATAATATGCTCGGCTAATTTCTAATCTAGTTAGATTAAGAAAAACATGTCAAAATTTTAAAAATGACATAATTTTTCAAAATAAACTAGAAAACGAGGGCAAATAAGTTCAAGTAATAATTCTACTCCCGTCCCCCCACTTGAGATGTATAAAGTCCCTTTTGTACTAAACATTGATAAAGGTGAGGAGAAAGTATAATTGGAGCGAGAACTTCCCTAAAATTTGCTCCTAAAGAGAGAAGGCCCACGAAAAAATCATGCCTTCATTAAGTGTCCATGAGCAAACTTCGATCCCTGAAATCACAACAAACCAACAAGCATAATTCTAAAAATAAAAAAGGAAAAACAAAAAACAAAACAAACCTAACTCACTTTCGTAGGAATCACAGTTGCATTTAGCATATGCAACAAGCCTTTTAAACCACTTGGTGTCCCAAGTGGACGATGTAATCTCGTGAGGGCTTACAGCGAATATACCCACAAAGTTCATTTAGAACTAACAAAAGATTATCGTGCTAATATTAAAAATTAAAATTTAATTGCAGGATGAATTTCAGCGTAACCACAAGAATGAGTTACGCCGTAGTTGGTTTGAACCTGAAAATCGTCTACAGAAGACTGTTATGGCGTAATGATGGAAGGAAGTTACGCCTTAACTGGTTGAAACTTGGAGTGAACTGCTACAGTAGAGTGGTTACGGCGTAACCATTGAAAAAGTTACGCCATAACTTGCTAATCGGGACATAATCCATCTTTCTGTTAAAAGCCGATCATATAACTCCAATTCCTGCAAAAATGTTACAAGTACAAAACCCAACAATAAAAATGAAAAGAAAACAAAAAGGAAAGGGATAATTCGGGTTGTCTCCCGAAAGAGCACTTTTCTTTATTAATGAGTCTTTAAGTTAGACTTAAATCCATGTGGCTTAATGTCAACCACCACCAAAGGTGGTGCTCAATAAGCTTTCTGACATGCGGCCATTATTCCCAGTTTCACCTCCTTTCAGATAGCAATCAATCATCCATTCGATAAAAACTTTTTTCTTGACAGTATTGCCAATGCTAGAGGTACCAAACTTATGCGCAAGCCATTCATTGAAAGATAAACGTGACTTTTCGTATTTGTCATCTTTAACCATCATATCTTGGGAATTATTTTTACAGGAGATATAATTCTCATTTGAACCTTCATCAACGAACTCCTTTTGTTGAAAGCGATATTTTTCGTAATCGAGCTTGTGCCTTTTGATCAATCCCGCGTTAACACTAGCGTCCCCAAATCTAATTTTATACCATTCTTGGAAAGATCGATTCCCAAACTTGATATCATGTCTTTCAATCTCATGGGGCATGTCCATTCAATTTCTTCTAATTTTTCATTACCACCCCCATTACAATAGTCGTGAAATGGATTACACGTGGGCCATGCTTGCGTAGATTCATCTTGCACAACCAATATCAGAATGCAGTAATGTTTGTTATAATTCGTAGCTTCCCCCTTTTCCTTCTTTCAACTATCAACATGTTTTTCATAATTTTTAGACCTTATCTCTTTACATAAAGGTGAATCAATTAAGTGCATATTGACATTACTATTGAAGGGGTACAAATGCTTATAGGGTGTTTTAACAGCGTTAATTTTTTTTGAAAATTCAGTATGAGGGTTTAATTGTTCATTCGTATCAAAAGTAATTCGTTCCCCCTATTCCTAAAGAAATTTGCTTTTCAAACACTTTTATATGAGCGCGAAAAGTTGCTAAAAAAGGTCTCCCAACAATTAAGTTATTATGCACCCGTTCGCCCATGTCAATAACCACAAAATCGATGGGAAAAAGAAATTTACCAATTTTAAGTAACAGGCTATCAACAACCCCCTAGGTACCCGCCTAGTAGTATCAACCATTTCAATCATCATTTTTTTTTTCTTTTAGATTGGTTAGTTTTTGATGTGCTTCGTCGTGGTTTTAAATTTGTAAACAAGAATTACCGGTTAACTAGGAACACATTCGGGCAAGTATACCCTAGTCAAGTTGTAGTATAGTATATGGTAAATCAAGGTCGTCCCAAGAGACTTGGTTGCACTACAAGTGTCGTTTGTTTGTTTAAGCAAGTAACAAGTTGATGGTTATGATTGTCACATATAAAACCAACAAGAAAAGCATTATAAGAACAAGCACGTATCAAGGTCGTGGTTATGATTGTCACGGATCAAACCACTAAGAAAAAGCACACAAAGAACATACATGTTTAGACAAATGATCACAAGGATATTAGGATGTTTAGTTTGGAAAACATATTATCAAAGATAGAACCTATAATAATAGTTTAGTGTTTTATAAATCAAATGTGCATAAGCCTCAATCAAGTGGTCATGTCATGAGCCTTATACCAACAACAACAAAGAATCCCTTTCGGCCTTAGACTTTGATGTTATTAATTTGTGAAGTTCCATTTACTTGAAAGATAATGAGAACACATATTTTAATTGTGCTGCTGAAAAACCTTCTTATCAAATCGTTTTTCATCAATTTTAAATCCGGCCATCAGCCGCCACCCCCCACCCCTCTAATATTCCGGCCTAATCAATCTCTAAAGCCGCCTCTCTACCATAATACGTTTTGTATCTTGGTATGCAATCGGTTTTAGAGTTGTGTTTGTTTCTAGGGGTGGTGTCTCAAAAACCTTCTTATCAAATCATTTTTCATCAATTTTATTGGTGATTCGTTTTATTAGGGTTTGAATCGCCTCAAGGGTTCTTTTGTATCATAATCGATTGATATCATGCAAGTGCTATATTCATATTATTATCGTTTGGTACCCAAACGCATTTTTAATCAATTTTTGGTTAAAGTGTATCACTCTATACGATATCCTCTTGAGGTTTCGTGTTTTAGTCGCTTATGTTTTCGGTGGTTATGGGTGATCAAAACCGCCATTAACAGCCGCCTTTGGATCGAATGGTTTGTTAAGGTTGTTATCGGGATCAAACCCTAACCGTAGGGTTTTCGTATTTATGGTTGTGATTACTAGGGTTGCCGCCGCACGTTAATGCATATATCTTTGGTTGTAAGTTGGACTGCTGTCCATTCATGTCATGAAAGTCGATCCGTTTGATCGTGGTTATATTCTGGTTTGTGATGTTAATTCGTGGAAGTGGGTTGAGAGAGGGAAGGTGTTGTTGTCGTTGAAGAGTTAGGGTTTTTATTACCTTAATTTTCTGTATGTTAGGGTTTCTAAACCCTAGTTTATGCTGATGCGTGCTACTGCTGCTGTTTGTTGAACGTATAAACATCATTTTTAGCTGCTGTTGATCGGTCATGCTGAATGTCAAGTGAATCTTGGATCGGTCATGCGTTCATGTAAGTTAAGTTTGAGGGTATACTTATTCAAAAACCCTACATGGATCCGGTTGTTACTTTAAGCTTCACTTTGATTTGATTGACGGGTCTTTATGGTGTTAATATATGATTATTTGGTTCGACCTGCTTGGGATGCTTGTTGCTTCTGCCTCGTATTACTCATATTTTGATGCAACAATATGGTATCTTTTGGAAGTGGTGTTGGTAAGTTGCGGTTTGATGCATTATGTTGAAGAATGCTTGGATGTTCATACTTGGATTCTTCATGGAAGTTAAAGTGGACCACATTAGTGACATAGTACAAGTATTTTTTTCTTGAGTAGTATTGTAAATCTTTATGTACTTTTGTCATTATTAGTTGGTTCATTTTAGTGTAAGTTATAAGAATGGTTTGTCATTCTTATATTCAAGTCTGTAAGTGTCCTAAGGGACTGAGATGAGGGAATCACCCTCATCCTTTGTACCTCAACGTTTTTTGGAGTAATACATTTTACCGGGGTGAATTAACCCTTTTACCCAAAAAAAACACATATTTTAATTTGATAAGTTAACCCAAAAAGCGATTCTCTTTGTGGCGATTTTTTGAAGGATAATATTCGATCATTCCAATCATTCTTCTCCTTCAATAATCATTAACGTGGTATCTTTGTTCATTGTAACCTACCGATTTATATTATTGGTCAATCTTATTCATTCATAATATTGATCATATAGTGGGTCGGTTAGGCATTCTTTACATATCACTCAATCGTAGATTTGCATGCTTTTCAGTATATCTTAATATTTAATCTATCATGGTTGATGTTGGATAGTATCTTGTGCTTATAATCATGCGTTAGTTCTACTAAGGTTATCGTGACTGAAGACTGACGTGGATCTTCTTGCTTTCCTGATGTTTCATTTTTCTTAGGGTTTCGGTTATTACTTTTCTGTTTTTCGTTTTTTAGGGTTGTTTTACTTTCTTGTTTGTTATTATGGACAAGGTTGATGAATTTAACGTTGATGTGAATGAGCCTACTGTTAGTCTTGGTGAGTCGATTCTTCAATCGACAATGAAACCTAATAGTAGGAATGGTGAGTTTTCTTTATTGCTTTTGTTTCTCGTTCGATGGACAAGTGGGCCGTTTCACTTGTTTCAAGCCCTAGTCATGACGCACCTACTCATGACACGCCTGAGGGTCATGATACTTTATTGAAAATTCATGCTATTGAAAAACAAATCTTTGAGGGTAAACTTGTTCTTGTGGGTGATGATGGGAAACCATTAAAACCAGCCGTGTGATGGATTCTACTACTTCTACCGGGCTAATCCATTTGAGCATCTTAAGGTGCCGCTAGTAGAAGGAGCTAGAGGAGATGCTTATTGCTATTGGTTATTATTCGAAACCTCCTCAAGATACGAGTGGTCCTATGGCTTCTAATGTTAATGGCCATAATAATGCTAATGATAAGGTTGATACCTAATGCACATAGGGGCTGTTGGTATTGAGAAGGTTGGTGTGTATAACAAACCAAAGAAACACACATCAAACTTTCATAGGTTGAAGTGTAGTAAGAAAGCTAATGGTGTGGATCTTTCATTCCGATGAAAGTGGTTGAGGGTGAACACTAGGTTTGAGAATACTTTGTATGGGTATTTCCTTGGTCAACGCCTTGATTTTCCTATGGTTGATTACTTTGTGCGCAATCGTGGGCTAAGTTTGGTATATAAAGGTAATGATGAATGCAAAGGGTTCTTCTTCTTTAAGTTCAATTCGAAGAAAGGTGTTGATGATGTTCTTGAAAATGGTCCTTGGTTGATTAGAAATGTACCTATTATTCTTAAACCATGGACATTGAACACCAACTTACTTAAAGAGGATTTGACCAACATCCCGGGTTAAATTCCATGATGTTCCTCTTGCTATGTTTTTCATGATGGCCTTAGTCTCCTGCCACATTGATAGGCACGCCCAAAAGGTTAGATGCTTTTACTATCCAAATGTGCAAGGACTCGTGGGGCCTTAGTAGTTTTGCTAGATGCATGATTGAAGTGAAGTTGGATGAGGTGCTTAGGGACAACCTTCTTGTTGAGATATCTGTTACTGATGGGTCGGGTTCGACTATTGAGAAGAATACTGGGTTGAATACAGTGGAAACCACCTCACTGTGATAAATGTAAGATTTTTGGTCATACTCTTATTGAATGTCCTAAAGTTGTTGAACCTCCTCCTCAGCCTACTAAGCGTGTTAATGATGGTTTCAAGAAGGTCAATAATAAAAAGAAGGGAAAGCAAGGTGGTTCTACTATTCCGGGTCAAGGAGGGTTTACTAAACCAGTTGTGGGTAAGCAGTTTCAATATCAACCCAAAAGACTCCTCCGAACCTAAGAAAGTGGAAGTCACTAAGAAGAATGCTTCGATGTGCTAGTTCGAGTGGAATAAAGATCTCTACATCTAATAAGTTTGATGCTCTTAATATGGAATATACGGATGCTTTTGGTATTCCTTCAAATGACACCAACAAGGATGTGGATTCCGGTCGCATAATGGAAGTTAATGAAGATAAGTCTACTAAGACAGTCGCATGATCACAAGAACCCGTGAGTGATTTGAAAGAGATGGAGTTGGGTGTGGCTCCTAAAACTAGTGATTCTTGTATTCCGCCCGCCTCTTCTATTAAGAGAGTTAACCCTTTTTCTAAAGTGGGAGAGATCGTGGTGTCCGATTCACAAGATGAGGTGGTTGCTAACCCATTTGATGAGTCTACTAATCTATTCGATGGTGGCCAAGAGTTTGAAGATGAGTATGATGACTATGACTACGATGACTATGCTAAGTGGTTTCAGATCTTCCAGAAATTTGATGCCTTTAATGCCATGTATGGCACCAAGCTTCAAGGTCCTAGGAAGTAATTTTCTTCGTTATGTCTTATGTTATCATTTGAGTAGTGGTTTGTTTTCTTGTTTAGAAAATAGGTAGTATCTTGTTATGTAAGCGTTATGCCTATGTAACGGGCTGAGATATGAGATTTCACTCATATACATTGTACTTAAACGTTTTTGGTTAATATATTTACCAGGGTGCAGGATTACTCCCCTTTACCCAAAAAAATGAGAACACATATTCAAACGATTCCTTTCGGCCTTAATCCAAATTAAACCTTTACTTGTTATGTTTATTAATTCTCTTGCACAATCGTCACAAAGTACAAGACCAAAATTATTTGTCACTAATGAATTGAAACTAACCATTGTTAAGAATACTTTCGTCCATTGAACCCAACAATGATCAACCAAAACAATAAACAAGAACAAGTTCCAATTCAACCAAATATGATGTTATCAACATATTCCAAACAAACACTACAATTATCCAAACATCCTTTTATCACAAGTTCTCATATGAAATAAACAAGTATCACATAATCAACACAATCAAATAACCAAACATGAACAATAGCATTCAACATCGTAAAAGTAACAAGGATTTACCCAAAGTAAGATTACATTAGGCAAGGGTGAAGGATTATAGCACTCCTTCAAGCCTCCAATCAACTACAACTTCTAACCAAGCATACTTCTGAAAATGGCAGAGGTTTGTGGTCTTTTGGAGAGATAGGTTGGTGAAATTGTCTTTAAGGGTGGGGCTAGAATTACACACACAAAACTAACAAAAATGGTGGTCTTATTTATAGTTAGAAGCCACCCTTAGCCACCAAGTAAGTTTCTTGGGCACAAAGTGTCATAAAGTAGTAGGTTTAGGAGTTATTAGGACCATATGATCGGACTTGGGGCTTAATGACACTTAATATTGCATTAAAAATGACTTGGGGAGGTCAGCACGGAGTAACCGTTTCGGTTGCGCTCCAACCGATCCGGTTGTGACCTTTTGACAGAAAAGGTCAAGCACCAAATTTGTAGATCTTTCTCTTAGCTTTTTGTGGCCGTGAACGGGGGGTCAAATGGAGTCCGTATGCAAAAGTTATGGCCAAAATGGTGAAGGTGTGTCGGGAACAACGAGTCTTCCAATATGTCTTCGTTTAAGCTTCTTTTCTTCATTTCTTTCTCGTTTCCCTTCTTGAACTTTATTCTTGAGTCTTTGGACTACTAACTTGATGACTTTATCTTCTAATATACTCACAAGTCTTGCTTTTGTTCGGGAATTCTTCGTATATGGAGAAATCTTCGTATTTTACTTCTTTTTCCGTCTTTTCCTCCACTTTCTTGTACTTGGCTACAAATGAACTAGCAAACGACTTTTGTAACGATTAAGCATTAAAAGCATATGATTATAACCAAATAACATACATAAAAGCATGGATAACGCTACTAAAACATGCACAATTGAAGTTATCAAATTCCCCCCACACTTAAACTTTGCTTGCCCTCAAGCAAATCTAAGAAAAGAAAAATCAAACTACATACCTAAATGACAAATCAAAAAGAAAAAATTCAAAATTCAAAATATTTTTGGGGTTTTTTTTTTTTTTTTTTTTTTAATTTATTATTTTTATTTTTTTGAACCAACACATATAAAAACAAGCGAAAAATGAGCGCAAACTCCCCCACACTTAAGGTTTTGTTTGCCCTCAAGCAAATCTAGAAATTAAGAAAAATAAATCCCACAAGGTGCATGAAAGATGATTAGAAAAATGTGATGCAAATCTATCAAGTACAAGATAAGATTCATCGTTTTAAGCTTTTAGAGGTGAAAAATCGAGATGTTTGACAATACCCCATGGATTCTCTCGCTTGATAACATGGCTAAGCACCTCACCTAAAAGTAACGGATGTATAATTCACTCAACACTCAATTTATTTAGTGATGGATAGTATTAAGGAATAGTACACTCATATTGCTCACTCATGATCTAAATATTACCATAGGCTTGTACAAGAAACAAAACTCCACCAACGTGGCGTAAGCACCAAGTGTAAACATCTAAAGAGGGCTTTTATTCGGGTTGAAATGATAGGCTTCGGGTGAATAAAGGGTATGGATAAGGCATTAGATTATTTATGAAATTGGTGTTAAAAGAAAAATAAAGTCAAGTATATACCCATGTTGCTAGTCACCAAACAATCCGCAAACCCGAAAATGATTATAGTTACTAACTTTTCCTCTTCAAATATCGATCACCAAATATATATATCACGTCTTAGCACATTGACTAATCAATAACTCAAACATACTTCATCTACCTTCATCTTCATAATAATATAGCACATTGTCATCACATATTTTTTTTCTTTCATTTTTTTTTCTTTCGATGACTTATTCTTTTTTTTCACATTTTTTTTCATACATCACATCTCCCCCACACTTTGTATAAGCACACACCACAAAAATACAAATAAAAAGTTATTCATCTTTTGTCGAATGGCACATACCTAATGGCAAAGTGCGGCTAACTCATAATCATCCAAAACAATCCAATCATACCAAGCAACTAGCAACCAACCATTTAGACATTGACAAGGGGTAGGCTAAGGTTTAAAGTGTAAAATATTTTTGTATTTTTCTGGATGCAACATAAAGAAAGGGATGGTTCGGAGGGTGTAACTAAGGGTATCTTGCGCTAAAGATGAGCGCTAACAAATGGGTCCATGTGGGTGGTTAACTAACCGATGTGGTTAGCTAATATATCATTAGATGTAAACGGAAGGCCATTTGGTTTTATTCCTAAGGTGCATCTTTATCACGCATAAACACTTATATCACACGAATGTGATCTTACTGCTGTCTAGTAATGATTTACAAGTACAAGTTCTAGAATAAATAAAATCACCGGCACACTCATAGCAATAGATTCAAGCATAAAAGATGTATGCTAATAAGAAATAGGCTCAAATCCTCACAATTTAGTGGAAGGGCTATAAAATATGCTAGCAAATGTCATCGATCCCAGAATGGATTGCAATATAATAATCGGGACACATCTCAAGTTTTTCAAAATTTACCAATTTCACCAGTGGGTTGATCCAGTTATTCTAATATATTATCCTATAAGCATGAAAACAACTAGATCACAAGGGCAAACAAGTTCACAAAATTTTAAAAAAATTTGCCCAAAAATTTGGAATATAAAAACTAGTTTCGCTTTTCACAATAATATTTCCCCCACACTAAAGTTAAGCATTATCCACAATTTGCAAAATAAACTTCAAAGCATGTAAGATAGGGAAAAGTAAATAATAAGTCCAAGAGAAACGAAACTCCCCGGGCCAAAGAAATCGCGATCGAACTCCAAATGAAAAGATGCTAAGCAAACGCTAGCATAAGCGTGTGAGATCAATCGATTTCTCATCCAAACAAACATGTCCAATCCCAAGCATAAGGTTCACGATCCAACCAATCCTTCCTCCAAGAGCTTATTAAATCTGCAAAAATAAACTAAACTACAAAAACACGTAAAATTCTAAAACTCACTTTCGTAGGAATCACGGTTGCATTTAGCGCATGCAACAAAGTTTTAAACCCTCGGTGGCTGAGTGGACGAAGTTATAGTCTTGAGGGTTTCCAAAGAACATACCCACAAAGTTCAAAACACTTTTATTTTAAAACAAGTACTTATTTATTCACAATGTACCAAATTAACAAAACTTAAAATGAAAAAACGAAATAAAAGAAATGATACTCTTGCAAAAATAAAAAGACACTTAAACTTATTTTACCTAAACACAAACACACAAAAACAAAAATAAAACTGATTTTTAACAGATAGTCCAAAGATCCGTTACGGGTTGTGACCGATCGGTTAGGACGAACCAAAGTTAACCCACCTTCCAGCCGATCCGGTTACGGGCGGCGACCGATCGGTTGGAGGAGTTTTTCTAATTTATTATTATTATTTTTTTTTTTTACACAAGTTTTATTTCAAAAATTTTATTGATAAAATGAAACAAGGACACAAAAGGTTACGAACACAAAAATAAACACAACTAAATAAGACACATAAACACACATTAACAATCACGAACATAAAACAACACTTAAAACAAAATACGCATAAACAAATAAAATCACGATCACAGAAAAATGACAATCACATAGACGCAAGCACACACAATTAGTCACGTAACACAAATCAAACAAGAGAATCTAAAACAAGATAATCTTATTCAAAATTAATACGAAACTAATATAAACAAAAATAACAAAAACAAATAACATAGAGACATGCAAAAGATCATATAACATATAAAACATAAAACTCACAAAACAAGACACAAAAATTATTATTTTTTATTTATTATTATTATTATTTTTTTTGGACAGAACACTCCAACCAGATCGGTTACGGGTGGTGACCGATCGGTTAGAGTGGATTTTTCTTGAAAAATATTTACCGAGAGCTCCAACCGATCGGTTGGGACACCTTTCGATCGGTTATAGTTGTTTGGGTGGTTTTGGTGGTTTTTTCGCAAACGATTTTTAGCACACTTAGAAAGCAATATTTGAAATGAGCCTTTAGAACACATGAAACGAAATCCCAACATCAAAAACTTGATTTTGATGCAAAGATCATTTGAGAAATTTTGAGAAAATGAGAGATTTTGAAAAGAAAACGCAAAGAAGCAATTAAGAAAACATCATGAGCAAACATCAAGAGCAGTCAATCAAGAGCAAAGAAACAATCATTCATGAGCAAGAGCAATATAGCATTCGAACAAACTAACAAGCAAGCAAACAATCAACAAACAAACAAACACAAGAATACAAACGCAAGTCCCCGGCAGCGGCGCCAAAAACTTGATGTGCTTCGTCGTGGTTTTAAATTTGTAAACAAGAATTACCGGTTAACTAGGAACACATTCGGGCAAGTATACCCTAGTCAAGTTGTAGTATAGTATATGGTAAATCAAGGTCGCCCCAAGAGACTTGGTTGCACTACAAGTGTCGTTTGTTTGTTTAAGCAAGTAACAAGTTGATGGTTATGATTGTCACATATAAAACCAACAAGAAAAGCATTATAAGAACAAGCACGTATCAAGGTCGTGGTTATGATTGTCACGGATCAAACCACTAAGAAAAAGCACACAAGAACATACATGTTTAGACAAATGATCACAAGGATATTAGGATGTTTAGTTTGGAAAACATATTATCAAAGATAGAACCTATAATAATAGTTTAGTGTTTTATAAATCAAATGTGCATAAGCCTCAATCAAGTGGTCATGTCATGAGCCTTATACCAACAACAACAAAGAATCCCTTTCGACCTTAGACTTTGATGTTATTAATTTGTGAAGTTCCATTTACTTGAAAGATAATGAGAACACATATTCAAAAGATTCCTTTCGACCTTAATCCAAATTAAACCTTTACTTGTTATGTTTATTAATTCTCTTGCCAATAAAGTACAAGACCAAAATCATTTGTCACTAATGAATTGAAACTAACCATTGTTAAGAATACTTTCGTCCATTGAACCCAACAATGATCAATCAAAACAATAAACAAGAACAAGTTCCAATTCAACCAAATATGATGTTATCAACATATTCCAAACAAACACTACAATTATCCAAACATCCTTTTATCACAAGTTCTCATATGAAATAAACAAGTATCACATAATCAACACAATCAAAGAACCAAACATGAACAATAGCATTCAACATCATAAAAGTAACAAGGATTTACCCAAAGTAAGATTACATTAGGCAAGGGTGAAGGATTATAGCACTCCTTCAAGCCTCCAATCAACTACAACTTCTAACCAAGCATACTTCTGGAAATGGCAGAGGTTTGTGGTCTTTTGGGAGAGATAGGTTGGTGGAAATTCATCCTTAAGGGTGGAGGCTAGAATTACACACACAAAACTAACCAAAAATGGTCTTATTTATAAATAGAAGCCACCCTTAGCCACCAAGTAAGTTTCTTGGGCACAAAGTGTCATAAAGTAGCAGGTTTAGAAGTTATTAGGACCATATGATCGGACTTGGGGCTTAATGACACTTAATATTGCATTAAAATGACTTGGGAGGTCGGATGGAGTAACCGTTTGCTTTAGCCCAACCGATCGGTTCGTTGCACCTTGTGAAAGGTCAAACACCAAATTTGTAGATCTTTCTCTTAGCTTCGTGGCCTTGAGGGTCAACGGAGTCCGTATGCAAAAGTTATGGCCAAAATGGTGAAGGTGTGTTGGAAACAACGAGTCTTCCAATATGTCTTCGTTTAAGCTTCTTTTCTTCATTTCTTTCTCGTTTTCCTTCTTGAAATTTATTCTTGAGTATTTGGACCACTAACTTGATGACTTTATCTTCTAATATACTCACAAGTCTTGCTTTTGTCGGAATTCTTCGTATTTGGAGAAATCTTAGTATTTTACTTCTTTTCGTCTTTTCCTCCACTTTCCCGTACTTGGCTACAAATGAACTAGCAAACGACTTTTTATGCGATTAAGCATTAAAAGCATATGATTATAACCAAATAACATACATAAAAGCATGGATAACGCTACTAAAAACATGCACAATTTGAGCGTTATCAGTTTTAAAATATCAAACAATGAAGTAGAAATAAGATTAACCCTAGCTCCTAAATCAGCTAAAGCGGGAATCTTAAGGTTACCGATAGTACAGGGAAATAGAAAGTTTCCTGGATAAAACTCCTTTTCAGGAAGTTGGCATGGCAAACCTTCGTCATTTTTCAGATCCATCATCTTCTTTCAAATAATTAATCCCACAAAGTTCATTTGTGATTGCCGGAGTGTTTTGTTCTTCTTCCTGATCATCTTGTGCAAATACGGCCTTGCATGCAATAGCATCATCGCACCTAGCTTTGAAATCTTGTGAAAGTTGCCCAATTTGAGTCTCTAGATTCTTGATCGCGGCATCTTCGTTTTGCAAGTTCATGTCCGTATCTTCTTTCACCTTGATCATCCATTCCTTGAACCTGTCATTTTTTAGCAGATTTGTCGATATGCTTATAAACCAACTCATCAAGACTGGGCTTAGGAGGTCTGTTGTCAATCCTTGTGTATTACCCTGGGGGTCCTTCACGGTATTTAGCTCTATTACCACCATATCCGTGAAATGGCCTATTATTGCCATATTTAACTTCATCAATTCTCTTGACTTCTTCTTTAGGTGGGCATTCTTTGGCAAGGTGAGCGCTTTTGCAAGTATCGCAACCAACTTGTATAGCGTGGACATTTTCTTTTAGCTTTTTCATATCCCTACCAAGACTCTCAAGCTTATTATTTATGGCTGCAATGCCATCCATATTTTCGCTTATGCTTCTACTGCTTTCTCCGTTATGCCATTTATGAGAGTGGTCAGCCATTTTTTGAATAGCTTCCAAAGCTCGAATAGAAGTCATCGTGAATCGGCCCTTGAGAGTCTAGTATCTGCCTTGTGGAGAGTCGAGTATCTGCCTTATTGAGGTCATGAGTAGGGCATTTGTAAAGGAGATCATTGTATCTTTCCCAAGATTGGTACAACGTTTCATCACCTTCCTGCCTAAAGTTATGGATATCCTCGAGTTGTTTTGTCGTATTTGAATAAGGACAATATCTTTGCATGAAATACATTTTGAGGAGAGCCCATGTATTAACTGCCCCGGCGGGCAATCTGTCGACCCATCTTTTAGCAGCTTCAGTGAGTGTAATAGGGAAAACACGAAGCATGACAACATCGTTCGAGACTCTCGAAAATTTAAAGAGGCTAACAATGTACTCCACATTATCCACATGCTCGTAAGCATCATCGGTAATGCTTCCGGAAAAGGGATTTGCTCGTAACTCCCTCATAAATTGTGGCTTGATCTCGAACTGTGTATCAGCATCAATAGCTGGCCAAACAAGCCCCGGCCCTTGCTCTTCCCAAGTCATAACAAGGTATTCCTCGAGAGTGAGGTTATCGATGTCCACAACTGCCATGGTACCTGAAACTTAAAGAAAATTGTGAGAAAACAAAATTCAAAAAGAAAAGACTTAACGAAAACCCTAGTATAGCTCCCCGGCAGCGGCACCAAAATTCTGATGCTGGTTTTCCTGCCAGGATTTAATATTTATAAGTCTTGTCTACCTAAGGTAAAGCAGACCTGGATTTAATATTTATAAGCTCCCCGGCAGCGGCGCCAAAATTCTATCGCACTAACGAGCAGTGAACTCGATCGTGCATTGTATAGAAGGTGGTAAAGCCGAGGTCGTTCCCAAGAGCTATATAGATGAGGATCCTATTAAGTCTAAGTGTCACTATTTTAAATGGTTTTAAACTTGAAATGATTAATTAAACTAAAGACAAGAAATGAAATACGCAAAATAAATTAAGGTTGTGAACAGTGGTGAGAAAGTGTGTTAACCTAATTATTCATCCTATCATGTAATGTCTGTGTTTTCTAATTACTTCCTGTTGATTCAAGTGGGAGTTTAAGTCGCTATGAAAGCATTTGGTCAATTCGTCATAACCTATCAACAAAGGTTCCTACAAGACTTCAAAGGCCTACCCTTTGGGGAGTCGAGGGTCTCAAGCTACCTAAGCCAAGTCATTATGTACCCTACATGCAAGATTCGAAACAATGTGTGCCCAGGCGCTAGCATCTTAGACATACATCCCTAAATTCTTAAGTTCATCCATCCGAACGGTGATCCTTTGATCAATTCGCATAAGAGAGAAAGGTAGTCGTTTGGTTATATCTTACCAGCCCCTTCTCTACCTACTTACTTAAGGTCAATTGGTGAATTCTCCTAAGCAATTCGATACGACCGCACTTCAAAACTACCAAAGCTAGGGTAACTACCATCGAACTATGCATGCATACACTAAAAACAATTATAGAAGCATGAAAACACAAACAATACAATCAAAGAATCATAACTAGGCTAGCACCAAGGGTGCTTAGTCGATCATATTAAAAAAAACGAAAGATTCAATGTTTAACATAATGAAAGACATGAATTAAGGTGAAAGATAGTAGTAATCGCTAAAGCTTATCGATATGGTGTGATTCATCCTATGGAGATGGCTTCGTATGCTCGGTATGATTTGCCCTTGGAACCCTCTTCATGTTCTATGCCTTTGTGTTGTAAGTGAATGATGTAAAATGCAGAATCTAGGGTTTGTATTTATAGGCCCGATCATAGTTACTGCGTAACCAAAGTTGAGAGTTACGCCATAAATTTAGTGTCTTCTAAATTGAAAGCCCCATAGGTGACTACGACGTAACCTTTGGAATAGTTACGCCGTAATAGTAGCTCTGTCGTAATTTAGTAGAAAGCTACGTCGTATCTTTAGGGTGCGTTTGGTATGCTGCCATGAATGACAATGGGTATGAGTTTGATAGTAGTGGTGGGTCCCTCACCTATGAAAGATCCATACCTAGCTCCCTTCATGTATATGGAGAATAGATTATATCTATCATTCATTACCATAGTGGTGGGCCCCCTCAACTTAAACAAACACCTTTAATCACTTTCATAGTCATAGTCTCATTCCCATAGTGGGATACCAAACGCACCCTTAGTATCTTCTAAACAGAAGGTTGTTACGTCGTAATGCATGTAAGGAGGTTACGGCGTAGTTGACGGAGGTGTGAAATTCTTCATGACCTAAATGGCTACGACGTAACTTAAGTTGAGAGTTACGCCATAACTGCTGTTGAGTTGGTCTTCTGTGACAAAATCCCAGCTACGGCGTAATTAAGAACATGAGTTACGCCGTAGCTTCTTCATTAATAGCATACTAAGATAAAACCACTAGGAAAATCTCCAAATCCGCGTCTCTAAGCTCCAATGCTCATATTTTACCTGGAAACGAAATATAAAGGAATAAGAGTATATATCCACATAAATGACAAAAAGTATGAGCATAATCGAGGGAAATTGACACTTAAAAGTCAGGATTATTTGATGTTATCACCCTCCCTCAAGAACGGCAAAACAATTAGAAGAGATTCACAATTTCAGATAAGAAGATGGTGAAACATTATACAAAGCTTGGGATAGATATAACGACCTCCTCTACAAATGCCCTACTCGTGACCTTAACAATCAGCAAAAGGTCAACATCTTCTATAAGGGTATTGGAATTGCTACAAGACAGATGCTCGATTTTCAGGCGCCGATCCCTAGAATGATACCTATTCTAGTGTTGGAAGCTATACAAAACATAGCTGACCACTCTCAAAAGTGGCATGAAGGAGGGAGCCGTAGAAGCTTAGGAGGAATTTTGGATGGTATCGCCGCTATCACCAACAAACTTGATACTCTTGGTCGTGATATGATGAAGCTTAAAGAAAGTGTGCACGCTCTTCAAGTTGGGTACGAGACATGTGGAGGAGCTCACCTTGCCAAAGACTGCCCTCTTAATGATGAAGATAGGAGGATTGAAGAGGTCAAATACGGAGAGACTAATAGACCTTTCCAAGGATCCAATGGCAATGGTAATGGATACCGTATTGGACCTCCGAGGTACTACAATTGTGCACCTTATGGATAAAGAAGGTCTAGCCTCGAGGAAACTATCAACAAATACCTAGAGGACTCAACCAAAAGGCCAAAAGACCAAGAAGAATGGTTGATAAGCTTTCAAAAGAGTAAAAACAAAAGCTTCTTTAGCCATGACGAATCTTTAAAGAATTTGGAGGCAATGATTGGAAAGCTTAGTGAAGAGGTTCAAAGAAGAAATGCAATGCCTGAAAAACATGGCAGTAAACCTATGGTGGCATGCAAGGCTGTCTTTTGATGTGGTAAATGACTCTAACGATAATTTTCACGATTCTAGTGATGTGCAGGAAATTGAAGTAGGAGCGTGCATCAATGATGAATATAATTATAAATCAAAATTCAGAATAATAATTAAAACAAAGAACAAAAATTAAGCTATTTATTTTTTATAAGTAAAAATACATTATTGAAAATTTAAAAAAAACCCCGCACGTCCGCGGACATTATAACTAGTTAATTACTGTCGCATTTGAAAAAAAAGTGATACTTTATAAATCCCTCTGAAAAGTTAAACATCCGAACATAAAATTTAATTTTCTGAAATATTAAAATGTATCGATCAAGATAAACTTCTCTTTATCTTGGAGTCAAATTTAAACAGTTCTCAAGATTTTAAAATAAATCTTACATATTCATAAAATGAAAATCTATGGATGCAAAACTTAAACCTTCATTCCATTATTTTCTACTTTTTAAATGTTAAAACATTTACAATTTAATTAATCAAAATAAAATTTAATTGCAAATAAAAGATAGGTTTTGTTAAAATGTTTTAACTGGTCAAATGTTAAGGTAAACTTAAAGAATTAACTTCATATATCCCTTTATTTTTTTTAATAATTTCACATATACTCAAAGTGCAATTATTGGATGCATAATGTATAATTTTTTAAAAACATGTAGTATATATGAAAATTTCTAATTTAAGGAGATATATGAAATTACTTCTAATAATTGCCCCACATAAACACATTTTTTATCCCATGTATCAGTTTTTCTTTTCTATTGTTACAAAATCTTTTATATAATAAGAGATTTCTAAAAAATAGAAAAATAATGTTTGAGCAATTGAAATTAAATTAATCGAGTGCTCAGTTTTGTCATGTAAGTTAACTAAAGTCGTCTCATTTGTCAATAGAAAGTCAAAATTAAAATAATTTGATCAAATTTATCCAAATTTCATCTAACAAAATATATGTATAAAAACACATGTTTCGACTTTGTTAAAAGAAAAACTTAACAAAAAAACTGATAACTAATAAAACTTTAGCCGTTAAGTTTCAAAGAAATCATATTGACTTAAGTAAAGTTATAGGATAATACCTTTAAAAGCATTATACTTGTTGAAAAATAATTTTCTTAGTAGCGAACAAAAAAAAAATCTCCTCTGAGTATTAATATTGACATCATGTCTTTATGTGAGTAGTTTGACAATTTTACCATTCCAAGTTACATAAATAATCCTTGTGACTTTGTGAAATTACAGTCATCGTCCCTAGGCTAAATTACATAAATGGTCCATTCAAAAAAAAAAAAAAATCAGAACTTTTTTTTTTTTTTCATTTTTTTTTCGAAATTCTATTTCAATTTTTTTTGGAACTTTTTTTTCGAATTACTTTTTTTATGAATTTTTTTCTGAAATACTTTTCTTAGATTTTTTTTTTCATTCACATGTGAAACAAATTGAAAATGTTTTCGTCATATGTGCAAATGTATAAAATCGGATAAAAAAGTATAAAAACGGATGAATAAAAGCGGACAAAAAATTAAGAAAACTAGACCTAAAACATATAAAAAAACACGTAGAAAAAGCGTATATAAAAATACGCAGACAAAAACGTATATAAAAACACGCATATAAAAATATAGATAAAAAATAGTGGGTAAAACCATGAGTGGATAAAAAAAAGGGACGGTAATGCAATTTTCGCTAATCCACATGGAATATTTATACAATTTACCCTAAAGACGGTGGATGCAATTTTTGCAAACTCAAAAAGTAAAATAGTCATCACAGGTTTTTCACTACACACATAAAGACAAAAGTATCAACGTTAATACTCACGTAAAGACAAGATGTCAACATTAATACTCACAAGAGATTTTTATTTTTACTTTTTTGCTACTCAAAAAAGTATTTTTTTAAAAATATAATGTTTTTTAAAAGTATTATCCCTAAAGTTATCAGTTTTGTGTTTTTTTTAATAACTTTATAAACTTAATAAATATCTCCTACACTTTGTATTTTAGAGAAAGAACCCACTTGTATGCTATTTTTATGGGATAATGACAAAAATACCCAATTTTTCAAACCTACTTCACGAAATACCCAATTTTATACTAAAAACCCCAAAATACCCAAAAAAATCCGCAAAATTTGAGACCTTTGCAAAATTGAAAAAAAATATTTCTGAAAAATATCAAAAATTTTTGATATTTTTTTCGCAAAAGTCTCAAAATTTGCGATTTTTTTATTTTTCGAGTATAAAATTGGGTATTAACAATTTAAAATTGAATATTTGTTATTATCCCTATTTTTATTTATAAATATTATTAACGTTTTATATTAAACGAGTGTATATGAACCGAATTATAAATATCAAAATGAAAACAAGGGTTATAGTGATATGTAAATAAATACATAGGGTTGTACATATACAAACAACTCATTTTATTCCTCTTTATAAGATTTTAGTAAGGATGTCTGATTTTTTTATTATCATACTCGTTCAATAACAACTTATGTTATTGCTATTTATAAGTTTAATCAACGCATGTAATTACTTTTTAAAGTTTAAATAAGGATATTAACAAAATTATTTTTTAAGAGTCATTAGTTATTACATGCTACCAAACACACATAATGTTTAAAACATAGTATCAATAGTGAACTTTAAACAATATCAACCTCAACACCATGATAGTTAGACAAATTCAAAATTTTAATCGAACAAAATTATATACAAAATTTTAATTGATATTAATACATAATGAAAATTTTGTGTAAAAACTCGCGTATGGACGAGTATTATAAGTTTATAACTACAATATAAAAGATTTTATATAATGTTATTGAAAAATCTTATTTAACAACTTCGTATATATACCAGAATAGACTTTAATATGTCGAAATAGAAATTTACAAGATATAAATTGAGTTTCTTAAACAATAGTATTATTAAATTAGATGATATACAATTTGCATGCACATAATTAAAATTTAGATGTACATGCATTGTGATTTATATCAAAACACATTAAGTAAAATTTATGCCAAAACTTCGTACATAAACAGATTATATAACTAAAACCAACTCAACCTCTAAGATACTATGATTAAAGTAAAATTTAATTTAATTAATTATAACTTTGGCATTTTATATATCAAACGTGTATATGATAAACACCTATTAGCAAAACTTATAATAGATATCTATATCTATACTACTTATAATGGAGGAAGACACTTTCCTCCTAATTAATTTTTTAAGATTTCCTAAAATATATTTTTAAGCAAATACAAGTAAGGAAGCATTATTTATCTATATCTATATCTATATCTATACTACTTATAATGGAGGAAGACACTTCCCTCCTAATTAATTTTTTAAGATTTTCTAAAATAGATTTTTAAGCAAATACAAGTAAGGAAGCATTATTTACAAGTATTTAAAACACAAATAAAACTAAAAAAAACACTATTCAACATATACAATTAATACACAATTTAATTCACCCCATCATCAAAATATACAACTATTTCACCACAATGTACAGCTAACTTAAACACAATTTGTGCATTAAATATTACTAAAATACATAAAATACCTTAAACCATGTTCTTGGTCATCCTTGGTTCTAAGTCAAACGAAAACGATATTGTTAAATCAAAAGAGTTTAAAAATGCATACTAAAATACAATGTTCAAAAAATATTATTAAATCGCAAGAGTGCTTAGAATCAACCTATCATCTTTTGTAATATTTTAATAAAACTTACAGTAAGACTAAAAACTTTGTTTTATAAAAATCGGACGATTTTTTCAAAGCAAAGGATGCAAAGTGCTAATTATATATATATATATATATATATGTATATATATATATTTGAATATTAATAATTATATTCTTTAAAGTAACCCATATGATTTATTGAATATTTATTTTTACTTTATCTTTATAAGTAATCTTTTACTTGTATCATCCATCTATGTGGGACAAATTTAACAAACATTATTTTTGAGAACTAAATTTTCTTAGTATAATGTAAGTGATTTTTAAAAGTTGCTATTGTGTTATTATTTAATGATAACTTATGACTTCGGGCTATTGTCAACTAATTTTGACTCATACCTTTACAATATACCTAATAACAACTCATTATTGTCACCACATCACGTGTATAATCTACAATTTTTATATGAAAAATTTTGTTATTACATAACAGTATTCAAAATTAAAATTATCGTCGTCGTATATCTATTGTATTGTAAAATATATATCTAAAAAAAATTTCGCTGAATATTTTAATTGTATGGCTCCCGCCGCTGCAACGCGCGGGTACCCTGCTAGTAATTTCCATTAAAAACAAGTCTAATCTCAACCTTCAAATTTCAAACAATACATCAAAAACATACTTTTACATATTTAACCCTTTTATTGAACTTAGATCAAAATTCAACACAAAATTCAGTCACGTAAAGTATAGTACCCAATAGACAAATTCAATGAACTGTAATAAATCAATTTCCAAATTATGTTGATCTAAAGGTCGACCATAAATTATAAATCTTGAATTTTTCACTACTTTTACCCCATAAATTTGGAGTAAAATTCCTTTATCTGGGTCAAAAAAGAATATTCAGTTATTTAATGTTTGTTAATTTATTTGCATTCTTCTAGCCTTTATCTAAGCAACCCTATTCTTAATCTAACGCTATAAATAAACCATCAAACAACCAATGCCGTCACCAAATACTGTCACTAGTATATTCACCAAGTTTATTGAAAAGAATGGGTGGCACTGATCAAGTTCGCAGCACTAGAGGTTCACCGGCGACAACCAACGGTGGAGACATGTGGCAAAAACGAGAAGGAGCTCCTAAAAACCTAGCATCCGATGCAATAATCAATTTAGACCAGTACGTCTTAACTTTATACATAATGTTGTTTTTTAATGAATAGTATGTTAATATTTGAGATTCATTTACAGTGGTGATCCAACAATGTATGAGCCATTTTGGAGAAGTATAGGGGACAAGTGTACGGTTGTGTTTAAAGGGTATGAATCTTTAAGTTACTTTTCAAACCCTAAGAACCCTTGCTGGTTTCTCGAACCAAAACTCGAGGAATCCATTAAGAGTTTGCATGGCGCGGTGGGAAATGCGGTAACTGATGGTTACTCCATTGTGGTTGGGACTGGGTCAAGCCAGCTTTTACAAGCTGTGCTTTACGCGGTCACATCACATGATCAAGCTAATCCGATCAATGTTGTTTCCGCTGCTCCTTATTATTCGGTATGATATGATACTATATGTGATATTTCTCAATGTTTTGCATAAAAAAAAGATTATTTTCCTAGTTTGCATAGTTTGATATACATGAAATTTCTAAATGCAGTCTTATCCGGAGATTATGGATTTGGTTAAGTCGGGGTTGTACAAATGGGGAGGAGATGCACATGGGTTCGAGGATGGATGACCTTTATGTTGAGCTTGTGACCTCACCTAATAACCCTAATGGTGTGATTCGTGGAGCCGTGGTGAATCGTGAGGGTGGGATCTTGGTGCATGATCTTGCATACTATTGGCCTCAATACACCCCTATCACTTCTTCACTGGACTTCGACATTATGTTGTTTACTGCTTCTAAATGTACAGGTCATGCTGGATCGCGAATAGGGTAAGTTTTTTTATTACCTTTAGCATATATATAAGTATATAACAAGAAATATGGAAATTTGCATAATTGGTTTATACGTTTTTCAGTGTCAAGTATTGTTAAGCTTATGATCTTATACTGAATTATTTTGATTAATAGATGGGCTCTTGTGAAAGATCAAGAAGTAGCAAAAAAGATGACCAAGTACATGGAGGTGACCACAATTGGGGTATCAAAAGAATCTCAACTCCGAGTTGCAAAGATCTTGCAAGTTGTTGCTGATGGATGCACGCGTTTTGGATCTTCGGATGGCGATAACTTCTTTGAATTTGGGCAAAAGATGATGGCAAAAAGGTGGGAAATTCTAAGGGAAACTGTGAAAAAAACCCAAATGTTCACTCTACCAAAATTCCCTCTTCAGCAATGCAATTACTTTGGAGATGCCACTCAAGCATATCCAGGTAAAACTTTCATCATGTTTACTAAAGGGGAATTTGATCAAATTAGCGAATCAATAAGATGACATGAAATTATAGTATCCATGTTAACTTTCTTTCTAATGTGTTGTCTAAACCTTCCTTATAATTCAGCTTTAAACACCTTCCATATAAATAAAGGGAATTTTGATTAAAATGATGACTAGTTGATGTGTTAGTAACCTTATCCTAGTTTATTTTTCTTTCTTATATGTTGTATAAACCTATCACTAAAGGTTTGAGCTTTAAAATTTAATGTTAACTTCTTAATAATATTGTGGTGCAGCTTTTGCATGGATTAAATGCAAGGAAGGAATTGAGGACTGTGAGAAGCTCTTTAGAGGTCACAAGATCTTAACAAGGGGTGGAAGGCGATTCGGGTCAGATCCAGCGTTTGTTAGGGCTAGCATGATGGGCAAAGATGAAGAGTTTAACCTCTTCATTGACAGGCTTTCCATGATTCAAAGCTTCAACGATGGGAATGGGAATGGAAACATGAATGCTAATGGGAATGGGGATCTTAATTAAGATGAAAAACATATTTATATGAATGTAAATCTGGTTTAGATCCAGAATATGAGGTGTTTGACCAGTGAGCCACCCTCTCTAAATTAATATAATACTTAAAATTATGTTCTAATCCTGATGATTTGGATTCAGGAACTATATATCAATTACATATGATTTCATACATACTGTTCTGATTCTTTTTAACGACGGAAATTATGTTAAAATAAACTAGCAAGAAGCTAGAGAATAAACAATATTACAAAGTTTTCGTAGAAGATTTGGATCAAAGATCCAATAAAATCAATTAGATATGAAATTTCTATTTCGATGAAGGATCCAAGTATGTAAAAGGATTATTATCTCCTCACCTAGTGTGTCGTTTTCGGAAATTCCAAATGATTTTATTTTTTATTTTTTTGATGTGATGTAAGAAGAAACAAATTAAAGATGAAAATTGAAATATTAAGGAGAATTCAAGATGGGTTCTCTTTTGGTTGTTGACTTGTTGCCCCCATAAAGGCATACACCAGATTTGCAAGTTACATACTCGATCTTGTTGGTAATCTAAGATCCACACATTGTTTTTGTCATCTTTTTATTTTCCAGTATTGGATTTAGTCATCAATGTATAATGGGTAATTGTTTATAACGTCAATATATGAGAGTTTTGGGAGTTTCACATAGGATTATTTAAAAACGATGAGTTTTCACTGTTTATGTTATCAGGACATCGCAAATATATAATGTTATAGTTAATTTTGGCACAATAATTTGTATGAACTAAAATGACCGGAGAATAAAAGCGGATGCTAGAATGTTAAAGTCTGATGACGAAGGGCGGTATAGATAGTTCCTTTTATCTTACACGTCGATGAGGCAATGTGATCAAGTTCTTGGACACGGCTGTTTATTAATTAATGACTATGACATGATCGAGGTCTTAGAGTGTACCCTTCAACGCTCCAATCTCACATGTAGATGCTTGAGGGTATGGGGCACTCGTAGGTAGGGTACGAGAAGCAAACTATTGACTACATTGTGTTGATATAAGCTTACGATATTTGGTTTTTATACCGTTTCCTTGCTCCTGTGACATCTCAACGATGCACCATTTTAGTTCATATCGATAAACTTGTTACACCAGGGATCAAGTCTATACATTGTGAGATAGCATAGTGGATGGTCGTTTATTCACACTCGTGACTTATCCATTAGTGTAAATGGGAGGTGATCTACTTAGAAGGAAAAATATGTGAGCAGGATTCTCAGCCATACAATTCAAATGAGGGAAAAAAATTAAAAGGAAATGCATTTAATTCTGCATGCATCCGAAATGTATGATTTTAGTTTCTTTTCGTAACAAAAGCTTTTTTCAATCAAATAAAAATGTATGACAAAGAAACATATCAAATGTCTTTGCAGAAAGGTTTGTAAAGCAGCAATATTCAACATTTAAGGTAATCCCTTTTGATACAAAAAATGTATATCTTAGAGAATTTATATGCTATGTTTTAAGCTAGTAATACATTTCTTTATTCTTATCTTTATCTTTAGTGTGGTTATGGTATGCTATTTAATTTACTAGTTCAGATATATGAATGTAAACAGCTAGCTTTCCTAAATCATATTTTGCTTTAGCAAAGAAAAAATGAAGAATGTAACAAAACGAATAGCAACAAGGTATTTAGTTAATTAGCTAAATCAATCTTAGTGATATATGCAATGATCAGCAATGATATGATACTCTATTATCTGTATAGAAAGGATGTGGAATTATTTTTATTCATTCCATTATTACAAATTATTGATATGATTTATATGATACACTATCATGTGTACTGTGCACAGATTTATTGATTTTTTAGAACAGATAATTATTGGGAGGTGATTTGTACATTCTTTATTTTGATTGGGGCACTCAATGTACAAGTGTATAGTACATACTGTAAAACCTATATAACTATGTTATGCATAAAATAGAGTGTCCAAATCAAAATCTTGAGTGTGCAAATCATTTCGTATAATTATTAGGTTCAACTCACTTGTACTAATTAATTATATTCTTTTTATCCATTCTACAAAATAATACATTGACATTATCTTAACTAGCAAATTAGCCTTGCTATGCAACGGGGTTTAAAATTTAGTGGTGTTTAAAACAGAAGTATCACTGAGGCCGATATTCCTAGTGTTACTGTTGACTTGATCAAAGATGGTAGCTCTGCTAAGGGTGGAAATGGTAGCACTAGTACTACTCCTATTGCTGAAAAAATTGAGGAGCTTGAAAAGCTAATTATTGAGGGGAAAGTTACTCTTGTAGATGATGATGGTAAACCTCTTAAAAAGGTAGATTTGAAAGAAAAGGCGCATGATACGGCTACTAAGCCTAGTTCTTCCTCCTCTAGTGATTCTATGGTGGGTAACGATTCTCTAAAGTGGGGATGTGATTGTTTTCAGCTGATGATGACGAGGTGCTTGAGCCGATAATCCTATGGCTAAATTTTTCGGATCAACAGGCGCGGTCATGAGCTTGAAGATTATTATGATGATTATGCGGATCATGTCTATGATTTACCAGGGCAATTGGATGCTTTTTCTGACATGTATGATATCAAGCTCCAAGGTCGTGGTAGTAAGCAATCTAGACGTTAGGTTATGCTTGGTTTTGTGTCAAATGTAATCAAGTGAGTAGTGGTTGTTTTACTGTTTTAAGGATAGGAAGTGTCTTGTTATGTTAGCTTTACCGCCTATGTAACGGGCTGAGATATGAGACTTCACTCATATCCTTTGAACTTAAATGTTTTTTGGAGTAATATATTTACCGGGGAAACCCTTTACCCAAAAAAAACGGAAGTATCACTTTTCATGCACCAGATAACATAAAATTTAGTGGTTTTTAATGTATATGAACGATATTATAAATATCAAAATGAAAGCACGAATTACAGTGATATGTAAATAAATACACGAGATTGTACACGAGATTATCCACATTTAATAACAACTCATGTTATTACTCTTTATAAGTTTAATCCACGCTTGTAATTACTCTTTAAAGTTTAAATAAGGGTATTAGAAAAATTATTTTCTAAGGGTCATTACGTGCTATTAAATATGCATAATGTCTAAAATATGGTATTAATAGTGAACTTTAAACAATATCAACCTCAACACCATGATAGTTAGACAAACTCAAAATTTTAAATGAACAAAAATATATACAAAACATTAATCGATATTAATACATAATGAAAATTTTATGTAAAAACATGTGTATGCACGGGTATTATAATTTTATAGCTACATAAACATAAAAGATTTTATGTAATGTTATCAAAAAATATTTTTTAACAACTCCGTATATACAACCAAACAGACTTTAATATGTCGAAACAGAAATGTACAAGATATAAATTGAGTTTCTTAAACAATTGTATTATTAAATAAGATGATATGCAATTTGTATGCACAAATAATTAAAATTTAAATTTACATGCATTGTGACTTATATCAAAACACATTAAGTTAAATTTATGCCAAAGCTTGGTACATGCGTGGCTTATATAACTAGTACCAACTAAACCTCTAAGTTACTATTGTTGGGATTTAATACTCATAACAATTATATAAAATCAAATAACATCATCAAAGCATGCAGCGGAAGTAATTAGGAATAATACATGTAGATTAATTAACTGAATAAGAAAACGCGTACCTTTTAGCAATTCAAGAATCAAACGTTAATTAGAACAAGAACCAAAACCCAAAACCCTAACTTTAGGGTTTATACACCCAACCCACCAAGTCGACCACCAAGATTCACAAGCACAAGCTGCGTTTGTTCTTCGTTCTTGTACACACGCACTATTAGCGATTTGATGTGAAAAGCTAGGTTCTTGAATCACAAATAAAACCAAACACTTGTTTCTTTAGCTTGGAAAAATTGATCCCTTGAGGAGGGGGGTTACACCTATCGGCCAAGCAAAAGAGGGAGGAGAGGAGAAGAGAAATTAGGTTATTGGTGATCCAAGATTCGGAGAATAATGAATACAAGGGTTTGTATTTATAGTTTCTCAAAACTTGGTGACCAAGAAATCCCACCTCCTTGGGTTGGGTAGCCCACGATCGCCACCAAGGGGATTCTAGATCCTTCTTGTCCACTAATTTCATTCTTAGTCCTCGTAGTTTACATTTAACGACCGTTAGTTAAACCCTCTAAATATTAACTATCGATATGTTTTATTTCGTGACTAATAATTAATAATAACATTTTATATATTAATTATTAACATCAACTCATAACGCATGTGTGCAATCCCGGTCTCGAGTTCGAATCCGGACATACATATATTTAAATATCCATAAAACCTTTCAGCTCCCACTTAGATATTACTAAATATAGTAATGACATTGGTTAGTCTAGCTTTAACACGCCAATGCCCCAGATCGAATCGAGCATGGTCTCCTGGAAAAAACCATTTAATGATTCATCATTTTTACTTATCCTTTTGTTACTAATACTACATTAACTATGAATATGGATCAAGTCATTTCATAAGTTAATATTCGGTTTCTCGTTGTATTTGATTGAACAAGATTACCAAATCATCTGAACGTATTCCAGATAGATCTTGGGTATGGTCATACAAACATCTTGTCAACCCTACGAGGGGCCCAAATATAGTATTATGCTTTGAAACAAATTCAAAGGAACAAATTCTCTTTACTACAAACATAACTCATGAACTTTGTAACACTTCTGAAAATAGCCCTTATAACTACTAGTTATGGATAGCGTTAGACTATCTTACACAAATGCACTACATTCATATCAGTTATCCGGTATCTCAAGTCTGAGGATAAACACTTCATGATATACTCAATGACAAAGATCTATAAAGTATCATCATGTAAAGTTGGGATGAGTCCTATATTCAATTCATTGAATATCATGTGAATCTGGTATGTCCCACGCATCAATATACTTTAAAAGTATATTCTACTAAAACTCAGATTTGTCTTAATTCAATGACATTCCCACGTCATTGATCGAAAACGGACTATTTAGAATAACATAAGTTATTCACGGATTAAACATGTAAATATAGGATATAATATTAAGAAAATGAAAAATAAACATAAACGACTATTTTATTTCATTAAAGTAATATTTGTTCATAACATCCTTTATCCAAATACTAATCACAGATCTGCATGAAACTACTAGCTAAACGAAGTCCTATCCCATCAGATGGTCGAAGTTTTCTTTTGGCAAATGTTTCGTAAAGGGATCAGCTAGATTATCATCTGTATGAACTTTGAGTAGATTGATTTCACCTATTTCGACTTGTTCTAACATAGTGATATCGACGAAAATGTCGCTCCTTCATGACACCAGCTCATTGGCAAATGTTTTTACAACAGAGTTGTCACAATACACATTTAAAGGTAATTCGATTGAGGGCATTACTCGAGTCCCAAATGAATTTCCTAATCCAACAACTTCCATCGCAGCTTCAGCGCTATGTACTCAGCTACTGTAATAGACATCGCAACCGTTGTTTGCTTCTTGCTCTTCCAGTCAACTGCTTCTCCATTAATGACAAAGACATAACCCGCCTGAGACTTCGATCATCTTTATCAGTTTGGAATGACGATCGCAAAAACCTGTAACATCAAGTTCTGCATCTGGATTTCCTCCATACACTAGAAACATTTCTTTAGTAGCCCTTAGATACTTAAGAATGTTCTTAAATTTTGCCGTGTTTCACCGTTGATATCGACTGTGATATATTCTATGCAAACGCCACATCAGGCCTTGTACATCTCACAGCATACATGATAGATCCTACAGACCGGCATAAGGAATCTTCTTCATGTGCCACCTCTTCGGTGTTGACGCAGCATAGTTTATTACTTAAGCCATGTTCAACTTGCATTGGCAAATATCCCTTCTAAAATTTTGCATACTGAATCTTTAATATTTTATCAATGTAAGCACTTTAGCTTAGTCCAATTAACCGCCTTGATCTATCTCGGTAGATCTTGATTCCCGAATAAATGCCGCCTCCCCTAAGTCCTTCATAGAAAAGCACTTTCCAAGATAAGACTTTACATCTTGCAAACTTGAAATGTCTTTTCCCATGATCAATATGTCACCGACATATAAGATAAGGAAAATAACATTACTCCCACTAGCTTTGTAATACACACATGGCTCATCAAGATTTTGAGTGAAACCAAATTTCTTGATTTCTTCATCAAACTTCTTGTTCCATTGCCTAGATGCTTGCTTCAATCCATAAATGGATCTTTGAAGTTTGCATACACGCTTCGGAAACTTTGGATTCACAAACCCTTCAGCCTGCGCCATATAGATGTCCTCATCTAGGCGACAATTTAAGAAGGCAGTTTTGACATCCATTTGCCATATCTCATAGTCATAGTACGCAGCTATGGCTATAAGAATCCTAATAGCTCTAATGTCTCTACAGGAGAAAATGTCTCCTCGTAGTCTATCCCAAAGGTTTGAGTATACCCCTGAGCTACAAGACGAGCTTTATAGGTGTGTGCATTGCCATCCATGTCAGTTTTTATCTTATAGAGCCACTTACTTCCAACTACCTTAGCATTTGGAGGTAAGTCAACCTCTATCCAAACTTCGTTATCTTTCATGGATTGCATTTCCTCATTCATTGCAACTCGCCATTTTTCCTTTTCAGGACTCATCATGGCAGCTTTATAGTTAGAAGGTTCACCAAGATCCCCTAACATATATTCCTCAACTTCTACGTTGAGACATAGACGCCAGCACGCAGAGCGCTATGATCTACGAATGGGAACCACTTCAACTTTAGGTGGAACGCCAGCTTTCAGGTTCTACTTGAGGTTGGCTAGTGTCTTCAGAAGGTGATGTATCTTCTTGATCATATTCCAGATCATAAACTCTCCTACTGAATTCATGAGATATGAGATCCTTTTCAAGAAAGTCTCCATACCTAGCAACAATTACTTTGTTTTCAGGTGGAAAGTAAAAGTAGTAACCCATAGTTTCCTTTGGGTATCCTACGAAGATACACTTAACAGATCTTTATTGTACTTATCCCAGAGTCACGTTTAACAAACGCCACAACCCCGCCTTTAAGTAAGACAAGTTGGGAGCTTTACCATACCACACTTCATAAGGAGTCTTATCAACCTTCTTAGTTGGAACCATATTCAATATGCGAACGCAGTTTTAAAGCATAATCCCACAAGGATAAGGGAAGAGTTGTAAGATTAAACATTGATCGCACCATGTCTAACAATGTACGATTCCTTCTTCGATACACCATTTTGTTGTGGAGTATATGGAGATGTGAGTTGCGGACGATACCACACTCATCTAGATAATCTTTAAACTCTTGGCTTAAATATTCACCACCTCTATCGGATCGAAGAGCTTTAATCTTCTTTCCTAGTTGCAGTTCTACTTCACTCTTAAAACCTTAAATGTTTCAAAGACTTCATGTTTATGTTTAAGTAAATAAACATAACCATAACGACTGAAATCATCAGTAAAGGTTAAGAAGTAGCTAGCACCCTTTCTTGACACATGTCTTAGTGGTCCACATACGTCAGTATGTATCACACCAAGAATATCAAAAGCCCTTTCTAAACTATTTGTAAAAGGTGTCTTGGTCATCTTCCCAGATATGCAAGATTCGCATTTATCAAATGATTCATCATTGATGTTTTGCAAAAGCCCATCGTGTTGCAGTTGTTGCATGCGTTTCTTGCCTATATGAGCAAGTCTACAATGCCAAAGAAATAAAGAATCCAAATCACCTTTTATTCTTTTATTATTGATGCTAAAGACAAAATTATTTTTATCAATCATATTATCATGCAAATCAATTTCAAACACACCATTTACTGGAATAACATTAAAGTAAAAAATACCATTTAAAGAAACCGAAATTCCATAATCAGTAAATGTATGAACGAACCCAATATCTTTTAACAAGGAAACAGAAACGACACCCCTAACAATGGAAGGTGGCGAATGACAATCGTTTGATGACGCATTACAAACCCGAATGTAAAACTAAATCAAACGCCTATAGCTTCAACGATGCATGTCTCCATTACCCACGCAGTATTGCTGTCCATAGGCAAGCTTCCTTGCTCCTCTAAGTCCCTCGCGTGTATTACAAATGTAAATACCACATCCAGTATCATATACCCAGAAATTTATTTTATGAGGAAAAGCAAATAATTCTATCATCAAAAGAGTACCTGAAGTACTAGCCACAGGCCGCGATTTTTATACCTCTTATTGCGCAACTCATCAAGGTAGAGTGGATTCCTCTTCCAGGTCCTACCTCGGTGCGTGATGACAAGCCATATCCTTCTTCGGATTCTCACGCTTTTTGGGAGGGTACTTCTTAGGTTCTTGTTGATAAGTCATAACTTGTTTTCCCTTATCAACTTTACCCTTACCTTTCCCTTTCTTGTTCGCTAGCGGCTTATTAGGCTTAGAAATCCTACCCTTCTGGATGGTCAGAACCGCAGGTGTAGGGGCCTTCTTGGGCAAACCTTTCTCGTAATCAATGAGCATTGCATGTACCTCACTGACTGTCTTCCCCGTGCAATGCATATTGTAATTGTGTACGAAACCATCAAACTCCTTGTGAAGGGATATGTTGATAAGGCCAATTTGTATGTCATTGGGGTAGATATAGTTGAGTCGCCCTAGCTGGTCCATGTAACTCATCATTTCCGTGCGCACAAGGTTTCCCTTCTCCTTGCTTGCAACTATGTAGAGCATCTATCGATCATACACTCACAAATACGGCTTTTCAAACAACCTTTGCAATTCTTCAAGCATGAGATTAGGGAAGTAGTTCTCAAAATGCTTTTGCAAGTTTGATTTCATACTCCCGAGCATAATGCAGGCGACCTCATTATACTTGTCATACTCAGATTGCCATACGCTCGTGCTTCAAAGCAGAGCATAAGCTGCAGGTTCAGGAGGACAAGGCGAGTCAAATAATCCGTCTTTTGGCAACCCTCAAGACAATTTCGAGGCCATACCAATCATTGAAATTGCCACCAGTCAATTTCTCTCGATCAAACATAGATTTGAACGACGAGGCTAGTGCAGATTCAGCTTGAGCCATTTCTACTGAAAATAAAAGTTCAAAAGTTAGTACTTTCGATAAGTAAACATTCAAGAAAATAAAATACCCTTTGGTCAATATTCATATTAACCATAGTATTTTCCTTGAATTTTGGATCCTCATTATCATAGTTTCACCACATCAGTTGATCTCGCTAGTGGTGAAAGTATGGAATAGGTAATTGTTGAAAAACAATAATTGACAAACAAGTTTTCAATTCCAAAAGTTATGGGATTTACAATTTTGCCAAAACAATTAATGAAAACGAAGCATGGTTTATCCCATCTTATGCCTTATAGGTCTCACTAACTAACTTAATTAAGTTGTCTAATTTAGAAACTGCAAATTAATTGCTGAGGTTTCACACAACAAAATAATTCACCTTGTTATTGTAATCTAGATCAAGATCTCACATAACTAAATTACAACTTCAAGTGTTTCATATCATTAGATGGCATAAACTTAAATTTAAAGGGTACAATTTTTGACGTATAATCAAAACTTATGTATAAAGAAGCATGCATACAACTTTATAGCATAACAGTTTCGAAAAACTTACATGAGATTTTAATTGCTAAGATTGAATTCTACAAAGTTTTAATCGATGCGTTGAGAAACTTACAACTTTGCACTAAGATGCTTCGTACATAGAATGGTTATACTAGGTAGCTCCGATCGAACTCACAGGGGGCAGAGGACCAGGTAAGCGCAAAAGCATAACCTTAGACATCCATTCAGTTGACTGCGCAAGACTTCTTAATTAACCCATTTATAGTTTGTTCTAGTGGGTGAGCCGTTCTAACCATTTAGTACAATCGAATCAATCGATTAAAAGTTCAAGAATAATACTTAGATAACAAATCGGTTTTGCCATTATTTAGTCCATTTAATTTTTCTATTCCAAAAAACCCTTTTTGCTTACTAACATGTCAAACAATATATAAACAAAAAGCACTTTAATAAAAAATTAAACACACTCAAATAATATAAGCATATAACTAAACAATTTAACATATGTAAAACAATTAGCCACATGCATAATTATTTCAATAAACTCTAATAAACAATTTCTGTAAATAGATGCATACATTAACTAGGGCTTTCACCTACAAGGTAGATGAGCCACATACATCGACAAGTCGAATGTAGTTTCCAAAGTTAATAATATATCAATTAGCATGCGAATTAATTTATTAGTTATAATTTAGGTCTTCCCCAATTCAATAATTATTAAATAAATAGAACATGTGTGTATCAACTAAACAATTTGTTACAAACAATACTCCATGGCAAAACATGCATGTTCCAACATGGATTCCGCATAATAATTATCACCCAAGATGATATTACATGGCACATAACAATTATTCATTAATTAACAACATAAAATTAGCATGCAATCCTAGGGTTTCTACAAGTTTTACAAAATTTAAACCTAATTAAATAAAATAAGGGTAATCGACCCTATAATTAAAAAATTAGGGTTTCGAATTCAAAACCCTAGAAACCATAAAAGCATGCATATAATCATAAAGATTCAATTTTTATGTGTTTCGGTAATTAATTACATCATATTAACGGCTCGTGATGCCACTGTTGGGATTTAATACTCATAACAATTATCACTACAAGAATTTTGTCGAATAGCCACGAGCAAAATTCATGGGTAAAAGACTTAAATTCGTGGGTAATTGGTGAATACCCACGAATTACCCATGAATATATGATGATGGGTAAAACCTTCGAGGCTAATTTTTTGCCCATGACATTTTCACTTTGTGGGTAAATTTACCCACATAATATAGGTGGGTGATTGTGTTATGTTTGTGGTTAATATTCCATCGGATTTTCCGTCTCACCACGAAAATACCCATCGATAGAGCTGAGGGTAATGTTGTGGGAAAATTTAACCATGGAACATAAGTGGGTAATTTTGAGCAAACTTTATGTTAATCAATTATGGTTTGCCACGAGAAAACATTGGGTAAACTTTAGGGAAATTAGCAGCCAATATACTACAATGTACTCAAATGCATTTCATATATAGGTATATGTCTACAAACAGAATGTCAAACATAAATGCCAAATAAAAATTGTATATATTAAGATATTGCATCCAAGTAATTTCAAACCTGGTTATCCACTAAATTAAAAAAAAAAAAAAGACGGCTATTATTCAACAAACACATATACAAATAACTCTTATATTTTACATGTTTACATATATTCCCAAGGCATCAATCCAAGTCCATTGTAGTGGTTTCCTTGTTAAGTGTACTTGTTAGGATTTGGAAAATCCAGTAGTTAAAGTGTCGGTCACCTCAAGTATATGTAATCGTTAGAAAGCTCGTAGTCATAGTTATTTAATGTTAAGTAGTATTTAAGTTATGTAACACCATGGAGGACGGACGGGTCTTTACCCACTGTATGCCTGATCCACAGCCCTTCAAGTGGAATTTTATGTAAGAACTATAAATACTCTCTACCTCCCAAGGTAGAGAGTTGGAGCTCATAATAAGAATTTTCTTTCTCTCACTAAAGTTCCCAAACCTCTAACTTTCTCTATCTAAAACTCATCTCTTATACGCCTAAGTATGTTTGTGTTATGATGTGTATGTGAAATCCAATATGTTACAAATGGTATTAAGAGCCATGGTTAGATCATCTCTTACATATCTTTGGATTTCTAGTGGTTTTTAGGTGGTTTTTGAGTTTGAGAAAGTTTAGTGGTTTTTGTATCATTTGGTTGATTTCTAGTGTTAAAATTTGGATTTTGATTGTACTTTTGTGTTTAGGATCATCATAAGTGTTTAGGTTTTGATTTGGAAGGCTTGAATCATCGTGGTTGGTTTGTTTTTGGATTGAAAAGTGTGTTTTGGAAGTTTTTCAAGTTAGCGACTTGGCTCTCGTATAATATTCTGGTACGAATTTGTTTTGTAATTATGTAGCGAGTTGTAGTGTTGTTTTTGGTGGCGAGTTGGTCCTAGCTACTTGTTGTTTTTAGAGACAGTTTCCAAAAAAGTACTTGGTGGATTCTCCACTACGGGTAGCGACTTGGTAAGGTAGCGACTTGCTTTCAATATTGATAGCTTAATTTGCTCTTTAAGTTTCTAGCGATTTGGTGGTAGCGATTTGGTCCTTAGCGAAGTTGCTATTAGCTTAACTTGATCTCATTAGCGACTGTGCATAGCGACTTCCTCACAAAATTAGCGACTGGGGAACTTAGCTTAATTTGCTTTGTCATCATTACTTAGCAACTTAATACTTAGCGACTTGGTTCAAGGATTCATAGCGACTTGGTTGACTTTTGTGTGTAATACGATTTTCTCTTGATTTAGTAAAATCCCGTGAAAGAATCTATTTCCCGGTTTAATCATTGAGTTATAAAATCCCGGATTATCTTTAAACATGTCTACCAACGTACCTACAATCATCTCCACTGTTGTCGAGGATGTTCAAGCAGCTGGTTCAGATACCCGTCCACCCATGCTTGATAGAACTGACTACGACTCTTGGCTCAAAGAATCGATCATACTGTCTTGAAAGGAAAATGGGTCAACATTCTCAAATCAATTGATGAAGGACCTTATCTCGAGTTGAGACTACAAGAGACATACAATTGATATCATGCAGATGGAACTATGATTTTTGGAATGACGGCCAAAGACTATGATGAGCTCAATGATAAGAAGAAAAAGAGATTCGATGTTGATATCAGGGCTTCTAACATCATACTTCAAGGTCTTCCAAAAGATATCTACAAGCTTATCAATCACAACACCGGCCAAGGCAAGTGGGATAATGTCAATATTCTTCTTTCTGGTTCTGAATTAACTATGGAAGACAGAGAATCCCAACTCTATGATGAATTTGAGCACTTTCAAATGAAACCGAATGAGAGTGTCTATGAGTATTACGTGAGATTCCACAAGCTTGTTAATGACATGAGGAACATCAGAATGACTATGCCAAACATTCATATGAACTCAAAGTTTGTGAACAACATGAATCCCGAATGGCACAAGTTTGTCACTTCTGTGAAGCTAACCAAAGGATTGAAGAATACAAACTATGAGCAACTCTATGCCTTCCTTCTTCAGAATGAGAGACATGCTATGTTTGAAAAAAGGATTCTTGATCATTTCAAAACTAACCAGGGAGAGACAAGCTCATCAAATGATTCAACTGCTTTCTACTCAAACATTGGAATTACCACCAAAGCATCTCAAGTTATACCCATGGGTAATGGTAATCACAAACTCATTCCCGATCCTATGTTCAAACAAGCCGATGCGATGCATGTGGGAAATTCATTAATCAACTGGCTCTTCTGATTAGTCAAAACATGAACTCTCTTCCACACAACAACAAAAATCTCAGAACTGCATCCAATCCACACAATCAAGCCACTGTCAGAGATGGGAAAGTTATGGTGCAGCCATTCAAGAAAGACATTATGAACAAGGAAGAGGTGGAGCTGGTAGAGGTTATGTGCAAATCGAATAGGGGAAGGAATGGAAACTAGGGTCCAGCTAAGCCAATCAAATGTTACAACTGTGGAGGTGAGGGACACATTGCAAGGAACTGCACATCGCTAAAACGCCTCGAATGCAGAGTACTTCAGTGATAAGATGTTGCTTGTTCAAGCTCATGATAATGGTGCAGCTTTGGATGAAGAAGAGTTGTTGTTTCTTGCTGAGGGAAATGCCAAGACATATGATGCAAATGTGGATGAGCAACAATTCAGAGATAGGCCATAATCATGAATGCCTTTCAAGTAGCTGATTGTGATGCATACGACTCTGATGTTGATGATGAACCTAATGCACAAACCATTTTCATGGCTAGCATTTCTCCAATGGTCTCTCCTAAAGTCTCTTCATCACCACAAGCGGGTCCATCCAAAGACAAAATCATTTCTGAGGTACTAAAACTATACGATGATGCTGATGTGCAAAAGATGCATGACAAAGTACAATCAATAGAAACTATTGAGTCAAATATTGAAAATATGGGTAATATCAATGTTGTCCCATATGATCAATATGTGAAACAAAGTGAAAGTGAGGTCGTACCAAGTGATGCATCTTCTGCAGTCAATGATGACTATGTTTTTGATGAATACACTGCATGTGCCCCTGATGATTCTCTTATCTCTGAACTTAATGCCTATAAAGAACGAGTTGCCATTTATGAACAACGTGCTAAGTTTGAGTTACCTACTCGTGAGCAGGAGTTGGATAACCAAATGCGTACAATTATTAGAAAAGTAATTTTAGAGAAGAAGTGTTAAAACAAGAGTTAAACTCCTTACAAGAAAAGCTTTCTAAAACTCTAAGCAAAAACAGGAACTTCAAGAAAATGTTAAAGTGCTTAAGCGGAATTTCATGCTAAGGAATCAAAACTTTTGAATGATTTTTCTAATCTAAAAACTTTGAAGAACAAGCTTGAAAATAAGTTGTACGACAAGGAATACCATTCAGACTGCTCACATGGTCACTAAGCATAGAGTTCTAAGCTTAAGCATAGTATTCCCATTATAGATAAACCTAACCCTGAGTACGGTAAGATTGCAAAAGCAGCTCAAAATGTAATCTATGATGGCAATGAGATTCTTAAACCTAGACAGAAACCTAGTTGCGTTGAGTGCACTGAGGAAGATAGAAAATTAGATGATGCATCTAGGGAGAAAATGAATAAGAAGCTAGAAGATCCTGAATGCAAAAAGAATAACATCACGATCAAACCCCATGATTACAAGAAGGAAAACTGGATCTCCTTAAACAAATTTAAGCCTCAAACGTTGTTAACACCTGAACAAGTTTTCTGGAAAAAGGACTTAGATAAGCAAAAAGCTGAAAATCTTGTTGAAACAACCCCTCCCCTTAGGAAAATGCCTGCAGCGACTGTGTATCCTCCAAATACACCAATGCATTTAGTTCCTAGAACTATTGCCACTAAGAGCAAGACCTTAATCAGCCAATATGTTATTCTTCAACTATTTGTCGATTTTGAGAAAACTTGTAAGAAAAGGATCACACCCACTGGATAATCGGAAGGAAAGAGGGTTTTGAGCAAACAAAAAAATGCTATCTAACTGAGGTCATGCCTTTCTTTAAACAACTAAAAGATCAATTTGAGAGTCTTAAAAGGGGGATAGATTCAGATATTAAAGGAATGGAAAAGGAATTTGATGCAATGATAGTTGAGGTTAGTGACTATGAGCAGCGTTAAAATATAATGAGATTGAGAGGAAGAACTTGCATACCTTGAATGAGAATCTTATTTCTGAATGTATTGCTCAAGATGTGTTTTACACTACGAACTTGCTCCATTAATGCTTCTCAATTTCATGAATTATCTGCTTCGAAAGTCTCCCATGATCGTCATTGAGCTTGAAAAGATTAATTCTTAATGAGAAAATTGATCAGGATGATCACGATAATTTGGTAAAGCATCTTTTCTAAACTAGAAGTTGAACATTTTGATTTACAACTAAAATATCAACATCTTAAAGAAAATGTCAAAACCTCAAATATCAAGACATCCTCGGATGTTCCAGAGTTTGATGCAGTTTTTCAAATAAACAAACGTGATGAACAGATTCAAGCTCATTGTAACACGATCAAAAAGTTGAAAGCCCAAATCTCACAATTAAAGGGTGAAAAGAACAATGTGACTGAATCCCAAATGCCTCCTCCTTTAGATTCTCAGTATTCTCAAACTTTTCATCTTCAAAACTTAGTTAATGCCTTACAAAAGGAAAACGAGAGTTTTCTAGAAGAAAATGAAAAGTTAAACGACACTTTAAAGAGTTATATGATTCAATGAAAGTCACTCGTGACCAAAACAACAAAAAATAACGTCTTTACAAAAGGAAATTGAGAATCTGAGAAGTCAGGGAAACTGCCACTTGTTTTAAAAGAATGTTGCATCAAAGTCATCCTCGATCAATAAAATACATCTGGATGTTAAATTATTCCTCCTCATCTTACGAATAATGAACCTGCATTTCATGACTATTGTGCTTACCTTAAGGATAGTCTAGAATGTCTCCGTGAGATTGTTGAAGAGGATTTCATTAATAAACCTCTTGATAGAGAAATTAGGTTTGCTTGCCTACGGGCCAAACGATCTCAAGAGCTGCTAAAACGTGTAATTGCAACATGTCCTAAATCCTTAGGTGCAAAAGGAAAAACTGTGATGCCTTGTTATATGCCTAGTGCCAAGCATTCAAACCATTCTACGCCCAGTTTTAAGAAAGTGAACATCAATGTGCCTTCTAGTAATACGGACCCTTGAAAATCCAGTTCAGGAATGCAAAAAGTAGATCAACCAACTAATGTTCCCATAATTCCCTCTACAGGAGTAATCAGTGACATTAAAGCAAGCGGGTCAAAGCCTCCAGGCAATACAAAGCAAGATAGGACCTCGCAAGCTAAAAATGTGCATTGGAAGAGAGTAGAAGACCAACCTAGGAACTTTTGTGAGTTGAATAAAACGAATCGTGTTGATTCTAGTATTAGCTTTAGCGCATCTGTAATTAATGCGAAATCTACTACTTTTGGCAAAACATGTAATGATGATTGCGTGGTTTCTGTTACTAATCATGAATGTGGTGTGAATGATTTGTCTAATTTGTCAAATGCCCGCTTAAAATTGTTAATGCTAAAAATCATGCTAAGAAGGCTAGAAGGCAAAAACGAAAGAAAGTTAGAAACAGTGGAAACCCACAGGAAGAACATTTAGTAAGATAGGTTATCAATGGATACCTTTTGGTCATAAAATTAACTGAGACAATGCCCACTAGAAAATGGATGCCTACTGGTAGAACTATTCCTTTAAGTGAACATACTTTGAATAGGTCAAATACGGACACTAGTACTGCATCTATTCATAATGATTCCATTGCTTCTATTTCTGATATGGATGTTTCTATTTCTAATGTGGGTGTTCCAATTACTTAACCAAGTGGAACCCATTCTTGCATGGGGATCCCAATTATCCAGTTATCCATTCTTGTCTGTGTTCAACTGCAGATCGTTCAAATCGCTTACCTGGACTCGGCTGTTCCAAGCATATGACCGAGACCGGTCGTGGCTCATGAACTTCGTGAGCAAATTCATCGGGACTGTTAGATTCGGAACGATCATTTCGGTGCAATTATGGGTTATGGAGACTATGTTGTCGGTGATAGTGTTATCTCCAGGTATATTACGTAGAAGGTCTTGGTCATAACTTATTTTCTGTTGGTCAATTCTGTGATTCTGATCTAGAAGTGGCCTTCAAAAAACATACTTGTTTCGTTAGAGAACTTGATGGTAAGGAACTTTTAAGAGGAACACGTGGTTCAAATCTATACACCATCTCTATCGAAGATATGATGAAGTCTTCTCCAATCTGCTTTTTGTCAAAGGCTTCAAAAACAAAGTCATGGTTATGGCATCGTCGTCTCAATCACTTGAACTTCGGCACCATCAATGATCTCTCCATAAAGGACTTAGTTGTAGGGTTACCTAGACTAAAGTATGAAAAGGATCATCTTTGTTCAGCATGCCAATTGGGAAAAAGCAAGAAGTATGCCCACAAACCTAAACCTACAAACTCTCAAGAAGTTCTTCATACAATCCACATATGGACTTATGGACCATGAGAGTGTGCAGAATATCTTTGGGAAGAAATATGTTAGTTGTGGTTGATGATTACTCGATTCACTGGGTTAAGTTCTTGACAAAGGATGAAACTCCATATCATCATCAAACTTATCAAACAAATGAGTTCGACTTAACAAAACCGTCGAATCATCCGAATGACAATGGAACTGAGTATGTTAATAAACAACTTAGTGAGTTTTATGAAAGTGTTGGAATCAGTCATCAAAGAAGTGTTCCACGAACTCCTCAACAGAACGGTGTAGTTGAAAGACAAATCGAACTCTTGTGGAAGCCGCAAGAACAATGCTGATTTACTCAAAGGTTCCAATGTTTCTATGGGTTGAAGCCATTGCCACTGCATGCTACACTCAAAATCGATCCCTAATTCACATTGCTCATGGAAAAACTCCATATGAACTTGTCCACAATAGAAAACCTAATCTCTCTTTCCTTCGCGTGTTTGGTGCATTGTGTTATCCAACTAATGATGGTCAAGACTTAGGTAAACTAAGAGCAAAGGTGATATTTGAGTTTTGTTGGTTATGCACCAAACAAGAAAGGTTACCGATCTACAACAAAGAGAACCCGAAATATCATGGAAACTATTCACGTTACGTTTGATGAGCTGACCGGTCAAATGGCTCAGACAATCCAGTTCGACCAAGACTTCAAAATAGTCCCATTGGTTCATCACTTGTACCAAACTCATCTCCAAAAACTCCATATGTACCTCCATCAGAAGATGATTTAAAGAAATTGTTTGATCCAATGTTTGATGAACACTATGGACCCAATGTGATGAAATGTCATTCCATCAACAGAGGTGCTCCTATCCCCGTGAATGAAGCAACCCTTCGTCTCAATATCATTAAGTCAAGAAGCTCTGCCTGCCGATCACTTGTCTCATCAACAAATCATCAATCATCAAATGTACATCATGGAAGTGTTTCTAGCATCAATGATGAAGTTAATCCCTTTGCTACTCCCGAAGATGCTCCATTTGAAAATATATTTGCTCGAATCATCATAACCATCTTCATCAGGAGACATCGACTCTGCTACTTCAGTTCCACAACAACAACCACATGAACACCTTAGAAAATGGACACATGATCACCCATTGGACAACATCATTGGAAACCCCTCTCCCCAGTATCCACACGAAACAACTTGCAACCGATGCCTTATGGTGCTTCTTCAACTCGTGACTCTAAGGTCGAACCAAAAGACATTAAGACCGCCATGAATGAAGACTACTGGTCAATGCCATGCAAGAAGAAATTCATGAGTTTGATCGACTTGATGTATGGGAATTAGTACGTGCTCCAGATTGTGCTATGATCATTGCTCTAAAATGGATCTTCAAAGTGAAACTTGATGAGCATGGTGATGTCCTAAAGAACAAGGCTCGATTAGGCAAGGATACCGCCAAGGAGGGTATTGACTTTGAAGAATCTTTTGCTCCGCTTGCTCGTATCGGCAATCGGAATCTTCTTTAATGCTGCTAGTAAGAACATGGTCGATATCGATGGATGTGAAAACATTTCTTAATGGAGATTTAAAGAGGTGGTTTACGCCACCAACCAGAGGGTTTTGTGAATCTAGAGCATCCTACTCATGTCTATCGCTTGAAAAAGGCTCTTTACGGTTTGAAGCAAGCTCCTAGAGCATGGTATGACACACTATCAAAGTTTCTACTCTCTACTGGATTCAGCAAAGGAGCAGTTGATCCTACATTGTTCACCAGAAATTCAGGCAAACATTTAATTCACGTTCAAATTTATGTTGATGATATTATCTTTGCCTCGACTGACCCCAATGAATGTGATCGTTTTCAAATGAAATGGGTTCCAAATTTCAAATGTCAATGATGGGACAAATGTCATTTTCTTGGGATTACAAATTTCACAAAGTCCCGGAGGCATTTTTATAAATCAATCTAAATATGCAAATGAGATTTTAAAGAAATTTGGATTTGTATCATGTGACACCGTTGACACTCCCATGATTGAACGAACAAAGTTGGATGAGGACCACTCAGGGATCATGGTAGATCAAACGAAATATCGAAGTATGATTGGATCCCCGATGTACCTCACAGCTAGCAGACCAGACATCTTGTTCGCTGTGTGCATGTGTGCTAGATATCGGGCTAAGCCTACTAAAAAGCACCTTGAAGCGTTAAACGGGTCTTTCGGTATCTCCAAGGAACCATCAATATGGGACTATGGTACCCGAAGGACACCGTATGTCACTAACAGCCTATGCAGATGCTGATCATGCAGGATGTCAAGATACACGTCGGTACATCAGAGGTGCTCAGTTTTTGAGTGATAAGCTTGTGAGCTGGTCTTCAAAGAAGCAAATGAGTACTTCTATTTCCTCTACAGAGATTGAATACATAGCCATGTCATCTTGTTGTGCTCAAACTTTGGATGAGATCCCAATTATCGACTATGGCTTTGAATTCAACAAAATCCTCTGCATCTGTGATAATAAAAGTAATATTGCTCTCTCATGCAACAACGTACAACACTCAAGAGCAAAGCACATTGACATCCGACATCATTTCATCAGGAGCAAGTGGAAAACGGTGTGGTGGAACTCTATTTTGTGAAGTCGAATACCGTTAGCGACATCTTCACCAAAGCTCTTCCGAGAGAACGTTTTGAGTTTATTCTTCTACGACTTGGCTTGAAAAGCCTTCAACCAGAAACACTCAAACGTCTTCAGGAGGAAGACGAGGAGTAAAGGTCTTTCTTCATCTATATCTTTGTATATATTTATCCAAAACCAAATACAAAATTTAAAATCAAAAAAAAAATAGAAAAATATAAAACTTTCAAAAATCCATAAAAATTTGAAAAACTTGAAATATCTCAAAATATATATATATATATTTATATATATATATATATATATATATATATATATATATATATATTGTTTTTTTATTCTCTTCATGTTTTTACCTCAATTCGATTATATCTAATGATCTTGTGTTGTCATTCAAAAGAATGACAACTTTAGATGTTGTTCAATGTTAAAAAAAATGGGAGAAAGTAAAACAATGGTTTATTGTCATTCGTGACAAGAACCGCTTTCAAAGAAAGAACAAACCCATGCTTTATCTCATGTTTCAAACCTAATGCTCTGATTCTAAAAACAAACGTTTGTCATCATCAAGACAAATGTTTAACTTCAAATATTTTTCCTTCTAAAGATTCCTCTGAAAAATATTTGCAATCTTATGAAAACTCAATTGTTTTGAAAACACTGCGGACTCTATTTTTGAAAATCAAAAGAACTTATCAAGTGTCAAAATCTTAATTCATCAATCAACGACTTTCGTCATTGATTGAGGGGGAGAATGATTTTTCAACTAAAATCAAAAGTGTATTTTAAATTCAAAAAGTGTTCGCTTAAAACAATTTGCACTTGAATGTGTAAGGTCTACTCTAAATGTTTTACAAAATGTTACACAATTGGTTCCGGACCTTGGTTATTATTATGTTTTCAAAATATATTCATGCGTGTTCAATCAATGGAGTTTAAAGTCTCAAAATCATATCCTTATCGCTAAAAACGCTTTCAAATCAAGTCACAATTCTCCTTAAAAGTCTTCAAAATCAATTTAAATCTACAGAGATCACAAATCTCAAATGATTTGATAATTGTGATCGGGGGAGAATTTGTGATTTAAATTGGATTTAAACTGATAATTCATAAATGGTTTAATAAGTGTTTAGCATGTTTGCCTCCCCGCAAGTGACAAACGATTTCAAATTTTCCATGCACATGTTGAGGGGAGCATCTATTTTAAACCTCAAATTATTGAAACGTGATCAATTGTCTCTATGTGCAGGTTCCCTCATATGTGCAAAATTCTTTCAAAATTCGAGGCACATATTGAGGGGGAGAAAACTTGTGAAAACCTCATCCTTCCTCAAAATGTTTATCTACTCAAATTGATTGGGAAGTGATGATGATGATTTTAGAAAATGTTAATCAAAATATTGGACCTTTCACTCTTAATCTAACGATTTCAAAGATCTTTGCCTCCATGCTAAACAATTTCTAAAACTTTATGCATATGTTGAGGGGGAGCATTTCTAAAATATCAAAACAATTAAGATACAAAATGCTTTGATTCTATATCACAAGTATCTTGATTGATTTTCAAATGGTTTTCAATTGGTTCCAATGGCGGATGAACAATACCAAAAAGACCGACCAACTTTACTTTATGTATGGTGATATAAGGATGATAAGGTTAGGTTGAGGTCCCATGATCCGCCGGAACCGGAGGGATCTACCCAAGGACAATCCACTAGATAGTGTAGAAGTCCTTAGGTATGATGAAAAAGGAGAAAAGTGAGATATGGGAAGAGTGCGGACTGAGACTGAGCTAGTAATGGAATAAACCCAACAAGGTTCTAGTAATGAAGTCTCGGTAAGCACTGGAGGGGTTGAAGAATGAAAAAGAATTGAATGTGAAAAAGGGTGAAAAGAAATAGCCCTCCATTTATTCAACCTTAGGCGTAAACCGGTTCAATTCATATGATACTGGGGGTTACCAAGGTAACATCGGTATTGAAGACAAGACGTCATGGACCCAAAGGACGACCGCACTTCAACTTTCCAAACTACTCAAGTTCCTCTTAAAAGGGCTTGTTTCATTCTCACGGAGAACCCACATAATCTATCGACTTTCTCTTAGAGATTGTTGATATTGAAGAAGGAGACCTCTCCCTAGTCTCCGACATAGGAACCAAATATGCACAATTGAGTCTAGAGCCAAGAGATCATCCAATAAATCTCCTTAGGACACTTTCAATGAAGACTCTCTGTTTCACACAATGTGAAAGAGAGATTATATCTTATGAGTCCTACGCATTATCCTTGTGGTATTGCCGTAACATCCGAAAGTGATATGCATACATATTCAATGAAGATGGAAAGCCTTCTGGAGCCAACATCAAACAAGCTCCTGGTAGGTGGCATGTGAGATCTATCCAATAGATCAACCATGTGACAACTGGCGAAACAATGGAGATTCAATCTTTTGAATCAATCCGTTCAGTTATGGATTGACGGATACCTTTGAAAACGGTCATTGTGCTTAAAAACTCTTTTCTTAGCACATCGATCGTGTACTTATTTCTCATACTAAAAGGTGTTTATGATTGATAATTGATTTTCATTAAAACCTTCGTTGTATTGCAAAAACAATTTCTATTGAGCAATACACGATTGTTTTTCAAATCTCTTTTATCAATCGCTGAATCTCGTTTCACGGTTCACTCACGTGTTGTCTTCTTTGAGACGTCCGGTTTGAGAACGCTAGAGCGTACCGCGAAACCCTGCAAGGAAATTCTTCGAATTATACCGATCACAGCATACTTGTACCGATCAACGAGGAACCGTGGGCCGTGTACCTCAATTCATCGAAAGTGATCAAAGACACTTCCGTGCGCTTTATTGCTAACTGCTTTATGTGTACACCCCGACGTTGGCAGCTGATCATAATGAAGCGGTCAATCCATAGCCGCATGCTCACACAACACATTCATATCTAAAGAAATCATGATTAGTGCATCAATGACTCGAATATTTTCACTCCATGCCGCTTACGCTGCCGCCAATATCATGAATCAACGAAAGCTTCCGCTACTCTGATAAGAATAAATCATGATCCATAATGTGAGCATGTCGGTCCAAAAGTCACAACATCACATAATACCAACACCACAATGGATCAGTCAGAGATTTAATGTTAAGAATTTTCTTTCTCTCACTAAAGTTCCCAAACCTCTAACTTTCTCTCTCTAAAACTCATCTCTTATACGCCTAAGTATGTTTGTGTTATGATGTGTATGTGAAATCCAATATGTTACAGTACTGCTGAACTACGATGTCATCTCACCCTTTGATGTTGTTTATATGTTGGTCCTCACTTGGAACTAACACTTCCCGCAATCCCGCTATACCTTTCATAAAGAACACATAAAATCAGCTTTTGCATATGATTGTATAACTATATAAGATCCAACATTGTATAGCTCTCAAACTTAACAATCCTCATTTGTATATTTGTAAATACCATATATAGCCTGTTGGGCATGCTTAAAAAGCCGAAAATCCATCTATGAGAGTCTACCTTATATATCCTTCATTTTCAAGAGATTCAAAAACCAAATAAACTCATTTGCTTGTTGCTTTACCTCTACAAAAGATAGGATCTGCTCAAGTGAAAAAAGAAACATATAAGTTATGATGATATGTTTCACATATATTAGACTTAAGACACAAAAAGTGGAATATATTACTTTGGTGGTGTATCAGTACCTTCTTATTTGTGATCAATCTTTAGTTTTTACGCTTTGCTTCAGCCTGCGTATCAATAATTCTTATTACAAAAGAAGCAAGGCAATCGATCTGCGACAAATACTACATTCTTAGCCATCAAAGAGAGGACCAGAGACGGAAAAAGAACAAAGAATACATGAACAAAGCACCAAACAGTCTAGAACAAAAATAAAAGTATGAAATCATCTACTCTAAGAAGCATTACCAGAATTAACTGTTTAACTTCAAAGGGATTTGAGATCTATGCATTCCGGTTTATAATCACTTATCCTTTACACCATCAATGATTACTATATGCTAAGACAAAATAATTACTAGTATAAAACTTAATTGTAACCTCTACTTTCGAATGCGCATTTCATCGAGCAGTTTGAGGCACTCACCAAATTCCCATAGTTACTGTACATCAATGTAAACAAATTTAAATAAACAACAATCACTTACATACTAAAAAAAGAGACTAAAAACAAACAAAGATTTTTTTTTTATAAAAGTAGCAACATCTACATTTGAAAACCCATAAAGAAAAAAAATACTAGAGCAATCGTACGTTTGTTGTGCAATGAAAAGATTTAAATCTTTTAACCTTCAATGTGCGACACTATATTTGCGAATTGGGAGGAAAGTGGTGGAGTTGTGGGACAAATTTGATATGTGGTTCGTGGATTAGGAGAGGGAACAAATTTTTTATTCCCGCCAATGAAACTAGTTGAATCCTGAAAACCGCCATCATTTATGAATGGTGCTCAACTGCTCACAAATTTTAGAAATTTTGGATGTTGCGCATTATATTTACCCTAGCTTTATCAAATAATTAGGAAATTGGGCCTTAAAAATATGGTTGTGTTTGGCAACCGACTTATAATGACTTGAGTTTTTAAAATAATCTAGCTTATAAATAAGTTATGTTTATCACATAAGTTTATGATAGTTTTAAAAACTATAAGTCATTATAAGCTCAAGCCGATTGAAACAGAATTATGAGGGTTTATAGGGCCTTATAGTTAGATAAATTACTTAATAGAGAAATGATATAGAGACCTAAACTTAGGCCTAATTTGAGGCCTAAACACAAGTGGCATCATCTTAATGGTTGCAGACAGGGACCCACTTATTTTACAACTATTAGGATGATGACACTTGTTTTTAGGCCAAAAATTAGCCCTAAGTTTTAGGTCTCCCTATCATTTCTCAATTACTTATATACCTTTAAAATTGTACTCCCTCCGTCCAAAAATAATAGTCTACGTTCCCTTTTTAGAATGTCCTAATTTAATTGTTTATTACTAAATATAGACCGGGAAGCTTGATCGGGTTTGCCATATAATCTTTGCTTAAAATTTAGAAGATTTAATTAATTACTTAATGATAAAACTGTCATTTTGAAAAAAGTAAGAGAAAGAAATTAGTAAAAAAAATATGTGTTATTTAACCTGTGTATTTTTTCGGAAGACAATAATTTTGGGATGGATAGAGTAATAGATTAACACGAAAAAGCTTGAAATATATGTGGTTTTAATTTCATGTATTTTCAGATGATTTTACAATGATAAGTTTCAGCTCAAACAAATTCGTTAAACAACTTTATAAAAAATTAAACTCAAACTCCTAACTTATAATATAAGCTCGAGCTCCAGGTTTAGTGCCAACTTTAGCTTTAGCCCCCACCCAGCCCCCGCTACAATGTAAACAAGTTGAGTTTGGTGTATAGATGTAAACGGGGTGAGCATGGTCGGTCTTGAGCTCGACTGACTTAACTTAAAGAAGCCAAAGGTGGAGCTAGGCTCATCTCAAACTTATTTTCTAAAAAGCTTGATGTGATAGTTATTTACAAGGCTCGCCCTTGGCTTGTTATAATCTTTTTTATATTTTTGATGAAAGGCTAAAACACAAAAGTATTAGCTAGTCGGGCTTTAGAGATATTACACGCAAGTATGTATACACCCTACAAAATTGTAACTCAAAAACATTTCAATAACACATGAAAAACACGACGTGTGTAAAGGCATAGGTAAATAATCTCCTCATATTACCTACTAAAATTGCTTACAACAAAATACCCAGGAAAAGAAAGGTGGGTAAAGTGTAAATATATATCCACAAATTACCCATGAAAAATTACCCACAAACAAATAGGATAATTGTAATTTGTAGGTAACATAAATTTACCCATAACATTACTCACATATTTACCCATGGTAGCCAAATCGGTGTGTAATTCGTGAGTAATGTTTAAATGACACTATATTTCCCACAAAATATAACCGTGTGGGTAATTTTGTGGAAAAACACGTGTGAAATTTGTGGGTAAGTTTTATCAGTTTTTAATTTTCTAATCGTGGGTAATATGTGGGTAAGTTGTGGGTACATACCCACAAATTATCCTCCATGGGTGATTTTTGTGGGTAACTGACAGGATTCTTGTAGTGTATATAAAATCAAATAACATCATCAAAGCATGCAGCGGAAGTAATTAGGAATAATACATGTAGATTAATTAACCGAATAAGAAAACGCGTACCTTTTAGCAATTCAAGAATCAAACGGTAATTAGAACAAGAACCAAAACCCAAAACCCTAACTTTAGGGTTTATACAATTCGACCCACCAAGATTCACAAGCACAAGCGTACTTGTTCTCCGTTCTTGTACACCCGTACTATTAGCGATTTGATGTGAAAAGCTAGGTTCTTGAATCACAAATAAAACCAAACACTTGTTTCTTTAGCTTGGAAAAATCGATCCCTTGAGGAGGGGGGTTACACCGATCGGCCAAGCAAAAGAGGGAGGAGAGGAGAAGAGAAATTAGGTTATTGGTGATCCAAGATTCGGAGAATAATGAATACAAGGGTTTGTATTTATAGTTTCTCAAAACTTGGTGACCAAGAAATCCCACCTCCTTGGGTTGGGTAGCCCACGACCGGCCAAGCATCCCCAAGGGGATTCTAGATCCTTCTTGTCCACTAATTTCATTCTTAGTCATCGTAGTTTACATTTAATGACCGTTAGTTAAACCCCGTTAAATATTAACTATCATTATGTTTTATTTCGTGACTAATAATTAATAATAACATTTTATATATTAATTATTAACATCAACTCTCATACGTAATGTGTGCAATCCCGAAGTCTTAAGTTCGAATCCGGACATACATATATTTAAATATCCATAAAACCTTTCAACTATGATTAAATTAGAATTTTAATTTAATTAATTAAAATTTAGCATTTAATATATCAAACGTGTATATGATAAACACATATTAGCAAAACTTATAATAGATATAATTTCCATTAAAAACAAGTCTAATCTCAGCCTTCAAACTTCAAAAAATACATCAAATACATACTTTTACATATTGAACCCTTTTATTGAACTTAGATCAAAATTCAACACAAAATTCAGTCACATAAAGTATAGTACCCAATGGACAAATTCAATGAACCGTAATAAATCAATTTCCAAATAATGTTGATCTAAAGGTCGACCATAAATTATAAATCTTGAATTTTTCACTACTTTTACCCCATAAATTTGGAGTAAAATTCCTTTATCTGGGTCAAAAAAGAATATTCAGTTATTTAATGTTTGTTACTAATTTATTTGCATTCTTTAAGCCTTTATCTAAGCAACCCTATTCTTAATCTAACACTATAAATAAACCATCAAACAACCAATGCCGTCACCAAACTCTCACTAGTATATATATTCACCAAGTTTATTGGAAAAGAATGGGTGGCACTGATCAAGTTCGCAGCACTAGACATTCACCGGCGGCAACCAACGGTGGAGACACGTGGCAAAACCGAGAAGGAGCTCCTAAAAACCTAGCATCAGACGCAATAATCAATTTAGACCAGTACGTCGTAATTTTATACATAATATTGTTTTTAATGAATAAATGACATTCATTTTCTTTTTTTACAGTGGCGATCCAACAATGTATGAGCCATTTTGGAGAAGTATAGGGGACAAGTGTACGGTTGTGTTTAAAGGGTATGAATCTTTAAGTTACTTTTCAAACCCTAAGAACCCTTGTTGGTTTCTGGAACCGAAACTCGAGGAATCCATCAAGAGTTTGCATGGAGCGGTAGGAAATGCGGTAACTGATGGTTATTCCATTGTGGTTGGGACTGGGTCAAGCCAGCTTTTACAAGCTGTGCTTTACGCGGTCACATCACATGATCAAGCTAATCCGATCAATGTTGTTTCCGCTGCTCCTTATTATTCGGTATGATATGACACTATATGTGATATTTCTCAATGCTTTGCATAAAAAAAAGATTATTTTCCTAGTTTGCACAGTTTGATATAAATGAAATTTCTAAATGCAGTCTTATCCGGAGATTATGGATTTGGTTAAGTCGGGGTTGTACAAATGGGGAGGAGATGCACATGGGTTCGATAAGGATGAGCCTTATGTTGAGCTTGTGACCTCACCTAATAACCCTAATGGTGTGATTCGTGGAGCCGTGGTGAAACGTAAGGGTGGGATCTTGGTGCATGATCTTGCATACTATTGGCCTCAGTACACTCCTATCACTTCTTCGCTTGATTCTGACATCATGCTGTTTACAGCTTCCAAATGTACCGGTCATGCTGGATCGCGAATAGGGTAAGTTTTTTATTACCTTTAGCACATATATACGTGTCTACCAAGAAATAGAGAAAATTACAAATTGGTTTCTACCTTTTTTCAGTGTCAAGTATTGTTTAGTTTATGAACTTATACTGAACTATTTTGATTAATAGATGGGCACTTGTGAAAGACAAAGAAGTGGCTAAAAAGATGACAAAGTACATGGAGGTGACCACTATTGGGGTATCAAAAGAATCACAACTCCGAGTTGCAAAGATCTTGCAAGTTGTTGCTGATGGATGCAAGCGTTTTGGATCTCCGGATGGCAATAACTTCTTTGAATTCGGGCAAAAGATGATGGCGAAAAGGTGGGAAACTCTAAGAGAAACTGTGAAAAAAACTCAAATTTTCACTCTACCAAAATTCCCTCTTCAGCAATGCACTTACTTTGGAGATGTCACTCAAGCATATCCAGGTAAAACTTTCATCATGTTTACTAAAGGGGAATTTGATCTAATTAGCGAATAAAAAAGATGGCATGCACCTTCCTTATAATTCAACTTTAAACACCTTCCATATAAATGATCAAAGTTTTAATCAAGGGGATTTTGATCAAAATGATGACTAGTTGTTGTGTTAGCAACCTTATCCTAGTTTATTTTTCTTTCTTATATGTTGTATAAACCTATCACTCAAGGTTTGAGCTTTAAAATTTAATATTAACTTCTTAATAATATTGTGGTGCAGCTTTTGCATGGATTAAATGCAAGGAAGGAATTGAGGACTGTGAGAAGCTCTTTAGAGGTCACAAGATCTTAACAAGGGGTGGAAGGCGATTCGGGTCAGATCCAGTGTTTGTTAGGGCTAGCATGATGGGCAAAGATGAAGAGTTTAACCTCTTCATTGATAGGCTTTCCGTGATTCAAAGCTTCAACGATGGGAATGGGAATGGAAACGTGAATGGGAATGGGAATGGGAATGAGAATCTTAATTAAGATGAAAAACATATTTATATGAATGTAAATCTGGTTTAGATCCAGAATATGAGGTGTTTGACCAGTGAGCCACCCTCTTCAAATTAATATAATACTTAAAATTATGTTCTAATGTTCATGATTTGGATTCAGGAACTATATATCAATTACATATGATTTCATACATACTGTTCTTATTCTTTTTAACGATGGAAATTATGTTAAACAAAACTAGCAAGAAGCTAGAGAATAAACAAGATTACATAGCTTTCATAGAAGATTTGGATCAAAGATATCCTATAAAACCAATAAGATATGAAATTTCTATTTCGATGAAGGATCCAATGTTGGTTTGTGGGAGTTAAAACCACACGTAAACGACTAGAAGTGTGTGAGCCTATGGGGGCACACACGTTAAACACGAGAGTACGTGTCGAACGTTTATTATTTGAATATGTTATACCCGTTTTATGCATGCATGTGACCCGATCCTTTTAAGCGACCCATGGACTTGATTCAAATTCTATGTGGGTCGGTTTTAGTGAGCCTTGGGCCTAGACACTAAACGATCGGGCTATAGGGGTGTTTGTTTTGTTGCTTGTCGACCAAGTCTCAAGCCCAAGCCATAAGTCGGCTATTGAGCTATATAAACAAACACACCCTCACATACATGGTATGCAAAATACTAATCCCTAAACTCTAAAACCGATTCACCTAAACCTTTTAATATACCCGATCGGAATTCCCCAAGAATCCGATTAGGGTTTTGATTTGGTTTGTCAAAGTTCTAAGCTTGCATCTTCTCTTGATCCAAGTTGTGTTAGATTTTCGTTGGTGTTTCTTGTTTGTGTTCCTGGTCGAATTGTAGCAGCAACAAGAACTGGTTTTCCGTGTTCGTGGTTCTCGGACAAAGAAGGGAAAGAAGTCGGACACTACATGTTCGATATCGGGTGTAAAAGAAACTGCTTCTCGGACAGTTTTTGATCTCGGGCAGAAAAGGAAGAATAGTTCTCGGGTTTTTTTAGTTCGTGGTATTCAAGTTGTTGATTAGGTTAAACGTTCTCGACTAGCGTTTATTCGAACGTACTTGGTTTAAGTGTTTGTGTGTGATACTCGTAGAGCTATCTATTTTAGATACTTGGTTTCTTTGGTTTCTTTGTTCGTTTGATAGCGTGCAGTTGTCGCCAAAGGTTAGTTTTCTATTTACCTTTTAATTATTACTGTATTGTTTATTAAATACGTGTTTACCTAATTGCAATTACTAGATTCAATTCCGCTGCGTACTCGTTTGCGTTACTTGGCTAACTAGGTTATTAAATCCCAACATCCAAGTATGTAAAAGGATTTTTATCACCTCGATCACCTAGTGTGTCGGTTTCGGAAACTCCAATTGATTTATATTCACTTTTTTTCCCTTTTAATGTGATAGCAGACGAAACAAATTAAATATGAAAATTGAAATATTAAGGAGAATTCAAGATGGGTTCTCTTTTGGTTGTTGACTTGTTGCCCCCATAAAGGCATACACCAGATTTGCAAGTTACATACTATTGTTGGTAATCTAAGATCCACACATTGTTTTTATCATCTTTTTATTTTCCAGTATTGGATTTAGTCATCAATGTATAATTGGTTAAAGTTTGATGACGAAGGGCGGTATAGATAGTTCCTTTTATCTTGCACGTCGATGAGGCAATGTGATCAAGTTCTTGGGCACGGCTGTTTATTGATTCATGACTATGACATGATCGAGGTCTTAGAGTGTACCCTTCAAGGCTCCAATCTCACATGTAGATGCTTGAGGGTATGGGGCACTCGTAGGTAAGGTACGACAAGCAAACCATTGACTACATTGTGTTGATATAAGCTTATGATCTTTGGTTTTTATACCAATTCCTTGCTCCTGTGACATCTCAACAATACACCATGTTAGTTCATATCGATAAACTTGTTACACCAGGGATCAAGTCTATACATTATGAGATAGCATAATGGATGGTCGTTTATTCACACTCGTGACTCATTAAAGAGTCACTACAAAAAAAAATGGCTATAGTGACGAGAATTTAATGACGACTTATATTTTTCGTCACTATTTAGTGACGATATAGAATTGTCGTCACTATATATCGTCACTTGCATATATTAGTCACGAAATTCTCGTCACTCATCTATGGATTAATAGTCACGAAAAAGTTTTGTCACTAAGTTGACTATTGCAATTAATTCAATATTTATCACAGCCAAATCAATAATAATTTGTTTTTCTAATGTTTCTCCTTTTCAAGTTTTAAAAGAAAAAAAAAGTCATGTATCAACCCAAATAAAAAACACGATATTTCAACCCAAATAAATTCGTGTCTTAACACACGATATTTCAACCCAAATAAAAAACACGCGAATCTAAAAACCGACCCGAAAAAATTAATTAATACTCCCTCCGTCCCAAAATTATTGTCCCATATTGACTTTTTTAATCTTTCTTATTCAACTTTGACCATAATTATTTTTGTTTGTGTTATATAATACTTGATGAAAAATATATGAATATATTAGGTTTTAAATGTATTTTCATTCGGTATAATTTTCATCAAGTATTATATAACACAAATAAATATATTAATGGTCAAAGTTGAACAAGAAAGACTGGTCAAAGTAAAAGGGGACAATAAAAATGAGACGGAGGTAGTATAACTTGAAATTTGTTCTCCCTCATTCTCCCAAATATAACTTGAAATTTTGTCCTGATTTCACATTACGATCAGAGGTTTTCTCATCTACCGAATCTTATCATTCTGCCATGGCTAGCATCTACCGAATCTCGTCATTCACTATCTTGCCCTAATTTGCTCAGAGGTAAATTTCGATAATATTATGTTACTTTTATGAATTTGTTGTATAATTCGTATCTATTTCGATAAGGTTTAGCAATTGTGGTTATTTGATTGCTGGTTTGAGTTTAGAATGTGTAGGTTTAGCGGATTAGAATTTGATAAGGTTCAAGCATTGCATACCAAGTGTTCGATAAAATGTCTAGCAAAATTAATAACACATTACGGACAAAATTAATGCATTTAGCGTCTGAGATGTGGAATTTTAGTAGGGAGCAAGGGAACAAGTTGTTAGCGAGTAGGTTTATATGTTGTTAGCGATTGTTTGTATGTTTGTGATTGGCCGGGTTGTGTGCACACGGAGGAGAAACGGAATTATATGTTGTTAGCGAGCAGGTTTAGGGGCGATTGTTTTTAAGATGAGTAGAGTGTGGAGGACGATTAAGGATGGGAATAAGAGTAAGATTGATTTGAATTGTGCATATTGTTCTAGTAATGATGTGTGGGATATGCATTCCGCGTTTTGTTTGAGGCCCAGCGTATGGGTTTTATGATGATGGTGAGTCGGTTGTTAGGGCTTATGTTTGTGAGAATGGGCATGTTTCAGGTGCGTGGACGAATTCGCCATTGTATAACGTAATAGTTGAATTAATAGTTATTTCTGCATTTGGATGTGTTTAACATATATTTAAGTCTCATGAAACTAGTTGTTGATGTGAAGTTTTCACTATTATGCATTTGGAGAGTGATACCTTCTTCCATAAGTAGGCGAAGTTTTTTTTAAAATGTTTTCTGCTATAAGATCAATAGCCCAATTGAGCAGCCTAATGTCCAAATTTATGTGACTTTTGTAGATTGATGTAACTTGACTTTTTTTATGGTAGTAAAGTGATATTTATGTGACAGTAGTGCCTGTAATTGTAGATCGTTGTTAGCAGTAGCTTTTTGTTTTATAGTAGAGTAGCTGCTAAGTAGGTTAGTTGATAGTAAAAGCTAAACGCTTCTTTTATTAGCGTTTTAAATAGGAGCTTTAAAACTAAATTAAAAAGACAAATGCTCGTTGCCAAACATACATTATATCCTAAATATTCCAAAAAGCGTGTCGCCAAACTTAATGGTCTAATTATTGTATGGTTAGTTTTCATGCATGTATGTGTACTTGTGTACTTGATAAGTGAAGTGATGGCTTACTGATAAGTGAAGTTTACATGTGTTGTAGAATATTGTGTTTAATTTGATAGTGAGCTACGACATTGACATCAAGGGTATCAATTGAAAGTTTTTGTTAAGAGCTGGATTTGTGGCTAGATGTAGAAACATGGTTATGTGTTGATGTAACCTTTTTCTATTATGTATTTTGCTGATAATTTAGTGTGTTTCTGTATGGTGTTATGAAAGATTGAGATAGTTGATAGGAACTATGGATCAGATTGATTTTACTTGGAGTCTATGATTCTTGTGATGCTGTATAAAACTGAAATTTGTAGTAGCTGGTAGCAAGTGAGTGGACTCTACATATAATGTATGATCGTATCTACCCTCTTAAGGACCGGCTGTGAAAGTTAAGCTCTCTGTGTAGTCAAATTATCTATCACTATACATTCTTAAGACAGGGGACTCACACAACTGCAGTTTAGATTGTATCACATTGTGGATGTCACCCCATACCCCGCTCCGGCGGAGTTGGGTATTGGTGGTGTTGTTGTTTTCATTGACATTGTAGAGGTCTAAGAGAATATAACTAGAAAATTTTATGTAAAAATACCTAAGTCTATCTTAATACTGCAAGATATACTATAGATTTACTAGAATTGTAGCTTCTGTATCAGTCACTGTGATTAATTATAGTCAAACTTGATCCCTAATTAGATTTTTGGTATTGCCATTGATATGCGTGTACTTGCTGTCAACTTTCATCTGCGGATCGCGCTAACCTTGTCTGAAAACATGGAGAGTTGGATATTTGCTTTAAATAGGACCTCTAACGTAAAGTTTAGATTGATATTTAAGTCTCAGGTGAAATTAGAGATTATGTTTGATATAGTAGTAAAGTGAACAATGAGTGTTTAATCATGTTTTGTGTCTCAGGTTTGTGTTCTATGATGTTATGTATTACTCGGCCTTTGTTCATTTGAAGTTCATCTCGTGACTTGCATGTATTGTTACCCTATATAAAATACTACTGTGGGTTTCTATAAAGTGATTGGTAGATATATGTAATGATCTTATTAATATACCCAGGACATGAGAGATTCTGTTTTGCGGACAATAAATGACTCATAGTGATTTGTATATATTGCCAGATACAAGCGAAAAGAGAGGGAAAAGCGTGTGAATACGTATTCTGCTGAGGATCTTGAAGGAATCCTTGTATGTTTTCTTGATCTTTAGCTAGCTGCTCGCATTCATCTATATAATTAATAATGTGCTTTAAATGATCAGTAATATAGCTTATTACTGGTCCTACTTTGTGTTTATACTCGCGCTTTAAAAGCAAATTAAAAACAGTTTTGTAAAATCCGAAATAATGCTATTATGTTGTGATTGAACTATGAGTCTGTTAGATATAAGTAGTTTTTAACTATAATGTCAACATTTAAAAGCTAACGATATGATTCTGATAGATATAAGTGCGTGATTGAACTGAGATCTGCTAGGGGTATTTGATGTATGTTGCTGATGAGCGTGATTCGAGATGCGGGAAGTTGATGTAATTATGTTATACTTAGAAGATTGATTAGTCAATAACAATAGAATTGATTATATCGGTTATGTGTGCGATCTGATGTGCACGGTGAGTTAGTTATAGTAATTGGTATTCACTTATCTAGTGTGTAATGTGTTTCTGTCTTGTTTTGTTGATTGTATGATTTAGACACTGTTAGGACTTGTTTGGTGCCGCTTTGCATATTTGATTAATTTTGGTGTCAGATCTAAAATACAGAATAGAGCATTGGAATGTGTATGTTTGAGGACGGGAGTTTGTTGCTGTATCTTTGCATAGCTTGTGATATATCTGTCTGACTTTTTAAACGTAACTCATAAGTTTCACGTACGAGGTTTTAGAGGTCGATGTCTGATCTAAACATTGTGTTATGCTTGCTTAGTTTTTTTGGTAGTACCTCTAGCACATTTGATTATTTTTTGCTTCAGATCTTTAGTTTAGAGCAGTTAGATATAAGTTGTGATTGAACTATGAGTCTGTTAGATATAAGTAGTTTTTAACTATAATGTCAACATTTAAAAGCTAAAGATATGAGTCTGCTAGATATAAGTTGTGATTGAGCTGAGATCGGTCGAGATTATGATTGTAACAATAACATGAGATAATTTAAAAGCTAAAAGTGAATTTTGAAAAATGAGTTGTATATTGTTTTCTCCAGGTTTATTGATTTTACCATAAAAAAAATGGATAAGTCTTGGATGAACATACATGATAGGATAAATGATCCAAGATATGAGTCTGGTGTGATAAAGTTTCTAGATTTTGCATACTGTGACATAGATGAGTCAACGGCTATTCCATGCCCTGCAAAAGCCTGTAACAATTTTCGTGACAAAAATAAAGAAATTGTGTATAAACATTTGATGCAAAATGGAATTTCTAGAGGTTACAAAACGTGGAATTATCATGGGGAGGACTCAGATGATGACGGTGGTGGTGATGATGTGTCATTTGATGAAAGTAATGGAGCTACCGATGATATGAGCGATGATGACCTTGGTGAGATGTTGGATAACATAGGACAAAGTACTTGGGGTGATGATTGGCAGACTAGAAGCAACTCTTCAAGTCCCGTTGACAAAAATTTAAACACTCTTAGGAAATTATTAGATGAATCACATGAGGAACTTTATGAAGGATGTGAAAATTATTAGATAAACGAATCCATGTTACACAAGTATTAAAACAACAGGTCATTGACCCACTTCGATTAAATCCCCAACATAGCATCTCCATCTACATCATGGCTTAACATAAACCGATCTCAACAAAGAGTCATCAAAAACCATGACAGATCCCCAATCTTGAGCCCCAAGGTTTGCTTCTTTCAACCTCCTCCTAATCAACAAACTTACCACAGCTTCCTGGGGATTTTCCAATGGATCCGGAAATGTAAGACCACGACCCTGCTCTTATTTCTATAATCTAATCCTCCCATTTTACCACTGTAGGTTTGTTACTACCTCTTCTCCATAATCCTCTCCCATTCTGCCATAAGAATAAATAAATAAAGTTATGGACATTCTACTTTATGTTTGACTTTGAATCTGAAATTGGAACCCATTAGAAGCAGTTTTAGCAAGTATGGTGCTTGTGCAGGCGGTGTGATTGATACAAATACCCTTGATTTATATGGATATAAATTTTGATAGGTGTGTCGTGATAGTAGTATACTAGTATGAAACAGTTAAGGTTGCTTTATGATTGTTTAGATTGTACAGTTGCTTGATAAGATATAGTGAATACAATTTGATAAGCTCATTGAGCAATGTAAGCTGGACATAGTTTTCCGTAAGTTCATTTACGGTAATTTTGTCTGACAGTTGTAGAAAGTTATGAGGGATAAAAACATCGATGTTGTCGGTTGCCTCATATTTTTATGCAGGGGATCGAGGAGACCGAGGATTTTGATGAGCCTGAAGATTATGGCGATTATGTTGACGCATGATATGATGTGTAATTGAAGCATAGATGGAAGATATATAATACTAGTATATTTGGAAGATAGGATGTATTGATTCTTTTACAGGAACAATTAGTGCCAACAAGATACTCTTTCTTTCTTTTGTACTTTTATTGTTGGAAACAAATGGGATAATTGGTTGAAACAATTGTGATGTTTCCACTCTAAGTATGGATATATTATTTGCTTAGTATTGAGTATCGATTAAACAAATGTTTCGCATTTCCTCTTTGGTTGGTATGATGTAATTATTGACTAATAGGATGTAGCCTTTTAAAGGTGATGGAAACAATAGTTAGAGACGAGGTATTTCGTCACTATTGAGCGTTAAGGTTCGTTTGGTTCAACCAAAATGACGCCTTTCTTTCGTCATAATCGCATCAAATAGTGACGACTTTTTAGCACTTCAGTGGCGAAAATTAAGTGACGAAATGTGTTGTCACACCCATAAGTGACGACTTTAGCTTGTCACTAAATTTAGTGTCAAATTCCAGTTTCGTCACTATTAACTTAGTGACGGAGCTATAGTGACGACAAGTGACGACCTTGATTTTCGTGACTAAACCGGTTTAGTGACGACTTTTCCACCTTTAGTGATGATCTTCCTGTCGTCACTATAACCCTTCTTTCTTGTAGTGAGTAAAGGGAGATGCATTTATTTCTGCAGGTGCACCCGAAATGTGTGGGTTTTTTTTTTTTTTCCATTACAAAAGTGCTTGCGAATATTTTTTACAATAACAAATAAAAATGTATGACAAAGAAACATATCAAATGTCTTTGCAGAAAGGTTTGTAAGCAATATTCAACTTGATACAAAAAATGTATATCTTAGATAATTTATATAGCTAGTAATACATTTCTTTAGTGTGGTTTTGGTATGCAATTTACTGATTCAGATATATGAATGTAACATATATCAACGACTTAATGTATTTAGTTAATTAGTTAAATCAATCTTAATGATATATGCAATGATCAACAATGATATGATACTCTATTATCTGTATAGAAAGGATGTAGAATTATTACAAATTATTGATATGATACTCTATCATGTGTAGTGTGTACAGATTGATTGATTAGTTAGAACAGATAAATTATTAGGTTCAACTCACTTGTACTAATTAATTATGTTCTTTATATCCATTCTACATAATAATACAATGACATTATCTTAAGGTTAATGACATGTAATAGCAACGTACTTTTTCATTTGTTCCATTATCATATACGAACCCAAAAAAATACTACCACAATACCTATCCAACTTTCAAATTTTGTTTCATTATCATACGTTTTGTTTGCACCATTAGTCCTTTTGACTAATGACCCGTTGTAATTAACTCAAAAATATATTTTTCTTACGTTTTCATACGTTGCTATCCGTCTTTATACGTTTTCGCCCGTTTTCTTTATGTTTTTGTTTGCACCGTTAGTCCTTTTGACTAACGATCATTTGTAATTAACTCAAAAATATGTTTAAAAACGAACAAAAACACTTGAAGACATATAAAAACGTAAGAAAAACATATTTTTGAGTTAATTACAAACGGTCGTTAGTCAAAAGGACTAAGGGCTAAAAGAACAAAACGTATGAAAACGAGCGAAAACATATAAAAACAAATAAAAACGTATGAAAACGTAAAAAAACGGATAAAAACTTATGAAAACGCAAGTAAACATATTTTGTAGTTAATTACAAACGGTCGTTAGTCAAAACGTAAGAAAATGAAACAAATGGGAAAGTAAGTTGCTGAAACATGCCAAAAGGACTAACAGAGCAAAGAGTTGGATGGTGATTATGGTAATTTTTTGAGTTCGTATCTGATAATGAAACAAATAGGAAAATACATTTCTATTATATGTCATTAACCCATGGTACGCAATGGGGTTTAAAATTTAGTAATGTTTAAAACGGAAGTATCACTTTTTTTTACACTGGATAACATGAAATATGTAAATTCATGTAACGATATCATGATACTTGAACATTGTGACCACCATAGAATACTTCAAAACACAAGAATACATTTAATGGCCATTAGATTCTTAACGTTAGGGGTGTTCACGGATCATTAATATCCACATTAATCGAAAACTGAAACCGAACCGAAAAAAAAATGAACTGAATTCCTAACCATACCGAATTGGTCATAATTAAACCGAACCGAACCGAAATAAATATTCGGTTATCGATTTGGATATGGTTATGGCAACGAAAACCGAAAACCGAACCGAAAACCGAATTCTTATAAATATATATTTTTTCTATGTATTTATATGAAGAAAAAAAGGTACTAAAACTCTTTTTAGTATAAATATAACAAATTTCTATTTATTTATATGAAAAAAATTACTAAAACTCTTTTTTAGTATAAATATATCATTATTTAAGTTTGAAAATAAATTTTGTACTAAAAATATATATAATTAAATAAACAAATAACTAAAATTATGTAATTCGGGTTATTCGGTTCGGTTGAATCAAATTGGAATTCGGTTCGGTTCGGTTTTCGGTTTGACCCAGAAAAAATTTTTAACCGAACTAACCGAATAAACCGAATAACCCGATAACCGAACCCATGAACACCCCTACTTAACGTATGCATACATTTTTAAGGGTATTTACCATTTGGGAAATGCTAACAGCAGCCCTTAGGGTTGTTGTTAACAACTAAATCTCCACAAAATCTGTTGATTTTAAGTCATAATAAAAGATAAGTTTCACATTTTCGCTAATATAACCAATAGGAAGAGTGTATTATATTTTTATTTGAGATATTTTAGCAAATTGTTAGTGATTTTGAATGATCTTACTTGAACATTGTGTAATGTCCGAACATAAATTTCGATAATTATTTGTTAACGACAACCCTAAGAGCTGTTGTTAGCAAAACTTTTAACATTTTTTCCTGAATTCAGTTTATCAAAGTTAATATTTTTGTAGGTTTTTTTTTACTTTTTGAAGTAGCTTACGATTCATTATTTTAGCTTAAATAAGTTGTTAACGTCTAACTTGAATAATACACAACATTATTTATTTCAACTGAAAAAATAACCCGTGGCATCTTTCGGAAATTGTCAAGAAAACATTGAAAAAAACTTTACATTGTACACAAAATTAAGGCTGATACCTCAAATTTGAGAAATAAAAAGTTGAATACTATAAATTTAAATCGACCTAAGATTAAAACCTTTTTATACAATTTGCACTCTATAAACCATCAACTTAAATTTATGTCCAACACAAAAGGTGAAAACATAAGGTAAATTTGAATGGGTTTATAGACAGATAGGTTACCAAACTTTTTAATTTTATTCGCCTAAGTTATCAAACTTTCTTTTTGTGCAAACGGAGTATTGGACAACACGGGGCTGACATTCAGGTTACTGAATTTGTAAAAACGCGACACTTATGTTACTTAAGTCACCTAAAAAAATGCATTCGGGTTACTTTTATTACACTGAAAATATAGAGATTGAATGTTTTTCAAAAATTCAGTAATTTAAGTGAACAAAATGAAAGTTTGGTTAAGCAAATAAAGTTGGAAAGTTGGGTTATCTATCTGTCTGTAATATATAGAGTAGGGATCCAGTGAGAAGTAAATTAAAATAAGAAGTGGTGAGAAGTGACCAAAATCACGCATTTGAGATGCAACGACTTGCATTAGATGCATTTCTATTCATATAGATGCAACATCTTGAGTTTCGAAAATTAATTTGATGTATAGATGGTGCAAATTGATTTTCATGATTTAGGCACGTGCAGAGGAACAAAAAACAAGAGAAATCATGAAATGCATCTAATATACGTATATGCATGTGATTAAAAGCTAGAAAACATACTATGGCGCGTTATAATGCATCTAAGATTATAGGGATGCATCTAATTTAGGTCGGTGCATCTCGAATTTGCGGTTATAGTTCTTCTTATTCCTTTTTATTTTAAGTAATCTTCTTATTTGATCCTAACTCGTAATATATATACCTCTTCTGTCACTAGCTAAACGATATTCAATAAGTGAAGATAGATTTTGAGATGAAGAGATTAATAAATAACAGTAATTCTTGTATTGAATGGACTAGAAAGTCAATAACTCAGTACACTTTATAACTTTCTATAACATTTAAATAGGTGAATCTCCTATAATCAATACCCTGATGCATCTTTCAGAATTTACTATACTTGTCCAGAAAAAAGCAAATTGAAACCGATATATCATATACGAATCAACGTGTTCGAAGTCCAATGAATTTCATACAACACCCTATTTTCCAAGATACATGGACGCTTTACCAAATGGAGCGAGCGAGCAATCAAGCATCGATGTACATACCAAATACAGATTATACTTTCCAAAAAGTACACAAAGCGAAATTTTGTAGATAAAAATTACAGTTAGTGTCTTCACAAGTTCCAAATTCGTTATACGAAACAGTTGGTTAAAATGACTCTCATACAAGTCTTAGTTCATATTCGCCAGCCATTGTTATATAGCGCACCCATGGAAGAGCTTGGTAACCACTTTTTTCGAGTACTTTTAGGTAACGAACCTGCAAAATTCGACACAAATGTACATTTTTACGGTGAGACAGATCAAATACTCTCTAAATCTTTGTTTTTATAGACGGTTATCATTCATGTGGCAGCTAATAAGCATTTACGGGAAAAAAAAACAGCTAAACCATTAGCAACTTTAAGAAGTGAGAAACTCACCTGTATTCCCGAAACCGTAAAATACGGTATCTCAAACTTAACACGAATAGGAGCTTTTCTCTCGGGAACCGCTTCTTCGTCTGTTATGCTGGGAAGATTAAACTCTGCTCTCAGCATGTATTCCTGAAAAGTTAAAGCAAAGAGAGGTGAACAGATGTTTTGAGGATATAAAAGAGGAACTATATTTGTGGGATAATTATACGAGATGAGGTAAAACAAAATTGCTACCTTTCCACCTGGAAACGATTTTATTTTCCAGGATAGTGCATCGCTTTCTGGTGCATAGACAGCTGATCCCATTGAAGTCCGTATCTCCGGGTTAATAGCATCACCAGGAACAGGCAATTCAATTTCAACATTTGTTGCAGTGCTGCAAAGTCAATATTTTTATTCAGATATTTGGGATTGCATATTTAGGGTGCATATTCGGTTTTTTTTACTAGTATTTTTCTATTTCACATGTTTCCATTTAACCCGTTAGGAACAAAACAAAACCCAAATCGACCCATTCATATGTAAATGGCGCGAAATTGTTCATGTCCAATATTTATCTATACTACTATATAAAGCATTTGGGACTTCCTATAAAAGGAAATCTTAAAAAGATTAAGCCTACACACTTGCCACTTATGGAATCATTTTGTTGGTTTCTAAGCATTATAAGTTCTAAAATACAATTAATATATCACATGTTACAAAACAATAGTGCATAAATCATTTTTTTTTCCTTCATTAAAACACTCACTAAATAAAATTTATGAATCACTAATGATATTATTAAAATACCCCGTCAATCAAAAGTACAATTAATATAACACATGTTACAAAACAATAATGCATAAATCATCTTACATGTTTTTTTCAAAACACCCACTAAATGAAATTTACAAATCATTAATGATATTATTAATATACCCTCTCACTCAAAAGTACAATTAATATATCACATGGTATAAAACAATAATGCATAAATCATTTTATCTTTTTTTTTTTAATTTCTTTAAAACACCCACTAAATAAAATTTACAAATCATTATGCATATTGTACAAACCAATCTTTTATGTAGACAAACTTTCTGACACCACTTTTTTCGACCACAAAATGGACCACCATTTACGACCACAACTTAGCAACATAGACACCACCAAATGGCGCCGAAACCGCTACTTTAAAACACCCTTTATGTTTAAACGTTATATAATATTGCACGTCCAAAACAACTAGCAATAGTGGTGATCACCGTTTTCGTATCGTCGTTGTATCGTGATGCATGGGTTCACCGCCATTTTTTATGAAATAGTGTGCAATAAAGTTTTTCCCTAAAGTTATCGTCATGCGTAAAGTTAGCATCATGAAAAACATATAATCGCTCACTAAAATTTTTGATTGCATGGTGTCCGCCACCGCAACGCGTGAGTACCCCGCTATAAAAGTTTTTATAATGTTACTAAATGCATAAGCAAGAATACGAGCTAACTTTCAATTAATAACCTCTGTTGGGCATTTTTTTTTTCATTCTATAAAAGCAATTCATCGAAAAGACCTTACCGCCGCCGACAAAAATAATCAAACGGGTACCCACCGCTGCAACGCACGGGTACCCGGCTAGTCTATTGTATGGCTCTTCATATTATTATGGAAAAACTATTTACCTACGCTCCTTGAATTGGCTCCGAGCTTTTACCGTAATTTCCACACGGCTTTTTGAATGTCTTTCAACGTGAGCTTCTACCCATATGAGAGGCTTTACCTGGTAATAAACCGTTCATATCTGTATAAATGAAGATAAGGGCAAAGAGTTTGTTGGAGAAATAAAAGAATTGTGAGATCAACCTGAGTACTAAGTCGATATGTCATGAGGTCAAAGGCTCCATCAGGAGGGACAAATGATATCGTCCGATCATTTTCAAAACGGGCCAATCGCACACATCTACACCCAGTTTGTACATTGGCTGAAAACCATATAGAATATACCCATATATATGTGGTAGATGTGACAGGTAACGCTTTATGCAGGTCACAGCGAGTCAGGTCAATTGGGTTTACCAGCAATCACTTTTTCAAACCCTTTAATAGATATTCTAATGCATTAATGTGATTAAAAACGATATATTACAGCAAAAGATTTATAGTAAAGCCACTTTCGCTAACTTTAAACCCGTTTGACATGTTTCCTTTGCAGCTAAACTTTATAGCGCTACCCATTTGACCCTTAGACATAAAACATAGGCAAAAATGCATATATATCCCTCCTAAAATGAATAATTGCATATATATCCTTTGTAATGTTGTAACTCCTACTGTGGTTCTGAACAATGATGGATTCCAAAAGGTGGGTAAGAAAAAGAGATCGAAGAAGGGTAAAGCCAAGTCTACGAAGGATAATCAGTTTGTTGGTCCATCTGTTACTCGAATGTCGATATGCGCCGAAGGCGGCACCTAGTGAACCTACTAAGGGAGCAAATAATATGGGTAATGCACCCACACCGCCGTCTATGTTGAAGTCTACTCGCTCTACCTCTCAGGATGGTAATATTACTACATCTAATTCAGTATCTTGCCTTGGTGAACGATGAAGATGAAGATGAAGAACATGTTACACATGTAAATAAAGAATCGGCTAACCCAATTACAGGTGAAAGTTCATCTTTCACGGTAGCTGTTGGTTAGCTAGGTTGCTTTGTTTCTTGGTTAAGTTCTTATGGCTTGTCATAAGTTCTAGTTTTTTGTTATTTTAAGCAGCTTAGTTGTCTACCTTGTTATGTATGCTTTATCGCCTATGTAACGGGCTGAGATATGGGACTTCACCCATATCCTTTGTACTTAAATGTTTTTTGGAGTAATACATTTACCGGGTCGTTTTGACCTTTTACCCAAAAAAAAAATTTTTTTTTGCACATAGTACAATAGTTTTTATGCATGCTTTGGATATATATGCAATTTTGCATTTTCAGGAGGATATATATGCAAAAGCCCCAAAAACATAACCCAAATTGACCCATTCATATGTAGAGTAGTTAGAGTTGCCACCTCTAATATTCAGAATACCATTTTCCCAATTTAAACGGTCGAGGAGGATAATGATTTCTTAAGGTGCTTCTTGCAATATAAAATTGACGACTGGGAGAAATATTTGATACAGAAGGTTGGAAACATACTGATGGAACTTGATGTCATCCAAGTCGATGGCTTTTCCTTTAGTCGTTCGTCCTTGTGCCTCCAGTAAAACTCTATCATTTAGACCAAGCTTACATTCAGGCATACCACTGCAAGCAATAAAGCTCATGATTATTCCGTAGTTATAATAATAAATAATTAGTCAAGTACTTCCTTGACGTAGGATACATTTCTAACGTCTTTATCACATGCATAAGACCAGAACCCTGGAATATTCAGATATTGACTAGTTTGTATGTCACCCAAGACTATGGATTATTAATCTCTAGAAGGCTACAACCAAATAACCCAAAACAATAGAGAGTCAATTAAGAAGCCGATATATTAAATCTGCATTAACTTTAACCGTTTATTTTGTAACAGGACAACTAGAGCAAACTTATAAATGTTTTATATTTCCCTCATTCCACAATATGTAAACATGTCTAAAACTCTTCACACGTTCCTAAGCAAGAAAACGGATCTTAGATCACAGCTCATTGTTTAACTAACTAATCCACTTCAAATCCATTTTGGTCATGGATGAAATAAGATGATCATTGTTTTGTCATATGCTTTCTCTATCCTTTCGCACTAGCACACATGCACTTGCCGGAGGTCTCGTTGGAAGCAGTCTCTCTACCCACGGGTTTACCCTGGTGTAGGGGTAGGATCTGTCTACATTTTACCTCCCCCATACCCTGCCCAGGCGGGATTGGGTTTGTTGTTGTTGTTGTTGTTGTATGAAATAAGATGATCAATAATATGACGTCGTATTTGTAAGACAGCGTATATTGTCATTTTACACAACTCATTTCAGTATCCTTCTTTTTCTTATTTTATTTTTTATTTATTTTTTAATTCCATGTCGCTGGCTTTACAACTTTTAGTTATTCTTTTCTAAGTTGGGAAACTTGCTCGATGAAGTTCAGTTAGTTTGTATTCATGAAACAATTGCAGCTAGTTTTTTGATAATATATTATAGATGGGAAGAAAAGTTAGTTAAAATTAATTCACCTCAAATACGTTCGCATTTTCAATGCTCCAACAACTTCTGACCTGACTATCTGCCCATTACTGTTGACAAGTATATTCACATTCTCCACAACATCCAAAAATACCTAAACAAGACAAAAAAAAAATTATATTATTCGTAATCAGACACGGTAATCACCAAACCAAATCCCAAAAGAAACCTACTTCATTCTTTTTGTAATTTATTCCTTCACTACGCCACGACACAGCATTCGTCACAGCCATCGGTGGCTTTTGTGAAACTTCCATTCTATATGCATCAGTCTTGATAAACTCGCTAAGAATATTAGCTTCAGTGAATTGAGGATAACCAAAGTCCATCATTTCGTCAAGCAACTCATACTGCATGAGATCATAAGCTATCAGTAAACTTGTTTCCTTCCGATTATGTTAACAAATATTTTTAAAAATTCATACCACTACAACAAAGTTGTCTCTAAGTGATTCCTCTTCCAACTCCTCGAAGTAATGCTTAAAAACCTGTTACCAATAGCGATAATGATCTGATAACTATCTAACCATATATGTGGTACAGAAGTATTCACGGGACCAAAACCAAATAGAACTTACATCAACAAGACGATGTAAAAATAGGAGAAGACTGGCTGCATTACAGTTCTGCCTCGTAGCAGTCATTAAATATACATTGTTATGTTGTATGAACATATACGTGACACCATTATCATACACAACTGGATCTTGTGTATCTGAATCACCCTGAAGTTCATCAAAAAAAGGATAATATAATTTCATAACATGTTATATTCATACTTTTTTTATTAGCAGAACGTTATATTCAGATTCATGTTACATAACTCTATTAAAAACCGAACAGAAATATGAAACTGCTGCAAACAAAATTAAACAGAACAGAATTTCATCCAAATCTTATTGGTTTAAACAACACAAAAATCATTCAAAAACAAAACCTAATTACAATGCGAACATCTTTATCAACCTACTTTATGGCCAGAATTTTGTTCTATTTAACTTGTTCAAATTATTAACTACGCTAAATGACACGAAAATTAATCAAATAAAAGAAGGAAACGAATAGGTAGTGAATTCAAACAGAATCTCATTCTAATCCTACTAATATAACGTAACCTGTTACCTACATACAAACTCAATCAACATACTTCATGAACTAAATGTTGTTACAAATAACACGCAAAATCCCTTCACGTGTCTTTGGTTAATGCAACCGAGCCATAATCTTTAATTGATTCTTCAAACCTCTCCTTATCCTGCTCCATTATGAAGAAACTTAAAAGCTTAACTTTTGATAATTCCTTAATCAGTCACTTTTGATTTAAAAAAAGTGTGATAAATTATGTGATATAATAATACGCAAATTAACCGAAGCAAATCCGAAGTCAATTCAGTCACATTTTCATTCAAATCACTTATAAATAACATAATCAGGAATATGAGTATATTGGCTTAACTAACATATACTTGATGAAGTAAATAACTTAACTACATATACGAACATCTTAGCTTAACTAAAATACTTCATAAACCTAAATTCTGTTACAAATCAGCCGAAAATGAAAGCGAAACGAATCCGAAGTCAATTCAAACGCATTTTCATTCAAAGCATGTTAGATTAACATCACCTAACTACAAGTCTACAATTCTGTACAAATATAACTTATAATAACATGATATACGAACATCTATATGTTTCAACAAAACTTAAGTACGAAAACGAAACAAATCAGAGTCAATTCAGTCACATTTTCATTCAAGTCACTAATAAATAACTTGATAACACGAACATCAAATTGAACTAATAAAACTTAATCAGCATACTTCATGAGGTACATTCTGTTACAAGTAATTTGCAAATCAACCGAAACTAAACCGAAGTCAATTCAGTCACATTTTCACTCAAGACGCGGTTGCATTAACCAAAGACGCGTGAAGGAATTTTGCGAAAAGAAAGGCGAAACTAAATTCTGTTACTAGCAAAAACTCGAAAATCAAGCGAAAAGAAACGCGAAACTAAATTTTGTTACAAATAACACGAAAAATAACCGAAACGAATCGGAGTCAATTGAGTCACATTTTCACTCAAATCAGTTATAAATAACTTAACTAACTAGCATTATATACTTTATGAACTAAATTCTGTTACAACTAACTTGAAAATCAAGCGAAAAGAAACTCGAAACTAAATTCTGTTACAAATATCTCGCAAATTAACCGAAACGAATCAGAGTCAATTCAGTCACATTTTCATTCAAATCACTAATAATTAACTTAATAACATGATATATGAACATCTAATTGACCTAAATTCTGTTACAACAAACACGCAAATTAACCGAAAACTAAACCGAAACGAATCAGAGCCAATTCAGTCACATTTTCATTCAAATCACTTATAAATAACTTAACTAACATATACTTGATAAACTAAATTCTGTAACAACTAACTAACTCGAAAATCAAGCCAAAAGAAATGCAAAACTAAATTCTGTTACAATTAACCGAAAACTAAACCAAAACGAATCTGAAGTAAATTCAGTCACATTTTCATTCAAATCACTAATAATTAACTTAATAACATGATATACGAACATCTAACTGAACTAAATTCTGTTACAACTAACTCGAAAATCAATCGAAACTAAATTCTGTTACAACCAACTCATAAATTAACCGAAAACTAAACCGAAACGAATTGGAGTCAATTCAGTCACATTTTCATTCAGATCACTTATAAATAACTAACTAACATATACTTTATAAACTAAATTCTGTTACAAATAACTCGAAAGTCAAGCGAAACTAAATTCTGTTACAACTAACTCATAAATTAACCGAAAACTAAACCGAAACGAATTGGAGTCAATTCAGTCACATTTTCATTCAGATCACTTATAAATAACTAACTAACATATACTTTATAAACTAAATTCTGTTACAAATAACTCGAAAGTCAAGCGAAACTAAATTCTGTTACAACTAACTCGAAAATTAACTGAAAACTAAACCGAAATGAAGGAGCCAATTCAGTCACATACTTTATAAACTTAATTCTCTTACAACTATCTAACTCGAAAATCAGGAGAAAAGAAACGCGAAACTAAATTCTGTTACAACTAACTAAAAAATTAACCGAAAACTAAACCGAAACGAATCGGAGACAATTCAGTCACATTTTTATTCAAATCACTTATAAATAACTTAACTAACGTAAGTATGAACTAATTCTGTTACAACTAACTCGCAAATTAACCGAAACGAATCGGAGCCAATTCAGCCACATTTTCACTCAAATCAGTTATAAATAACTTAACTAACTAACATCATATACTTGATGAACTACATTCTGTTAAAAATAAAAAATGATGATGAATTTATATAACTATAAGTATATATATAAGTACCTCTGTTTGGATGTAGTTAGTGAAGAAGCGCTCAGCTTGGAGAGATGACACGTCACCACGGTAGTCACGCCACACGAGTACTCGGCCTTTGATGTCGAGTATAAACAGCGCTGAGGCTGCCCCTGCTGCCATTATCACTTGTTACTATTTGGTAACCAGATCTGTTTTTATTTATTTATTTTTTTTTAGTTCGAAGCGTGATCTGTGTGTAGATTTGAAATGTGAATTGTAATGATGGTGGTGGCGTCATCATGATGTGGATTACTTAAAGTGCAGCACTTACATGCCTAAGACATTTTTTCATGCCTAATCACCCATCAATAATATCCCTCCATCTCATCTCATACCAATCTCATACATAACAATAAATTTTTAGTAGCAACCATGCCTAACTCATACCTCATCATCTTTTTTTTTATCTTTTTTTTTAAACAATTTAATAAAAACATAATATTTTATTAATACTTAAAAGAAAATTACATAATACTTAAAAGAAAACTACATGATACTTATTAAAAAAAACACTAATCATCAAGGTATGGTAAGTCTTGAGCGTCCACATACTCCATAAGATCATAACGGAGACGGTGATGGATATTTTCATCTTGTAACTCCGGTAGTACATTTAGGGTCATAAACTGGCGTGACCGGCGGATCCATTATATGAACCGGTGATATTGCCACCCGGTCGTCTTTTAAAATCATATTGTGTAATATAACACACGTATGAACTATTTTTCGAATCTTTCCGACGGTCATAGCGGAGTGGATTTGAGAATAATCCATTTTGCTTTAAGACGACCAAAAGCTCTTTCGACATCCTTTCGTGCAGATTCTTGTAGCTTCTTGAATCTCTTTTCTTTCGGGTCAGTTGGATAAGGATATGCTTTAACAAACATTGAATACGTGGGATAGATTCCATCGGTAAGATAATATCCACGTTTGTAAAGCCGTTCATTTAGAGTAAATGAACTATTGGGCGTTCTATTTCGATGAGTAAGATACGGTGATTGATTCAAAACATTGATGTCGTTATTTGCAGGGAGGACCAAAAGCGAATGCCAAAACCACATATCATTTGAAGCAACGACTTCAAGCATAATAGTCGGGTATTGGTGATCACCTCTTTTATATTGCCCTCTCAAATACCTAGGACAATTTCGCCAAACGAAATGTGTACAATCAATGCTACCAAGCATTCCAGGAATGTGATGTTGCTCTTCATGTGCCTCGTATAAGTGTGCAACGTCGTGGGTTGTCGGCCTACGTAAGAACTCTTGCCTATATAATTGGATTACCGCTTCACAAAAATGATCAAGGCATTCACCTACAAAGTATACAAAATTAAAAATACCGAATTATATAAAAATTAAAAATACCGAATTATATAAAAATAATAACAATACCGAATTATAAAAAATTTAAAATACCGAATTATATAAAAATTAAAAATACCGAATTATATAAAAATAATAAAAATACCGAATTATAAAAAATTTAAAATACCGAATTATATAAAAATAATAAAAATACCGAATTATAAAAAATTTAAAATACCGAATTATATAAAAATAATAATACCGAATTATATAAAAAAATTAAAAAAAAAAAAAAAGCGATGTTCTTCGTGCCATGTTTAAGTAGTCATCGTATCTATCCGGAGGTCCACCCGTACCGAGTTGACGAATAGCCGATGTACATTTTTGCAACGCCGTGAAACTTTTTTCCCCCTAGCGTCTACACCCTCTTGAAACCATTCGAAATTCGCTTCAATATCACGTACAATTTTTAGAAACAAGCTTTTATCCATACGAAATCTTTCACGAAAAACATCAGAGGGAAACTTTGGGTTTTCTTCTACGAAATAGTCATTCATTAGAGTTTCTAGCGCTTTTTCACGATAACGGGTAACATGTCTTCGGGTAGAGCTAGTCGTGTATTCAATGCTATCGCACGCGGCTAAATAGGTTTATATGGTAGAACCGGTGGAAAATATGTCCTCGGAAGAATCGGATAAAAAATCTAACTCATCCTCGGATGAAGAAGATGAAGATGAAGATGATGATGAATACATTTTGTTTGTGAAATAGAAATGATATTGTTTGAGAAAAAATAGAGATGTTATTGTGTTTAAATAGGGAGAAAAAAAAAGGATTTTTATTTTTTTAAATGCATCCAACGTCTCTTTTTTGCCCATTCAATGCACCATAACGGCTATATTTTTCCCATGTAGAATCGGTATACTTTGCCGATTGTGATGTCCCTCTTCTCATGCCGCCCCATGCCGAATGGTAGGCACCACTCATGCCGATCGGCATTAGCCAAACCGAATGCCAAACCGAGAGCGTTGCCAGTACCCTTATGGGGTAATATCCACATAAACCAAAGAACGAAATGCCGATTGAACTTTTCAGAACCGAACCAAACCGAACTAGATATTCGGTTTTTGATTTGGATATATTTTTGGTAAAATGAAAACCGAACCGAATTAGAAACCAAATTAACATAAATATATACAGAATTTTATTTATATAAAAAAAGAACCAAACCAAAAACGGATTAACATAAATATATACCGAATTAACTCAAGAAGGAGTGTTTTGTAGCACTCGCGGCCTAGCTTTCAAAAAGTCCAGAATCAATACAAACGGAGTTATAACGAATAAGTTACAGCCTTGCAAAGTTGACTAAAAACAGTCTGTTTTTATCGAAAACAGTCTGACCCCCTTACTTGAAGGTCTTTTTAGAGTGCGTTAGAGTCCATTTGATACGTAGGGTCCTAAAACACTTTTGTAGTATTTCTGGGATATTTTACACACGAATTGGAATTGGTTAAAAAGGGTGAAAAAAGAAGAAATTACGGATCGTTAAAGTTGGACAAAACTCATTTTTGAAAGTAGTTGAAAAATAGTAACACTTATTAAATTTTGACGTAAAACATATTTTTCTTATAAAAACTTAAACAAAAACATGGTTTGGTGATGAAAGTTTATAAAACTTATATGCATATAGTACATATCGAATCGTTTCTAAGACGACTCATTTCTTAGGTCGCGGTTAAGGTTTCTTTGCGCGTTGAACACTACTATTTTTCGGTTGTAATACTTTATTGAGGTGAGTTCTCGTGGCCCTTTTTTACTTATTTTCTAGGGGGGTGGGGGAGGGGAATGATACTTAAAGGCTATTTCAAATACTTTACGTTGTGCTAAACTATTTCATTTCTTTGACAATATATGTGCTTATAATTGCGTACTTGAGTCCTAGTGGTTGATTTGTACATGTTTCCTATATTGATGACTATTAAGTCTGTTTAGCTCCAGGAGGTAGGTGACATGTTTAGAAATTTAAAAGCGCTTGTGACACTATTTATTTGGTTCTTGGTTGGATAACTATTTGTACTACTTGTTTTGCGCTATTATTATGCACTATTGTCCTACTTGTATCCTAAGCTCGGCAAACGTGTTATTACTTAAACCTACGAGCTCACCAACATTTTGTTGACTTTTCCGAATATCCATTTTCAGGTGATAACATTAATAATATTTAAGGAGGATAGAGCTTCATAGTTGGCCATAGCAAGACTAAGACTTACCATCATGGGTCATTTTCGTTGGCTAATTTGCATTAGAAGAATATGTTGCCTATTTGAAGTATTTGGGATTTCTAGACTTGTATTATCCCGAACTTTTGGGAGACTTTATGTATGACTTATAACTATGTTGTCGTGGTTTGACTAGTCACGACACAAGTTTCCACTATGTGTCGGATGATGTCATGGCACGTTGTATGTGTTGTGACTCGAGGTTGAAAAGTTTAAGATTTTTCAAGCTTACACTTCTTGGAATGTTTGATGCATACCCATCAAGAACTTTAAGATTTTTCAAGACTTGTAGAAAGCTAGTCTTTTCTGCATTGGACATAGCGTAACATGCCAGGGGGTAAGGAAGTCTTTTTGTTAGGCAAATTTATAACGTGAAGTTCATGCCTTATTCCCATATCCTTGAGATCCTTGCGACTATTTTCATTGTCTTTACTTTTTCCATCCTAATTCATTAAAGTCCCAAGTGTTGGAAAATTTAGTGCACTTGTGGGATTAGTTCACACCTTGTAATGGGTTAGGAGGTACGGAGTGTACACCCATAAGGTCCATGAACACCCTGACTCTTGTAGTGGTTTGTATTGGTAGTGCTAGTAGAAAGTACTGCTTGTGGAAAGTACTTGCTTGTGGTTTCCAGCGATAAGCAGGTGTTTCCGATAGCACTATGAAATCTTGATGAAAGTCTTGCTTGTAGCGGTTTTGACCTATTCAAGTGGCAATTTCAACTGCTTAATGACCACGTTTAATTGATCATGTAACCACTAATGGCTATAATGAGGATAATTATGAGGCTATTAATGGGCCGATTAATACTCATAATTCCATTTGACTAGCTAAGAGTAACCTCCTATAAATAGGAGATCTGATTATGCATGAGCGATACTCAGAAAACGATTAACACTTATAAGCGCAAGGGTTATTGAATTGTGCCTAATTCTATAACTACATTTGGTCTTATCCCAAGTAGATATTCGTGTAACCCAGGCATTAGGGTCGAATAGTTTACTTTGGAAAGTGATCACACGATTCCAAGTGATATCCGGTAACCACCTAGTGGTATTTGTTTCTGCTGACTTGTTGTTTGTTTCTGCTGACATTGATTATCTTAACCCTTTTCTGGGAGTTACACACCAACAATCAAAGTAAACTATTTGTGATAATCAATGGCTGCTGCTGCAATGAAACACATGGCTTCAAACTTTGCCAAGCTGGACAAGTTTGAAGGGGTGGACTTTAGGAGGTGGCAGAAGAAGATGCACTTCTTGCTGTCAAGCATGAGTGTGGTATATGTGCTAACCACTCCTATTCCTGATGATGGGGATGATGCTACGTGGAGCGGTCGGGAGGAGGAGCAAATGGGAGAATGATGACTACATATGCAGAGGTCTTATTCTCAATGGTATGTCGGATTCTCTGTTTGATATTTATCAGAACTTTGAATCTTCCAAAGAACTATGGGATTCCTTGGATGCCAAATATATGGTTGAGGATGCATCAAGTAAGAAGTTCCTTGTTAGTAATTTCACAAATTACAAAATGACTGATTCAAGACCGGTTATGGAACAATACAATGAACTTCTTGGAATACTTGGAAGGTTTACACAACACAATATGAACATGGATGAGGCCATTAAAGTCTCTTGTGTCATTGACAAACTCCCTCCTTCTTGAAAAGATTTCAAGCATACCTTGAAACATAAGAAAGAGGAGTTAACTCTGGTGGAGTTGGGCAGTCATCTGCGCATTGAGGAATCTCTCAAAGTGCAGGATAATGACAAGCCAAAGAGTAGCAATGCTATTGGTGCATCTGTTGTCAATAAGAAGTCGATGGCTTTTCCTTTAGTCGTTCGTCCTTGTGCCTCCAGTAAAACTCTATCATTTAGACCAAGCTTACATTCAGGCATACCACTGCAAGCAATAAAGATCATCATTAAGTACTTCCTTGGCGTAGGATACATTCTAGCGTCTTTAGTACATGCAAAAGACCAGAAGTCTGGAACATTCAGATATTAACAATAAGGAGTCAATTAAGAAGTAGATATCTTACTGGTTAAATCTGCGTTAACTGTTCATTTTGTGACAGGACAACCAGATTGCCTGATGGTAGGGACTTACTATATATCCCTCATTCCACAATATGTAAACATGTGTATAACTCTTCACACATTCCTAACCAAGAAAACGGATCTTAGATCACAGCTCATTGTTCAACAAATCCGCTTAAAGGCAGTTACTATTTTTGGGTGTACCTGATTCGAATATTTATAAAGCGTCTAACAGTTATATGTAATTTATAACAAACACGGAGTGAGATGGAAGACAAAACTTAACCATCATAAAGGCTTTCTGTTTACTTCCAATTACTGCACATACATGTTATGAAAACAAGTTTTATGGCATCCACATCAAGGATTTAGTTACCATCTATTAAGACAACTGAAAAGCAAAAATACCCTCGGCTGATGCGAATGTTTATTTGATCAGCTTTAATTCACTTGACAATAAAGAATATAGTAACCATCTATTGGAAATAAATATAGCCATATAAACGTACAAAACCGAAGAGCACAAGGAATTGTCAAATCCATTTTGGTTATGGATTGATCAATAGTATGACGTCGTATTTGTAAGACAGCGTATATTGTCATTTTACACAACTCACAGTATCCTTTTTTTTTCTTTTTTTTTCTTTTTCTTTTTTTTTTCTTTTTCTTTTTTTTTTTTTTAAATTCCATGTCGCTGGTGTCACAACTTTTAGTTATTATCTATATATACTATTAGGCGAGCAACAGTGTTTGCAAAGCAAGCATTAATTGCTAAGTTTCACAACTTGGCAAAAATAGTCCCTGAGGTTTAAGTGTCGTTGCAAAGTAAGTCCTGTAGCATTAATCGCTATCTATAGCAATTTGGCAAAAATAGTCCCTAAGGTTTAAGTGACGTTGCAAAGTAAGTCCTTTAGAATTAATTGCAATCTATAGCAACTTTGCAAAATTAGTCCCTAAGGTTTAAGTGTCGTTACAAAGTAAGTCCTTTGAAGCCAATCCCACTGCATCGCGCGGGTTTCCACACTCGTTCTTTTCTAAGTTGGGGAAACTTGCTCAATGAAGTTTGCTTTCTTAAAATATATTTTACTATAACCTTATTAAGTATTCATGAAACAGTTGCAGCTAGTTTTTTGTTAATATATTGTAGATGGGGAGAAGATTTAGTTAATTTACCTCAAATACGTTCGCATTTTCAATGCTCCAACAACTTCTGACCTGACGATCTGCCCATTACTGTTGACAAGTATATTCACATTCTCCACAACATCCAAAAATACCTAAACAAGACCAAAAAAGAAATTATATTACTCGTAATCAGATCACAGTAATCACCAAACCAAATCCCAAAAGAAACCTACTTCTATCTTTTTGTAATTTATTCCTTCACTACGCCACGACACAGCATTTGTCACAGGTTTTGTGAAACTTCCATTCTATATGCATCAGTCTTGATAAACTCGCTAAGAATATTAGCTTCAGTGAATTGAGGATAACCAAAGTCCATCATTTCGTCAAGCAACTCATACTGCATGAGACCATAAGCTATCAGTAAACTTGTTTCCTTCCAATTATGTTAACAAATATCGTTAAATATTCATACCACTACAACAAAGTTGTCTCTAAGTGATTCCTCTTCCAACTCCTCGAAGTAATGCTTAAAAACCTGTTACCAATAGCGATAATGATCTGATAACTATCTAAAACCATATATGTGGTACAGAAGTATTCACGGGACCAAAACCAAATAGTACTTACATCAACAAGACGATGTAGAAATAAGAGAAGACTGGCTGCATTACAGTTCTGCCTCGTAGCAGTCATTAAATATACATTGTTATGTTGTATGAACATATACGTGACACCATTATCATACACAACTGGATCTTGTGTATCTGAATCACCCTGAAGTTCATCAAAAAAGGATAATATAATTTCATAACATGTTATATTCGTACTTTTTTTATTAGCAGAACGTTATATTCAGATTCATGTTACATAACTACTCTATTAAAAACCGAACAGAAATATGAAACTGCTGCAAACAAAATTAAACAGAACAAAATTTCATCCAAATCTTATTGGTTTAAATAACATTAAAATCATTCAAAAACAAAATCTAATTATTGACTACGCTAAATGACACGAAAATTAATCGAATAAAAAGAATAGGTAGTCAATTCAAACAGAATCTCATTCTAATCCTACTAATATAACATAACCTGTTACCTACCTACAAATAGCTCAATCAACATACTTCAAGAACTAAATGTTGTTACAAATAACACGCAAAATCAATAGAAAAGAAAAACGAAACAAATTGAAACTCGATTCAAACACAAGCATTCATAGCTTAATTAGTCTTCTTTATAAAACTAACATGATATAAACATCACTTGATGACTTAAATTATGTTACAAATAACACGCAAAATCAATCGAAAAGGAAAACAAAATGAATCCGAACTGAACTCAAACACATTCAAATCAAACATCTTAGCTTAATTAGTCGACTTCATAAAACAAAAGATTATAGCTTGGTTGTATATAACCAAAGACGTGAAGTGATCTGCTTATCGGTTGCAGTATCAAACGCAATATAAACAAATTATGAACAACAGGGGGAGGTGATTCCACCTCAGAGGTGGTTACCTTCAAATGTTATGCAACTGTTTGACAAATACAATGGAAATATGGGACGAGGCTATTGCTATGAAGACCGCCAATACAACCTATCAGTTGTGCAAGGTACCACAACTAAACCCCTCACCTCAAACTGATGAAGTATTCGAGTATGAAGGGATTCATCATTCATCCCAAAGGCTTTGGTAAAAAAATTCGCCTCATCTGGTCCGGATTCCCTTTATTGGAATTTGCAAAGTGATCATGTGAGCCAAACTGGCGTTTGATTCCAAAATGTCGTATAGCCAACAAGATACTTTACTCCAGCAAAGAGCTCACGCTGTAAAAATTGTTGGAATTAACACACTAGATGAAAATAATGAATTCATTGAAGTAAGATTCCCGGGGCCGAAGTTTGGAGATGGCGGGTGTTTGTGCATGTGAAGTTTGATATCTTTGTAGTCGTGGTTGAACTCGTCATGCCTCATCGTCAAGCTATAGCTAGATTGTTTAATATACGTTTAACAAGGAGGCATGACGAGTTCAACCACGGCTACAAAGAAATCAAACTTCACTTGCATAAACCTGCAATCTCCAAACTTCCGCCCTATGAATTTTTTACTTCAATGAATTCATTATTTCATCGACTGTCCTAATCCAAGTAATGTTCACAGTGTAGCTCCTTGCTGGAGTAAAGTAGCCCTTCCCAGGGGAGTTTGCAAAATTTCTTTGTGGCTATACCGCATTTTGGAATGCGTCAGTTCGGCTTTCACATGATCAAGGCCGCCTACTTTACAAATGCCGATAAAGGGGATCCGGGACCGGATGAGGCAAAACTTGTTACCAAAGTCTGTCAGATGGGTTTAAAGCCGTAGTGGACTCGAATCTTTTCATACTTGAATACTTCATGAGTTTGAGGCAGGGGTTTACTTGTGGTACCTTGCAGATCTGATAGCTTGTATTGGCGGTCATCATAGCAATAGCCTTCGCGCGACTTTGGTTAACACAACCAAGTCATAACTTTAATTGATTCTTCAAACCTCTCCATATCCTGCTCCATTATGAAGAAATTTAAAAGCTCAACTTTTGATTATAACTTAATCGGTCAACTTTTGATTTTTTTTTTTTTTTTGATAAATTCTGTTAAAAATAACAGGCAGACTAACTGAAACGAATCGGAGTCAATTCAGTCACATTTTCATTCAGATTACCTATAAATAACTTAACTACATATACTAACATCTTAGCTTAACTAAAATACTTCATAAACCTAAATTCTGTTACAAATCAACCGAAAAAGAAAGCGAAACGAATCCGAAGTCAATTCAAACGCATTTTCATTCAAATCATGTTAGATTAACATCACCTAACTACAATTCTGTTACAAATATAACTTATAATAACATGATATACGAACATATATATGTGTTGCAACAAAGCTTAAATACGAAACCGAAACAAATCGGAGTCAATTCAGTCACATTTTCATTCAAGTCACTAATAAATAACTTAATAATATAAACATCTAATTGAACTAATAAAACTTAATCAGCATACTTCATGAAGTACATTCTGTTACAAGTAATTTGCAAATCAACCGAAACTAAACCAAAGTCAATTCAGTCACATTTTCACTAATTCTGTTACAACTAACTCGAAAATCAAGCGAAAAGAAACGCAAAACATAATTCTGTTACAAATTACACGCAAATTAACCGAAAACTAAACCGAAACGAATCAGAGCCAATTCAGTCACATTTTCAATCAAATCACTTATAATTTATAAATAACTAACACATACTTTATAAACTAAATTCTGTTACAACTAAAACGCAAATCAAGCGAAAAGAAACGCGAAACTAAATTCTGTTACAAATAACATGCAAATTAACCGAAACGAATTGGAGTCAATTCAGTCACATTTTCACTTAAATCAGTTCTAAATAACTTAACTAACACATACTTTATAAACTAAATTCTGTTACAACTAACTCGAAAATCAAGCGAAAAGAAACACAAAACTAAATTCTGTTACAACAACCTCGAAAAATTAACCGAAACGAATCGGAGTCAATTCAGTCACATTTTCATTCAAATCACTAATAATTAACTTAATAACATGATATACGAACATCTAACTGAACTAAATTTTGTTACAAATAACTCGCAAATTAACCGAAACGAATCAGAGCCAATTCAGTCACATTTTCATTCAAATCACTTATAAATAACTTAACTAACATATACTTGATAAACTAAATTCTGTAACAACTAACTAACTCGAAAATCAAGCGAAATGAAACGCGAAGCTAAATTCTGTTACAAATAACACGCAAATTAACCGAAACGAATCAGAGCCAATTCAGTCACATTTTCATTCCAATCACTAATAATTAACTTAATAACATGATATACGAACATCTAACTGAACTAAAATTCTGTTACAACTAACTCGCAAATTAACCGAAACTAAATTCTGTTACAACTAACTCGAAAATTAACCGAAATGAAGGAGCCAATTCAGTCACATACTTTATAAACTTAATTCTCTTACAACTAACTAACTCGAAAAGAAATGCGAAACGAATCGGAGTCAATTCAGTCACATTTTCACTCAAATCAGTTATAAATAACTTAACTTAACTAACATTATATAAATATATAAGTACCTCTGTTTGGATGTAGTTAGTGAAGAAGCGTTCAGCTTGAAGAGACGACACGTCACCACGGTAGTCACGCGACACGAGTACTCGGCCTTTGATGTCGAGTATAAACAGCGCTGAGGCTGCTCCTGCTGCCATTATCACTTGTTATCTGATAACCAGATCTGTTTTTTGTTTTTATTAGTTTAAACTGAGATCTGCTGACGTCATTACAATCGGGGATGACTATTCCTACCCTCACTAGGAGGGTTTGTAGCTTTGTTCTGAGTACGGTTTTTTGTCCCATTTTTTACAGTTTTAAGCCTTTGACTTGGTTGAACTTTATATTTCATGTTCGCATTTTCAGGTTTATAGTTTTTTTTTATATAAACAAAATTATAAAAATAAAAATAAAATAAATAAAATTAAAAAAATGCAAAAAAATAGGGAGGGTGGGAATATAAGATATATGGGGTGAGAATATCTTGTCCCTTTATGATAGTGCTAAGTTGAAGTGGGATTTTAGTTTCTCCATATGAATCACAATTGGTATGGGTGCTAGTAATCCATTATTGAGCGTCCTATTAATGACTTTCAAAGTCATAGACTTATGCCCATACCCCCCAACAAAGTATAAGGCTACTCGCAGTAAGGGATTGTGATCAACTTGGGCGATCGATTTGTTGTCGATCGTCTTTGTGTGAGAAATCGATCGCAACAAAAAAAATTTGTATCTTGGTCGTTTTGCTGATCGGTATTATTTCTTTGTTAATATTGTGTGCATTTGATATTTAAACATTTATTTTTGTATATCTTACTGGGGCACTGAATCGTTTAAAGGTCGCTGGAGAGAGAAAACTGACGTGACAGAAAAAATGGAAGGAATTGGGATCCTTTACTGGGGGCAGCCTAATAGATGTTCATGACTTTCAAAGTCATAGACATCTATTATACTTGTGTTCAGCTAAGGTGATATGTGTTCCGTTTATATATAACATAAACCATAATTTTCTAGTTTACTTTGACACTTATGGGCTAATATAACATTGCCATAATTTTGTAGCTTAGTTTTACACTTATTGTCTTATATAACATCGTCAATTTTATAGAAGCCCATACGTGTCAAAATAAGCCACAAAATTTTGTCTTATATTATATTAACCGAACACATATAAGCTTACTCAAACACCTCTTAAATAGTTGTATTGTGTATAAATAATGTTTTAACAGGTTTTTGAGTGTGCAAATCAAAACCTCATGTGTGCAAATCATCTCCCATAAACAAAGCTCCACCCGGATGAGGGCCTTAGATATGAATTTTTAGCCCCACGGTGAAACCGTATGAAAAAGGCCGAACCCGGCCCCGTCAAGGCCAAGATTCTCTGAGTACTCATAAATCTTGTGAAACATGATTTACGAGTACCGGTTTATTATACGCCGAAAAGACATATATATGAGTAAACGAGATAATTTTGTCCACATAAGAAACTCGAAGCCTAGAAACTCGAGGGAGAAACTCGATCTAGAGACTCGAGCTTTTTGAGAATTTCGAAGCTTTTGAGAAACTCGAAGCTTTCTTCAACTTTATCCAAAGTCGAAGAGTTAAGAAAGTCGAAGCCTTCTTTGAGTTAATCCAAACTCGAAGACTAGGGTTCTAAGTACCAAGTCGAAGGTCGAGGGTTTTAGCTAGAAACTCGCATTATGAGGGTTTTAACTAGAAAGTCGAAGATCTTCAAGCTCATCCACACTGGAAGAAACTCAAACTTTCAACCATGTTTAATCCAATAATAACCACTAACCCAAGCGAATTTTATCCGTTCTTTTTGCCAAAAACCACTTACCTTCACAAAACCTTTAATAAAATAAACAACTACTTGATAACAAAAATGTAAAGATCGAAACTTTTTAATCAAAACACACACAGTTTTGTATAAAAACATTTTGACACAAAAACTCAAACAAAAAACAATCTTTAAGCAACACAAAGACTCCTAACCATTGTTAGGAATTAAGCGATTGATACCAATTGTAGGATCTTATATCTATCAACTCAACACACTATATGAAGCTCGGATGGTGATGAAGAAAGAGACAGTATGAGGAGAAAAAGAGAACTATTATTTAGCATAAACCAACACCCAAAATACACTTTATATCCTAACCTTGTCCCTAGCATGACACGCATACAACGGAGGGATATGAGTTCATTTTATAACTAATGAACCCTTACAAGGTTTTACATGTTGAGCGATGTGGGATAGGATAGAGTATTAGGTAAACTAAGATAACATACGGTTTGTTACACCTTACTTAAACCGTGTACTATCGTTATCAATCTATTACATAACACAGTTCCTAAAACGAGAATGACCATCACTTTCTTTAATGCTAACAATTATGTTTTCAGAATTTCATGTTTTACGGATAAGCAGAAATGTGTTCTATAAAAAATGAAACAAGTGTAAAAAAAGGTCTTAGATTACGGGCGTTTCAAATGTTGAAGTAGAAGTACTTGTCGTTTTGTGCTTAATAGGCAAGTAATGATCTTATAACCATGTTCGAACAAGTTAAACCCCCAAGTGTCTTTGTAAAGTGATGTATTTTGGACACTCAAATGTTTTTAAGTTAAGGTTTTCAGTTTTGTTGTGTATTTGATTGTGTTAAGTATAAGTATTGTAAAATGCGTAAAAAGAGGTGCTTGGGTTAAAACTCGTGTTTTGGTGAAGTAGACTTTTACGAGGTTTATTCATGAAATTTTGTACATAAACTTAAAATATATGATGTATGAAGTATATTTTTAAAGTTTGAACAATTAAAGAGTCGTGTAAGTACCGTTTTTGGAAAATATGGAAATGCTTATTAGAAAGTCTATATGGTGTATAGTCCTATACAACGTATATACTTCCTTTTAGGGATGGAAAAAAACCATACCCGATGGGGACCCGATCCCCAAACCCGATTTGACTAGGGAATCTCCGATTTGATCGGGGATGGGGAATCCCCGAATTACGTAATCAGGTATGGGGCGGGGATGGGGATAACATCAATCCCCGAACCCGAACTCGACCCCGATCTTTTAATGTATAAATATATGAAAATTTTATGTGTAGTCATACAAATATATACTTTTGTATGTATATTTATATGAGCATTGACATGTAATGTATATGCATATGTAATATTTAAGTGATCCATTAGCTTAAAAAGTATAAACAATTAACCACTAATTATATAATACGTACTATTTAACTATTGTTTTGTCTGAATACTCACATTCAATGCACATTATTCTTAGATTATATGCGTTTTTTCAATATCTTACAATGCTTTAAAGTTGGATTAACATTGTTAGTAATTTAAGTATGTGTGATTTCCGTTTCTTGAGACACTAAGTTGGATTAACATTGTTACTAATTTAAGAATGTGTGATGTCCGTTTCTTGAGAAACTTTATAGCCAAATTCGTTATATTTTCAATGGGTTCTTGTATTTTCTATGTTTTCTTGATAAGGATAGAGAATCCACGAATCCTCGTGGGGATCCCCGATCCCTGATAGGGATAGGGATGTAAAACTATTCTGCGATGGGGATGGGGATGGGGACAGGAATGGGGATGGAACTAGGAAACGGGAATGGGGATGGAAGATGCAATCCCAGAAATTCCCCGACACGTTGCCATCCCTGTATATATACCCGTTAATTAGTTTTTACTCTTTTATGCATCTTATAAGAGGAAAATAAAAGTTTCTTGTAACTAATTTATAGGGGCTAAATATGACATAGACACAAAGTTGAAGTCTTTTAGTTGCAAGAGTAATCGTTATATAGGGGCTAAGTATGCAAACTAGAATCATGCATATAGGGGAAACGTAATTTTTAGGTTTAACATCCATATTATTCATTCACCGATTAACCAAACCCTAAAATTCCAAGTTGGAAAACACATGGAACAACTGCAACAAAACCAATAGTTGATATAGGAGAAAACTGATTAGTAAAGTTCCTTCGTTTTCTTTGTTCTTTTTTCATAGCTAGTTAGAGTTTCAAATGGGAGATCTTCCTCTTGATATACATGAGGAGATACTCGTAAGGTCAAAAGTAAAGGATCTCTTACGATACAAGTCCGTATGCAACTCATGGTATTCTTTAATATCAAGTCGTCGTTTTGTTGATTCTCATCGTAACTACAATAATGAAATTCGACATACAAGGATTGTTAAGACTGGTCCGAGTAGACTTGATTATAAGTGTAGTATTGTTGGTTCTTCTAATGGTCTAGTATGCATACGTTTTGATGAAGATCACTTGTTAGTTGTTAATCCATCAACTCATCAGGTGATAAAACTAAAAAGTCCCACCATAATAGATTCTTTTCCTCACATTAGTTTTGGCTATGATTCATCCATAGATGATTACAAGGTTGTAGTTGGGCACAGACGTAATTTTAACAACAAATATTGTTTTCGAGTCTTAACTTTGGGAACTAACGTATGGAGATCAATTGTTAGAGAATTGGACTATTTATATATGGACATGGATAGTGTCTTATGCAATGGGGCGATTTACAGGTTTGCGAAAGATCGAAACAACAAGCTAATCATTGTTTCTTTTGATCTATCCAAAGAGGTTTTTAAGGAAATCCCCACCCCGCCCCTACGACCATTTGACAATTTCGGTGGACAATGCCAGATAGGGACTAATAAAGACCGTCTATGCATCTTTCGGGGAAGCCCAACTCCCTCTAACCAACGTGAGTTATGGATGATGAAAAACTACAATGTACAAGAGTCAGAGTCAATATGGGAACAAATGCTATCGCTGCCACCTTGTGATGATTCTCCGCACCAAGCAATGATGGATTACAATCCACCCAACAGTTTATCTGGTCATACTCATATATGGATGTTAGAAGAAGATTCAGGTGCTCGTTTATTTGTGCAAAGGGTTAAATCTCCCAGTGGTGAGGATCATCATATCTGGTTATCTACAATTTCAGAATGTTATTATAAATATAATAAACATGTATTTGTTGAGAGCCTTGTATCTCCCCTTAGTATGGGTAATGACAATGGTAACCGTAATGAGGGGAGACTCAAGCGAAAATGCAAGACATCCAAGGGTGAAAAATGCGGACGCCAAAGACGGATCTAGCTACAAGAGGTAGCTAGCACCAAGAGGAACAAAAAAAGAACAAACACATGGAGGTAATCGAGAGCTTTGCCAAATAAAACGAATAGTTGTCATGTTATCTCATTATTTACTCTTTACTTGTAGTAACATACAGTAATATTTTGCAATCACTCATAAAATTCCATTTAATTTATCTGTTGATTAGGTGTGATGAAAGAGTCTTAAAACGTTTTCTCTTGGCATTGTGTTCCCATTGTTGGGGTCTTATGGTTCTGTTTTAGGTCGGGTTAACACTCAACAATGTGTCATCATTTGCTTCGTTTGCCCAGGAATTGATCGAGATGTCCATAACAGTTTTGCCTGCTTTCATTGGTCTTGGGTTAGGTGAATGTATTATCGACAAGCACTAGAAAAAGAAATATTGCCCAACAGCTATGCACGACCTAGATAAATTAACAACATACGCACAGCCTAAAATCTACTAAGTGTGTTTAAAAAGAGTAAATGAGCTTCCGTTAGTAATTTAAGGTTCAGAACATCTATCGTGCAGATCATAAGAACCAAAGCGCAGACATCATACTTCACAAGAACAATAAAGACTCACACCAAATACGTTCCATAATTAAAAACCAATATCATGCATTCAGAAAGACATAATAATATTTACATACCATTTCGTCAGGTTACCGGTCACATCCACACCAATTACACACTGCTAAGTTTCATCACAGTTTTACCAGTCTTACTCCACTGTAAAAAAACCTAGAAAAAGAAAATTAAGAAAACTTTCCTGCAACTAAACGCACCCTAAATGTAATCCTTTGTTTCACAAATGTCAATATTAAAATTAGTTAAAATGTTCGGACTTTAGACACGTCTTTGATATGAAACCCAAATTGAAGTAGGACCGTCCAGGCTGGGTAGGATCGGTCTCAGGCTTTGTCCATTTTGCTCGACAACTCTTTTCTGTGGACGGTAGGATGACGACCGTTCAATAGGAGCAAACACTTATATGGATTTTAAATAAGTCATTGAAACTTAATCATGAAACATATGCATGAAAACTGCAACGCTATACCACAATGTGTTAGTAATTAAACATATGCTATATCATAATGTTTCACATTTTTCGGTTTCTCTTCTATCTTCATGTTTTTCATCATATATCCTATACTAACTACATCATGGCCGGGTTTTAATGTGATCTTAATCGTTGAGTTCTACCCAAGTCAAGTATATTTTGTGGAATTATATTTTCATCTTTTGAACACTGAAACCTTTCAAATGATGCATTGTCCATTTTACTAGATGTGCATTGCCCCTCCATTATGTATTGTGTTTATTTTGAATATTTCGATCGACGACCATTGAAGTTTTATGACACTAAAAGCAAACGACGTAAGTGCTTTTACTTTTTAATTGCAAGACAAGCTTTTTAGCTATAAAGAAGCTATATTTAAGTACTCCGTAGTTGAATGCACAATTATTATTATTCTAACAATTTAGTGTATTAAATTACAAATTTTACGTTGATAAAAAACAAATCTAAATATCATCAAAATACAAGCAAATGCATTAGAAATGTGACATCAAAAAAATATCAAACTGTTAACTAATGATATACTAATGAATCCTAATAATTAACTTTTTGGTGGTGGCGGGGGAGGTGGCACTGGTGGTGAACAAAAGAAAGGGAAAACCCAAGGTCGACGCGGTGGTGGCGGCGGAGGTGGTGGTGGTAGCGGTGGAGATGGTGTTTGTGGTGGCGGTGATCGTGGTCGAAAACGCGGTGGTGGTGGTGGTGGTGATAGATATTGCAATTGCGGAAGAGTTCTTTTATTTGATTTCGGTGGTGGAGGACGGTTGTTCTTTTTACGTAAACTCCTACGTACTTGTAGTGTCGGCGAAGCTATAGTGAAGAGTATATCACTTTGCGATTGTTCAAGTTTAAATTCGGGCAATGTTGTTGCCCGCCATTTAAGCATCTCATTTCGACTAGAAGGAACATTTCCTATAAGAAAAATACCAAAAGAGTTCATTTTGTTCTTTCATAAAGAATATAAATAGCAAGTAATTAGCATAAGAAGTAATAAACTTACCAAAATATGATTTGTATGAGGTAGCATTTACTTGAAAAACATAATCAAGTATAAGAATCAAAAGCAATAGAGCTAATTGTTTCGCATGTAAAGTTATCTTCATTGCAATATATAACTAGGTTTTCATGTTTTGATATGTTCGAAAGGTCATTTTATAGTAAAAATACATTGTGATGACTTATGAGAATGATGTCACACGTACGACTTCATTCATAACTTTACACGTTACGAATTTTACGAGATTTATATTGAAACGCATTTCACTCCGCTTAAAAAGGAAAATCACGTTAAAAGATAGACGTGATCCAATAAATGTTTATATATAGCTATCAGTGGGAATTAAGAACCAATTAACAAAAAATATGGTGTAATTTCCAATCTTTTTCCTATGAGTTCAAGATTAGTATAATCACATACTGACTCATACTAATTTCATTATGGTTATATAGTGAACGTTGATATATAATGTAATCACTAACCATCTCATGTTTGCTACAAGAAATTACAGTTTAATTCATAGCATGTGCATGCATGTAAGGCTATGAAACGTACTATAAATTGAACAAAACTATGGTGATTGGATATTAGGCTATCCGTAGTCGAGGCACCTCCTCATATGTTATGCTCGCTGAGGGGGCTTACTCACACGTGACCACAATTACGAGAGTCGCTCTCTTCATTCTTGACCCAAGAAATTTTGGGTTAATTATGGGATGATTAAGTGAGTCCGGTTAGTAGACATGCTTAAGCCTGTTTGTGTAAAAGAGATTTTTCACTTTGGTAAAATTCATTAAGCCAAAAAACATTGAAGTACAATTGATATGAGTGAATCTCATGCCCTCAGCCCGTTATATAGGCGAAACTACTACAAATTGTAGAACTAACACACAGCTAAACGCTGGCACTTGCAATTACATTTAACAAAACAATCTAAATGTAATAACACAAGGTTCCAAGAACCACGTCCATAGTGAGTAACTCAATCTTCAATAATCTTCGGAGCTTTACCATCGAATGCACCACCAACTCCATTACCAAAAGCACCATAGAACCACAATTGATGCCAACAATAATATTCAGACCCACTGCTGTTGCTATTATAATTACACATAAACCATAATAGCCTAAATATGAATGTAAACCAAAGCACATCGGATCCGGAACATGAGCATAGGGTTACTAACAACCCTAACTTCCAAATAAACAACAAAACCTTAAAACCAGTCTCCAAGAAACAAGCAACATGTAGCCGTATAATCAGAACGATGGAGAAACCGCAAGCCAAAGTCTCATTGTTAACCATTACGAAAACGGCCATGACCAGCCAAAATCAAATGCAGTATACAAACCGCAACTTACAAATAAACGTGATAACGACCAAAGAAACCACAGAACAAGTTGACTAACTCCATATAACGAACCCTAGTACCACCCAAACCCAAATAGCACCTTTGAGCATTGTAATCAAAGCCATGGAGATGACCAGCACTACCAAAACGCAACAATAATCCACAAACAGATCATAGTTACGACATCCAACATAATACATACCATAATCTTCTAATCCACTACAAATAAAAATTATTGCACAAGAACATACAATAATAACCATAAATTGAAGTATTTATCCACGTAGGAGATCAGAATCAAAACGAAACATAGGGTTAAACCCTAACATTCAGCCACATGCCCAACTTCGAATATCAACTAAAGCGATTAACTCTAGAACCTAAGGTTTAGTCAAGCTGTCCCAACCAAACAAGAGAGATTAGAAAACATGGCACGAAACAACATGACGAACCCGATCAAAGATCGGCGTACATCTCCCCACACTCACGAAACAAGTTCCCGAAGCACAAACACTAACGATAGCAGCATCGACTTAAAAGCACAGAATAACAACCAAATCCTAAAAAATTAGGGTTTAGTTTTACGTTAAGAGCAACCAAATACAAACCCAGATCGTACCATCAGATAATAAATCAATTAAAAGCAGATCGAAATGAGTGATAAACCAGGCGTACGAACGAAACCCTGATAAACCGAATGCATGATCAAAAAAATAGATCGTTTAACGTGACAAGAAAAGAATTATGGACAGGTAATCGACCAAATATATGGAGATTTCGAAAGGTATAGATATTCATAAGAAAAACAAAACAGCCGCCAACTCTCTTAATAAAAAAACACAACCCACACACGTATTGCATACCAACTAACGAATAGAGATCGATTAGAGGGTAGAGAGGACGAGAATGGGTGGTTTTATGATCGGAGAATGATAGGAGTGTGGCGGACGGAAATTACCATGGGAGAGAGCGTTTAAGGTTTTTTTTCCTGCTTAAGCATGTTTAGATTGTATGTCGGGTTATGTTGACAGTAATGAGTAGAGAGAAACACACATTTCACACAGTGAAAATGATTCTCCTTATTACTCCAAAATGAAGATACAAGATGTTTTTATACAGAAGAAAAACAGAGTAAATGAAATAACAGAAAAGATGCAAAATAGACCCTACACTATCTCAATGTTCCATCTGACTCCTTCAACTTTTAACCAATTCCTCTTTTACACTCCCCCTCAAGTTGAGAGGTGGAAGAACTGCAAGCTCCCAACTTGGACATTAATTTAGAATCTTGATCATTGGAAGAACTTTAGTAAACACATCACCAGCCAATGGTCTTTAGTGGAAACATGAGAAGGTAGGACTTCACCATTCTTGACTTGGTCCCTCACATAATGGCAATCCACTTCTATATGTTTTGTTCGGCATGGATGGTTGGATTGGCGGCTATATATATAGCGACTTGATTATCACATTTCAAATCTACGGGACCAAGATCTTTGAGCCCCAAATCTTTCAACAAAGTCACCAGCCAAGTAACTTCACAACATGTTAGGGCCATGGCTCAGTATTCACCTCGGTGATGATCTAGATACCACTTGTTGCTTCTTAGAGTTCCATGAAATAGGTGATTGACCCAGCAAAAAATACAATAGCGGTGGTGGACCTCCTTGTCATAGGAAAACTAGCCTAATCACTGTCACAATAGGCGGTCAAATGAGCAATTTGAATCATTGGCTAGTAATATGCCTTGACACGGTGAATTCAACAAATATCTCATCAAGTGTTTCACTTTGCTTGCATATGTCTTGATGTAGGATTTACATAAACCGACTCAACAAGCTGTACATGTAGCAAATGTCAGGTCTTGTTATTGTGAGATATATAAGTTTGCCTATGTATCTTCTGTATACTTCAGGATCAGGTAAAGGAGTTCCCATGTCTGCTTGCAACTTGATATGAGAATCCATAGGCAACTTGTATGGTCTTGCATTAGTTAAACCAGATTCTTGAAGTAAATCAGTAGTGTACTTCTTTTGAGATATGAAAATGCCTTGTTCACTTTTGCACACCTCCAGTCCTAAGAAGTAGTTCATCTGTCTCAAATCCTTCATGTGAAAATGAGTACTTAATTGTGTTTTAAGAACTTGAATCTGAGTGTTGCTAGAACCAGTGATTAAAAGATCATCAACATAAACAAGGACTGCTGTGAAAGATTCAGCATCTGTCTTGATGAACAATGAGTAATCACTTTAGGCGGAGTATAACCAAAGGACAACAATCGAAGAGAGTTTGGCAAACCACTGTCTAAGTGCTTGTTTGAGGCCATACAAGGACTTCTTGAGTTTGCAAACTAAACTTGAATCAGAGGAAACATCTTTTACACTCTCCCCATTTCCAATATACCCTTGAGGCATTTGCATATACACTTCTTCAAAGAGATCACCATGTAAAAATGCATTAGATACATCCATTTGACAAATTTCCCAACCTTTCATGGTGCCACGCAAGTAAAGCTCTAACAGTCACCATTTTTGCCCTTTGGAGCAAAAGTTTCTTCATAGTCAACACCTTTTCTTTGCCTATTCCCATTCACTACAAGTCTAGCTTTCTACTTGTCAAGTGTACCATCAGCTTTGAGTTTGATTTTGTAGATCCAATGACAAGCAATAGCTTTCTTTCCTTTAGGTAGAACAATCACTTCCCATGTATCATTCTCCTCTAATGCTCTTAGCTCCAAATTCATTGCATTACACCAATCTTCTTCTTTAACTGCTTCTTTGAAGTAAGTAGGTCTTGACCGAGCCACTAAAGCACAAAGAAAAGCATGAAATTGAGACTGTAGAGGAGTAACTGATACTTGATTAGCCTTTGGTTGATGAATTGGTGTCACATAATCTTTTAGCCAGCTTGGAGCACTTGACACTCTAATGGATCTTCGATGCACGCATCTTGAACACTAGTGGTTGGAACAAAAGATGGTGCGGTTTGAACAACATCGCAGAATCATGAACAACATCGCAGAATCATGAGCAACATCAGCAGAATCATGAACAACATCAGATCGGGAACAACATCAGCAGTAACACAAGGCCCATGAACAGGTTGTGTTGTGGATACAAAATCTTCATACCACAATGGTGAAGAAATGGGTGCAGGCACAGGTTGAAGAACTTGCAACATACTTGTTTTAGAGTAGGGAAATATGTGCTCATAGAAGACAACATCTCTTGACACAAATCTTGTATGATTCACAAATTGAAGTTTGTACCCACTTTGATGTTGTGGATAACCCAAAAATAAACAAGGTACACCTCGGAATCAAATTTATCGGCAACTCGGAAGGATTACTAGCCATTACTAAACAACCAAACACCCGTAGATGGTACTTTCGGGTTTAGATTATAACTAAACTTCATAAGGTTTCTTAAATTTCAATACAGCAGTGGGAAATCTGTTAATGAGATATGTTGCAGTGATAACACAGTCACCCCAATAATGTACAGGCAAATGAGCATGCAATCTTAGGGCTCTAGCTATCTCCAGTATGTTTCTATGTTTTCTTTCTACCCTCCCATTTTGTTGAGGTCTATCAACACATGAAGTTTGATGCTCTATTCCCAGTGAGTCCATAAAAGGACCTATAGATCCTTTGAGAAATTCTAAGGCATTGTCTGATCTCACCAATTTTATATCTTTTTCAAACTGTTTCTTCACAAAAGTTAAAAATGACTTGAAAGTGGCAAAGGCATCGACTTTCGACTAGTAAATATGTCCAAACATCTCTACTACAATCATCAACTATAGTAAGAAAATACTTATGATTCCCTATGGTTGGAACTTTATAGGGTCCCCAAATGTCTATATGAATAAGCTGAAATTGAACTTTGGAATGAGATTTACTAGCAGAATATGGAAGTTTAGTGAATTTTGCCATTGGACAAGTCAAACAAGAATTTTCATTAGAATGAGAAACACTTTCAGGAACAGAAGTAACATGTTTGAAAGTAGAATGAGAATGTGACCAAGTCTATGATGCCACAAACTGTAAGAGTTATTGAAAACACTAAAAGCATAGTTTGTAGGGACAGAACAGTTTGAGAAAAATGAAAATAGACTACAATCTTCAAGGCGGACACAACCATTGAAGAAAGTTGAGAATGAATTTGATCCAGAGGAAGATTGAGTAGATGATAGAGGCCGGCTTGCTTTTACCCAAGCCCAACACCTTCACGGTTTTCAAGTCTGGATAACACGAATTTCTCATAAAATGTAACAAAGCAATGAGAATCTTTTGTTAGTTTAGAGACTGACAAAAGCTTGAATTTGAAGGAAGGGACTATTAGAACATTGTTCAACTTAAGTCCATTTTGTAAAGCAACATTGCCTACTTTGGAAATGACTGAAGTATGTCCATTTGGCAAATTAATAACTTGTTTACACTTAAGAGCCTCAACATCATTCAAATCAGTGCTATCCGGTGACATATGATCACTTGCCCCTGTATCAATTATCCATCCTTCTATAACCCCATTAACACAAGAAAAACAGTAGAGTGTACCTTCTCCAAAAGGATGTTCCAGTACATTAGTCTCATCAGTAGTCTGATTGAAATGAGGAATACTCTTCATGAGTTGTTCAAACTGCTTTGAAGTAAAGACCACATGACCACCAGTTTCAACCAATGCATCTGTCTTTTTCACATTCCACTGAACCACCTTCGAGGAGCTTTACCTTCTGTGATTTGCTTATACTTGTAATGCCATGTGGGGTAACCAACCTTCTCCCAACACTTATGCGGTGGATGCCACTTGTAGACACATATGTTACACTTCTCTTTGACCTCACCTTTGCTATAGAGAGCTGTAGATTCAACAAATGATTGTCCTGATCCAAATACCCCCTTTGAGACTCTTCTTGTTGAAGCAAAGCACAAGCAGTCTCAACACTTGGCAGAGGAGAGTTTAACAACAACTGACTCCTTTGATGAGAAAATTTGTCATCCAAACCATTCAAGAACTGAAACAATCTTTGCTCTTCTTTTTGAGTACTCAAAGCAGTTAGAAAAACAACAATTTCTGGAGTAATATTGACTATTCTTGGCAATTCATTCATTGAATCCAATTCTTCCCAAACACACTTCATAGTTGCATAGTACTCACTCACAGATCTTCCTGATTGCATAGTCTCATAAGTCTCTCTGTTCAACTTGTACTTATGTGACCCATTCTTTGAAACAAATCTTTTCTCAAGTTGAATCCAAATTGCATAGCGGTTCCAATGAACATAATGGATTTTGCAATTGATTGAGACGAAGTTCATTAACCAACTAATCACCAAGTTATTGCATGTATCCCACTGTTCTTGTAAATTGACATCATCTTGTGATCTTGGAGCTGTTCCTCGATGAAACCTAACTTTCTTTTTGTAGAAAGAGCAATTTCAACTGATCTTCTCCAAGAACGATAGTTTTGTGCTCCTAACAATTTCTCATTCACCACAAGAGTACCAGGGCCATCAGAAGGATGCAAATACAGTGGATTTTGGAACAAAAGAGATTGACTGTTTTGGCTAGTAGCATCAGTTGAAGAAGATGATCTTTGCCATTGTTAACACGTTGCGGAAGCTTCAACAATCTTGAAAGAACCATTACAACAACCAAATGACTCAACAAATTCAGTCTTTTAATAAGACACCTGAACTGAATCACTTTACCAGAATGTAGATGAAAAAATTGTGAAGAGAATGATAGAAATGATGAATTGATAGTGATCGGAATAAATTAGTTACGGTGGTTTATGGTGATCGGAAAAGTTAGTTATGGTAGTTATGGTTGTGACGGTTATGTGATCAAGAACTCATTCTTGAGCTCGATACCATGTTGACATAATGAGTAGAGAGAAACACACATTTCACACAGTAAAAATGATTCTCCTTATTACTCCAAAATGAAGATACAAGATGTTTTTATACTGAAGAAAAAGAGAGTAAATGAAATAACAGAAAAGATACAAAATAGACCCTACACTATCTCAATGTTCCATCTGAGTCCTTCAACTTTTAACCAATTCCTCTTTTACAGGTTAGACGCTGATCTAGCCTGAGTAATTTGTTGAATATATCAGTCAGATTTCATCATATATTCACATACACTTTAGGTACATCTTAATTAAAATCCTTAGCTAAGTAGTTGAGAGAATCTATGATACTGTCAAGCGATGATCCTTTTCCTATCTTGAACGATAAGACTACAACCTTTCACTTCACCAAATTCCACCCAAAGCGACGGGGGTTTTTAGCAACAACAAATGTCGTCGCTATAGGTCCACCAAATGACAAGAAAAAGTTTCTTGGGCCCGTCTTTGACCAAAACCTTAGCGACAACATGTCGCCGTTGGTCGTCGCTAAAGGTTCGCTTTGTCGACAAAAGAAAACCATGTTAAATGGGCGTGGACACTCCTATTTTAAATAAGTCACTAATTACTCATTCGATGAGACATAGGACTGATAACTGCAACATTATACAAAAGTGTGAAAGTCTGTTGCTATAGATATAGGGTATTAAGTTTTTAGCGGCGGTAAAATGCGAAAACTAAAATAAAGATGAAGCATGTCTGTTTGGACGTGATAAGGATTCCATTACATGTCTCTGCTTGATTTCTCATAATATTTCATATTTTTGGATTTCTCGAGTTCTCCATGTTTCTCATCATATAACTGTAGTAGAACATTAAAACCTTAAAACCCTGTAGGTTATAGTAATTATTATTCAAGCACATTATATAGAAATTACATGAGTAAACCTTAATGGACCCTAAGCCCACAGACCGGGCTTGGGCCAACTATCTATCGGCTAATTTTTTATATAATAAAACAAAATGTTTGAAATAGTGATCACCAAAGGTTTGAACCGAAAAAATCTATGTGACTATATTATATCTTATTAGAATATAAATATTGAACACAAGATAAAATCTAGGGGTTTAATTTAATGTAAATATGTGATTTTTTTTCTCTTCATGTTAATCGATAGTGAGGAGGGTACAAAAGGGGTTTAGATGTGTATTTACAAGTATTTTGGCTGTGTATATTCTTTCCATATTACTCTCAATCAAGTTGAACAAGTTTATAAGATTATCTAATCGTTTTAATTTACTATATTAAAGGAACTTTGGGAATTTAGTAGTGAATTTTTTTATAATGATTTTTGTGAGTGAAATAATATGTTTTAAAGTATGATGCCACTTTGTTCTTAATTTTATAAATGCATATTTGGATCCCTGATGAAAGATATTTTGAATGATAAGTCATGTAGGTTTATGCAATTTATAATTAAGTGATATAGATCAATGTATGAAGTAGGATGTCACTTTATAATTTATCTAATAGATACATTGAATGATCTTAGTAGTCATTTAAGTCTATGGTCATTCTTGCTTAATGTTACAATCTGCATGCATTATTTTGAAAAAGACTCAAGCATCTGCTAATGTTGGCGGTTTGTGCCTGCTAGAGCTAATGATTGAGATAGGCTTCTAAAGGAAACCTTTATATAACAATTGTGCCCAGACTATTAAAAACTCCCAAATCAATATCCATATTCATTCGTCAACTCAATTCCTGTAGCCACAGTCAATCCATCAACAAACCATACTCACTATAGATAGGCAAATTTGATTTGAAAAGATAACAACATAATAAACGCAGAAGATAGAAGTATATTAGAAAATAACAAAATTCCTATTTGCAGTAGCAGGTAGCGATAACACATACGAATGTATACATTGTTTTGGACTAAATTGTAACAAAAAAAGCAAAATTTTAATCTAAAATCATTCATCTGATTCTTCTGATCGTGTAGTCGCAAAGCCCAAAATCAGAAAGCTAATCATAAACCCCTAAGAACTTCGTAACATATGAGTTTAGAATAAAATCATGGACTAAGTGATTCAGTTTTTTTGGACAAATCCTGTAAACGAATTTTCAAATTAGTGAACAAATCTACAAAAATAATTTAGTTACATCCAATATATCGAAAAGATCTGTGATAGAAATTCGATTTTGATAAGAAATCGGCTTCGGATTTTTCATGATTACCCATTAAAAATATGAGTTATTGAATCGTTATTCACTAAGTACTTGAAACAGGTTTGTTGGTGGTGCAGACAGTGGTGGTTCAGTCGGAGACGAAACTCCAGTGGTGGATGTTGTTAATTGAGAAGCTTTCAACAAACTTTGGATGACCCATTTGACCATGGGAATCTTAATAACGAGCCAATTTCACTACTAGAAAAAAGGCCTTTACCTACGGCGAAATCCCTAGGAAATCCGTCACAAAAGGCCTTCAGTGATGAATTTTCGACGGAAAAAATCCCTAAGGAAAACCATGCTCGGAAACCCTCAGTGACAAAGCTTTCCGACGGATTTTACAAGTTTCCGAAGGAATACGATCCCTAGGAAATCCCTCAGTGAAGACCCAAACGAAGTGATTGCTTTCCTACCAATTTCCCACGAAGTTTAGGTTTGGTTTACAAAGGATTTCCAATGGAATTTGACTTTCATTTCCTAGTGATATCCTACAAAATAATATAATGCATATAATGAAATATTGGACAAATTATTCAGCAATTTATAGAAACCACCAATAACTTTCGTATCATAAAACTAAGTAGCATACTCAAAGTTCGCTAGCATCCAAGCTTATACAATTATATCCAAAAAAGCTAGCTTTGCTGAATTCAGTTGGTATCTATATATCCAAGTTTGAATTTTCCATAAACAAAAACTAACCTTGTTGATATCCAGTGGCTAATATAACTAACTCGGAGGTGGAGAAGGTGGTGGTTTAGTGTTTCCAGCATTTTAGCGATCTCTTGTACTTGCTCTTTAACTCGTTCATCCACTTCCCTTTCTCGCTCCTTAGCAACCTCTTGTCGCTTCTTGGCAGCTAGTTCCGTTCCTTAGCTTCCTTTGCTTGGTCTTCAAGTTCTGTTTTCAAACTCTCAACCTGCAAATATAATAACATGTTAAAATTGGATATATCTTGGCTGCAATAACATGCAGCCAACTTGCTGCAATCACAATCAAAAAGAAACAACTCTCAAATGTTCATTTATTTATTTTTTTCTATTGAGAGTTCCTCTATTATTTGTAGATAACTTAAAAGATCAATTTCATAAGCTTTTATGTGATATATTTATTGAACATATACATGTACAAAGGCTACTAAATACAAATCACTGAATTAGGAGGAAACATAGCTAAGTTCAGAAAATTGGCTGCAATGAACCATCTAGTAAAGGTATTCCTATATACCGATGAATATGTTGTTGGTGATTATACAATTGTACCCTTCTTTTTTGACATTCCTGTTACAACACCTAATCCAACCCATAAACTCGTTATAACTCATATTAACCCAATTTGACCCATTAACCCATTGCAACCTATCAGAATCTATTATCACCATTATAACCCAACTTTAAACACTTTAACAAAATATGATATAATTTAGGAGCGGATAAAACATACCTCATCGAAGGTGAAAACTATTTGTCCAACTACTTGCAGCAGATTGGTTCCAAGTCTCAGCTCCCTTGCTTGCTCTTGTAATTGTTCTTAACTATTATTCAGCTACAAATAAAAATGAACAACCAAAAATATCAACCAACAGCCGAAAAGCCAAATGTGACCCCCTAAAATCTAATATTATCCATTTTAATAAAATATGATATATTTTAACCGAGAAGAAACCACATACCTCATATAAAGATGCCATACTCGAACGATACTTGTCTTGCTACGTGTACCTGTCAAGGCCAAATAGAGAATAATAAGGAATGCATACTAGTCATCGAAATAATATAAATATTACATAACATAAATTAGAATGACAAGATGACAAGAAAAATAAATAATAGTTATTACATATCAGTCACCGGGTCGTCTATACAGCCTTTCGATTTGTGTTTGACATCAACCAAATTATGCTTACGATCCAACTTTAACCCGTGAAACCAAATAATAGTTATTACATATCAGTCACCGGGTTAAACCAAGAACATTTGAATAACACAACAATGCAACATCCAACTTTGGAGTGGTAGTCAAGCTCGAAGACTTCTTCCAACGATCCGTAGTAGTCAGTCTCAGAGTCAGTAGAATGAGAGCCTCTCACGCATACACCACTATTGTGTGTAACCCGCCCAATACCATGTTTTTTAGTATGGAACTTGTAACCATTGACGAAATAGCCTTCATATGATTTAGCAGTACGGAATGGTCCCCGTGCTAGACCTTTCAAATGTTCATAGTTTCCATTTAACCTTTCAAAAACCTGCATCAATAACAGAATTTACTTTTTCATCTAAACTATATTTAGTGCTGCTAGTTTTAATATATAGTGTAACTTCAGTTTTGTGCTTACATGTTCCTTGAACCACTTAGCAAACTTTTGTTCTCTAGCTGTAGAAAGTGATTTTACATCAATATTAGGAGATGCTTCTTTGACCCAACTATCAAACGAGCTAGAAAATTGCACACTATGTTAGAAAAATGTTACAATTATATTTTAGATACGTGTGACAATAAAAGTATTTGATATACCTTACGAAAGGTTGAACCTCTTGACAATTAAGCAATACATAGGTATGAGCCTTGTGCCTCTCAGAAGGTGTTAAGAATACTAAAAATTATGTGTCTACTAAGTTGCACCAATCAAGATCTAATAAACCTTGACTGTTTGTCATTTGGTACATCCATCTTCTGTCGATTTTGTTTGACAACTACAACATAATAAAAAAGATATTGTAAGTAAAAAACAAGCACATCCACACAACTACAACATAATAAACTATTAAACCTTGACTGTTTAATTTTTCATCACTCTACATCAACTATGTCAACATAAACAATAGTCAAAGTTATACCTATCTTAATTTGTACCAATTGAAAGAAACAAGAAAAAGACATATATAACAACTATCACTCTGGCCTGTTTCTTTTTTTTTGGTATTAAGTGCTGAGTTGATATACCCACCATATGGATAAGAACCGATCATATGAACTAAGAGCCACATATTTATTTTGTGTTTCTTTTTATGCACCAAATGAAACATCTCAATACTGTAAATGACCAGTATACCCTTTTCACAAATCTCAGATCATTGGTTCGTAACTGTTATAAATGACAATTACAAGCAATTTCAACAAACATTTACAACCAAAATCAAAAAGTAATAAACATATACTCCCCTTATTTGTTAACTAATTTACTAAAGAAACACAACAGCAGTAGCTCAAGATTTGACAAACCTTGGTCTTTATTTTCATCTAGTAAAGAATAAATCAAAATCCCAAAACCATAAATAGAGGGATACATCAAACCTAAACTTCAATTTACAGTGAAACTTTGGAATACCCAAATTCCAAATGAACTTCAATCACTAATTTAATTAAGGGTAGACACCCAAGCTCTCAAATAGTAAGATCTGAGAAAGAGGAACAAATATGACAAACATAAAGGTCATCATTGAGACTTGTGTGGCCATCGTTAGAAGAAGCCGTAGATTGGAAGAGCCGATGTGTGGGTGGGTCGATGTCGAGGAAGAAGAGCGTCGGTGTTGATGCTCTTATTGGAGGTGCATGACCGCCAGAGTGGACGAGCAAGACGACCATTGTGGAGGAGAGATGATGTATAGGATGGTCAAATGGTCAGTGGGAGGTGGAGGTTTTCAAGAGTGGGTTGCTTGTTATGGTAAGGAAGGAATGAGTGATGTGAAGAAGATGAGGGTATAAAAGTCTAGTATGTGATAAATAATGATATATGAGGCTCTGGTTTGGGAGGACTTCAATTTTGGGCCCTTCCCGATATAGACGTTCATTTAGCAAGCTAGGAAAAAGAAACACCCACTTATATCCATGTGGACCCAGTTTTCTCCCCATATGGTCCATTAAGTGGAAAGTAAACATGACCTTAGTTCATAAATATGCAAGAAACAGCAAGAAAAAAATATAAAAAAGTCAAAGATATTACCCTTAATTATGAAGTAACCATCTATTGTTTTATAAATTACAAATCTAAAAATTAGGTCAAAATTGGGAATAAACATATCAAAATTGTTCCAAAAGATATAAAGACTAGTGAAGATAGAGCACACACTAACCTTGATAATAACTGGGAATGGAGTCGATTGAGAGCTGGAGGTCGGGCCAGGAGTGAGTAGGTCGGATTTTGTGGCAATGAAAAAGTGAGGTGGGTTTTGGGGGAAGGGAGAAGATGAGTTGAAAATTTTGGGGAAAATGAAAAAGAATTGACTATTTTTGGGGGGAATGAAATATTGAGAGTGGGTTTTGAGGGGAAAGGGAATTTAGGGATGAAAATTATGTGTTAAGTTATAATAAAATGTTACGGAGTATATGATAATTTTTGGTACAATTTTGAGTATTTCATTGTATTATGCTCCTCGTACTTATATAACACTACATATGCGCCCACGTACACATATGGTTGTTTTATTAGTAAATCACTAGGAAAGTCCTAGGTGATTGAGGTAATTTCCTAGGGATTTCCGACGGATAATATTATTTATTTAAAATTTTAATAAGATCCGTCGGAAATTCCTAGGAAATTACAACCAACAACTACGGATTTCCTAGTGTTTGTTTGTTCAAACGTTTAAAAAACACCATTAATGACACATAATAGTAGTACTAATCATTGATGACATGAAAATAAGTGAATTAATATCCATTTAAGTCATTCATGATCAATAACTCTATGGTGTTTTACATAATACTAAACATTGCACCATCGATAATATTTTTAAGATCCTAATTCGATCCTATCCGTTTTTGTTTGGTTAGACCGTAAGATCGTACGACCCTACAATCATAATCGTGATTTTGATAACCATTATCTAAATAGAGTTTTGAGATAATACAACCTTCCTCCAAGATATCAATTGGTATGATGATGTTCTAGCTAATAGAATAAGAAACAACAAAGTAGCTCGAAAGCCAAAAGCTAGTCCATCCACAAACTAGATAACCAACCACAAAAAGATTATAGTCCTTAATTAACCCTACATAATCCAATACCTCAAAGCTCTTGAACAAGAACCAATAATCTAACCTCATCGTAATTGCACATACTTATACACACATATACACATGCATATATATAGATGCAATCACATCCCCAAACATTTGTTTCCTTGACTAATTTAACTCAAACCCTAACTCACCTTTTTTGGTGTCGTCATATAAACAATTGCCCCACTAATATAAATATATGCGTATAACAACAAAAATGTTTTCATTTTTTTATAGCGCTTTTTTTAAGACAAAAATCGCACATGTAAATGGACCAAGTTTTTTTTAGACAAAACGCTGAGTCACTTATTATAACGACACAAATTACAAAAATAGTCATCCCAATATAAACACATATGTAAAATATACAATGTATTCATTTTTATTATTTTTAACTACTTTTTTAGACAAGTTACTAGGAAATCCCTATGTGATAGTTATAATTTACCTAGAAATTTCCTAGTAATTATTATTCATAAGGAATCCTTAGGAAATCCGAAGGAAATTCCGACGGATTAGCTAGGGCGAATATTTTGTCGCTAATTGCTAGGAAATCACTAAGAAAAATGTCACTAATAACCTTGCACACAATTCGTAGGAAATTTGTAGGAATTCCGTAGGTAATTTCCTACGAAAGATTTCCCTAGGAAAATTTTGTAGGTGTTGCCTCTTTTTCTAGTAGTGTTTATGTTGGTTCTTATTCTTTTTTTCTTTGGCCAGGTTGCGTATTTACTGTTGTTGTGAGTTAATGTTAGTGTTTATTTTTTCTCTTTGGTCAGGTGCCATAAATAACATGGATGTGAGCCGCGAGTATGCCTAGAAACTACAACATGAGATTGAAGAGCAATTTGTTGAGGTGAGTACTAATCATTAGTAATTTTGTTGCTCAGATGAGCCCCTACTTCTCCATCTCACCTTGTGGTTTCATTTATCACATGCAACCATTTTCTGAATTTGTAAACCACCTACGATGCGGGCACATAGAAAAAAGCCACTCATTGTTTATGGTGATTGCAAGCACATAAAAAGTGCACAATTAGTCATTTGATGTGTGAATAATGTATGTGAATGTTGAGGAACATATTAATGTAACCTTTTATTGTAATTAACATACTTTTAATATTTGAATGTGAAAGGTCGGAACATGGATGCTATGGTTGAGGATTAGATAAAAAACAAACATCATGGAGACGACAACTTATGAAGGAAAAGGAATAAAGTCACACGAGCTTAAAAACAAACGACTAGAGATACAATGCACTCATTACTTCAATAAAATCATTTACACATAACGTACAAGAAAATCGATGACAATTCCGCTATGAGAAATAAAAGTCCCTCATCAAACGATACATGCAAAGACACAACAAACAACCAAGTCTATCTGATCGAGGATGGACATAATTAGAATAAATGAGTTTAATAGATATATGCATTTAGAAAATATATTGGATTACTTTTGTATAGTTTGAGACACTCAAACAATTTGTCACGTTTCATATCAGATTATTTCAAAGTAGTCACATTATAGCAAATACCCTTTAAACATGACCTACATTAACCGATTTATGTTAGAATTTAAATTACAACAGGTCAAAATACATTATTCAAAAAATTAGAAAAAATCACGCGCGTGCGCGGGTATTATAACTAGTAATAACCTATAACAACTACATTGTGGGGTTTAATGTGATCATAATCGTTGGGTTCTACCCAAGTCAAGTATATTTTGTCGAATTAGGCTAGTTTTAATAATATTGTGTTTATTTTAGATATTTCGATTGTACATTAAAGTTTTATGAGACTAAAAGCAAACGACCTAAGTGTTTTTACTAGCATGGCAAGCTTTTTAGCTATAAACAAGTTATATAGATGAAGTACACAATTCTTATTATTAATATTATTATTCTAACAATTAAGTGTACTGAATTATAAATTTTACTATTATAAAAAACCAAAATTTAAAAATCATCAAACTACAAGCAAATGCACTAAAAATGTGACATTAAAAAAGAGTCAAACTGTTGATTAACGATATCAGAATTGAATGATATGCTAATGAATCCTACTTTCCGTTGGTGGCAATGAAGGTGGCGGTGGTGGTGAACAAAAGAAAGGGAAAACACATGGTAGATCAAACAGTTCCGGTGGTGGTGGTGGCGGCGGCAACATTGGTGGTGGGGGTGGAGGTGGTGGTGGTGGTCGACAACGCGGTGGTGGTGGTGGTGGAGGAAACATACGTTGTCGCCACCAAGGATTATAAATTGGTGCCGGTGGTGGTGGAAGTTTCTTTTTCTTTTTCTTTTCCTTTATACCTAAACTCCTACGTACTTGTAGTGGCTGGAATGAAGAATATGTCACTTCGCGGTTCTTCTAGCTTGAACTCGGACGGCGTTGTTGCTTGTGAATTAAGCATCTGATTTCGAGTACCAAGCACATCTCCTATACGAAAAATGCAAATCAAAGGAATTTATTTCATTCATAAATAAAAATGTAAACAAATAGTAATCACATAAGAAGTAATATATAAAGTTACCTGAATGTGATTCATATGAAGTAGCATTAGCTTGAAAAACTTGATCAAGTATAAGAATTAAAACCAATAAAGCTAATTGTTTTGTTTGTAGAGTTATCTTCATTGCAATAACTAAATCCTAGATTTGACTTGTTCGAAAGGTCATTTATAGTAAAAGAAAATAAAAAATTTGTGATGATTTACGTTACACAAAACTCAAGGAATTTTTAATACGGTGAAGACTTTTTCAAAATGTATAAAAGCACGAGGTTTTTTCACGGTCTCATCAACAATAGGAAAGTGGCTAACTCTATTCCGGGCTTGATGGTGGGGAACGAATGGGTTGCTAAGCCGAAAAGGATAAAGAAACTGGTTTTCGATTTTTACAAGTCTAAATTTAAAGAAAGTTTAAACATCAGGCCTGAGATAGCTTGTGACATTAATCCAAGACTTTCTGATCTTGAAGCTGACGAATTAGAATCGGTGTTCTCCAAGGTAGAAATTAAAAACGCGACTTTTGATATTGGTGACGAGAAAGCTCCTGGCCCTGACGGGTTTACGTTCAAATTCATCAAAAGGTATTGGAAGTTCTTGGAAAACGATGTCTACGATATTTTGTCAAAATTCCACGAGGAAGGAAATATTAGTAGAGGCTGTGGGTCGGCTTTTATTATCTTGATTCCTAAGGTCAAGGACCCCGGTAATCTCAATGACTATAGACCGATAACTCTGGTTGGTTCTATAAGTAAGATTATTTCTAAGGTGATTGCTAATAGAGTTAAGAGAGTCTTGGATAAAGTGATTTCGGTTAACCAATCGGCCTTTTTGAAAGACAGGCTCATTTTAGACGGGCCTCTAATTCTTAACGAATTAGTAGCATGGGTGAGAAAAAGTAAGAAACAGGCCTTCGTGTTTAAAGTTGACTTCAATAAAGCTTATGACAATGTTAATTGGAATTTCTTGATCTCGATCATGAAACAAATGGGTTTCAAGGAGCGTTGGTGTAGCTGGATAAAGGGTATTTTGGCCTCTGCTAGAGCGGCTGTCCTCGTTAATGGTTCCCCGACGTTTGAATTCCAAAGTTCGAAAGGAATGCGACAAGGAGATCCCCTATCTCCTTTCCTATTTCCTGTTTGTGATGGAAGGCCTTTCCAGTATTATGAGGAAAGCTCAATCTTCGGAGCTCATGAAAGGTTTTGAATTCCCGAATAACGGTCCTATTATTTCGCATCTTTTATATGCCGACGATTGTTCTTTCATGGGGGAGTGGTCGGAAAATAATCTGGTGAACGTGAAAAGGATTCTTAGGTGCTTCCATTTGTGTTCTGGGCTGAAAATAAACATTGGGAAATCTCACATCATTGGAATCGGAGTGGAGGAGAACGAAGTGAATAGGATGGCGGTATTGATGAATTGTAGACCCGGTTCTTTTCCTTGTGATTACTTGGGTCTTAGGATAGGGGGAAACATGAACCGCATCAGCAGCTGGGAATTCTTGATCGATATATTTAAGAGTAGACTCTCTAAATGGAAAGCTTCTTGTCTTTCTATTGGGGGGAGAACCGTCCTCATCAAGGCGGTTATGGAAAGTCTCCCGACATATTATTTTTCCTTATTCATTGCTCCTTCCAAAGTTATTAACACGTTGGAAGGAATCATTAGAAGATTTCTTTGGGGTGGTGATAACGAGAAGTCTAAAATCCATTGGGTGGCATGGGACAGGGTATCGTCCCCCATCAGGTTCGGGGGCCTTGGGTTGTCCAAGTTAAAAGAGGCGAACGAGGCTCTAATAGCTAAGTGGCTTTGGCGATATAGGAGTGAGCCGGATAACCTTTGGAGAAGGGTGATTGATGCTGTTCATGACACCAAAAGAAGTTGGTCTCATATCCCATTCAGACAGTCATATACAAGTGTTTGGGGTAACATTGCTAAGGTTATATCCAAGATGAAAGTGGGGGATATTAGTCTCAATCAAATGCTTAAAGGTAACTGTGGGAACGGTATGAACATCCGGTTTTGGCTCGACCCATGGATCGACTGTGTGCCCCTCAAAGATAGATATCCAGGTTTGTTCAAGATAGAGAAAGAGAAGAAATGCAAGGTTTGGGAAAGGTTCAACTATGAGGAAGGTCGGTTTGACTTAAAAAGTCCGGATCATCTTACGGCTGACGAAGCCGTTGAGTTTGAGTCAATTAATCGAGAGTTGGAGGGGAAAACCCTTAGAGATTGTGAAGACAAGTGGGAATGGAACGGAAAGAATCAAAGAACTTTCAGTGTTAAAGGGGTGAAAGACTTTCTGGTTAGTAAACATGATTACAGCAACAGGTATGTGTTTAAATGGTCCAAATGGATTCCGAGAAAATGCAATATCTTCATGTGGAGACTTGGGATGGATAGAATTCCCACTAGCAAAGCGCTCGGGAATAGAAATTGCTTTTTCGGCTCTTTGATTTGTCCCATGTGTGGGCAAGAAGATGAAGACGCCGAGCATCTGTTTTGCTCATGTGTAGTGGCTTTGGAAGTGTGGTACAGAATTGGAAAATGGTTAAAAGTCCTCCGTTATATTTGTTCTCGATATCTGATGTTTTCGAGATCCATATGTGGGCTGCCAAGGATAAGGAGAAAAGAAAAATCATAAAAGGGATTATGTTCATTACTTGTTGGACTATTTGGAAAGCTAGGAATTCGAAAAAGTTCGACGATAGAAGAGTAGAGGTTAAAAGCACTGTTTTAGACATTATGGGTTTTGGTTTCTTATGTTTTAAGAACCGGGGTAGGAACTCTAGTATTAAATGGGATAATTGGTGTAAGTTCAATCTGATGTAATTGTTCTTTTTGTTCGGTGCCCCTTCGCTTTTTGGCGTTGTTTTGGGCGGTTGTGAATAATAGTTAACTTAAAAAAAAAAAAAAAAAAAAAAAAAAGTAGATTACTACTAGTTTACTATGTATACTAAAGCTTATTTTCAAGAAATATTATATGAGTCAATTTTGATTATCTGGCAAGTAGACCTCAAACTTTAAGATTAAAAAGTATACAATTTTTTTTTGAACTTAAAAAAGTATACAATTAAAGAACATAGAATTTTACCAAACTATTTGCGGCTAATAATAAGATTGGAATTTAATAATCTCTTAGGGGTATCAGTCATGCCACCATATCTAATCCATACCTAATCACTCATCAATAATATCCTTTTATCTCATCTCATACGTATCTCATACCTAACCATAGATTTTTAGTAGCAACCATGCCTAACCCATACCTTATAGATTTTGAGTCGTTCAATGGCTATTTTATCTTGTCCCTCTCCCATACCAATTCGGGAAAATATACCGATTTCATCTACACCCACACCACACCGATTTGGTGGCATTGGTGTTACCGATCGGTATCAACCAAACCGAAGCCCACCCCGAACCCATTACGAGTCCCCTTATAATAACACCTCAAACCTTACTAATGCGCTACCCCCTCGAGTTAGAAGCACGTATCACTCCACAAAAAGGAATAAAATCTCGTTAAAAGACAAACATAATTCGAAAAATAGTTTCTTGCAACTTTTTCAACTTTTTAGTACAGAGTAACAATTAACAAAAATTATAGTAGAATTTTCAACTTTTTCCTGCAAAAATTAGAATAATCACAAATTGTTTATTAATTCGTTATTAGTTATTATGATTGAATGATTACCAATAATATATATTATCATGTTCACACTTTCATTAATATCGGTCAATTCAAGCTATGGAAAGCACAATAAGTTGAACAAAAAATGTTTAGATATTCTGAGCAAAAATTCACAAAAAAGATGATGCAGGATTTTGTATGAGGGTCGAGTCGAGTCGAGCCCTGTTAAAATTCGACCTGATTTAAATAAACCTTAAAAATAGCTCTCTCCCTATGGCGAAATATGGTGAATTTTCAAATCCTTAAATCTTTATTCTTTTCGCTCATTCAATTCTTGATTCAACAATTGTCTACTTTAGTGGATATATATTGTTTGTCCTTTTTTGATTAGTGATAAAGTTTATTTCACGATCTTAGGGTTTTAGGTTATGTTCGTTTTAGTTTTTTGTTTCATTAATTGTTGGTTCTGTTAGCCCGTATATTTATTGTATTTGTGTATCGGGCTCAAGCCCGTATCGGGCTCAAGCCCGTATCGGGCTCAAGCCCGTGTCTAGAACATTCTCTTGTAACATATTTATTTGTACGCTGTATCAAGTTGCAAATCAATGAAATCAATCACTCAATAATTACATCGATCATGGTATCAAGAGCCAAAATATTTGGTCTTCCCCCTCAACCCTAAACAGCCGCCTCTGCCCACTAAACCTCACCTTCATCAATTCTTTGGTTCTATTCCTTAACCCTCCAAATCTTAACCCACCGTACCTCCTCAATTCTGTCCAACAGGCCCTACCCTCTACTCAAAACCCAACAGTTAACACACCCACCCATTCGGTCCAACAAAATGCTCCACCAGGCCCACATACCCAAATTTACACCCCACCCAATCCAACAACTACCTATGACGCAAACACCGGACAAGAAACACTTTTGCCTAATGCCTTTACTGTCGGGACGCTTCACGATCCCACAAATGGTGCCTGGAACATGGACACAGGTGCGAGTTCCCATCTCAGTGCTTCAATTAATAGTCTTAGTAATATTTTAATACTTGCATGTAGCCGTCCGTCTCGGTTGGTGACATGCATTTTATTCCCGTCACCAATACGGGTCATAGCATTTTGCCAACTCCCTTTAGACCTCTTCACCTAAATAATGTTCTCATTACCCCACATATTGTCAAAAATTTAATATTTGTTCGTCAGTTTGTTCGTGACAATAATTGCACTGTTGAATTTGATCCTTTTGGTTTTTCTGTTAAGGATTTCATGACGCGTCGGGTGCTTCTCCGATGTGATAGCACAGGCGACCTCTACCCTGTCACGGCTCCATCTCCCATTCCTCAAGCCCTTCTCGTCAGTCAACATACGTGGCATCAGCGTCTTGGACATCCAGGAAGCGAAGTGTTGCGTCTTGTTTCAAATAATTTTATTTCATGTAATAAGGAAAAGCCTCCAGTGCTTTGTCACGCTTGTCAGCTTGGCAAACACGTTAGACTTCCATTTGCTAATTCCGAAACTATTGTAATGCTTGTTTCGACATTATTCACTCGGATGTATGGACTTCACCAATTACGAGTCTTTCAGGGTTTAAATATTATGTATTGTTCTTGGATCATTATTCGCATTTTGTTTGAGTTTATCATTTAATTAATAAGTCTGATGTCTTGTCTAAATTTTCATTATTTCGTAACTATGTTCACACTCAGTTTAAGTGTGAAATCAGATCCTTTCAGTGTGATCATGGAGGTGAATTTGACAACCATCGCCTACATAAACTTTTTGCCGACAATGGCATTCAATTTTGCTTTTCATGCCCTAAAACATCACAACAAAATGGCAAGTCAGAACGGATGATTCGCACCATCAACAATCTTATTCGAACCCTCCTTTTTCAGGCCAACCTCCCACTTACTTTTTGGGTTGAGGCTCTCAATATGGTTGTTCATTTACTCAATATCTTGCCCTCAAATTCTATTGCTAACGAAATCCCTTGTACCCGTTTGTTTGGCCAAAACCCAGATTATAGCCTCTTACACACATTTGGCTGCTTATGTTACCCCCACTTATACCCCAATCACAAACTTGAACCACGCGCCACACCCTCCATTTATTTAGGACAAGCTTCAAATCATCGTGGGTATCGTTGTCTTGAATTAAACAGCAATAAAATCATCATCTCTTGCCAATAAATTTCGTGCATAAATGGGTATACGTATTCAAGTATTTATACGTCTGACACATACTCTCGTATTTATCGTGTGTGCCCCCATAGGCTCACACACTTTTAGCGTTTACATGTGTTTTAAACTCCCACAAACCAACAGAAAGAGTCTTAAAACATTTTCTCTTGGCATTATGTTCCCATCTGTTGTTGGGGTCTTATGGTTCTGTTTTAGGTCGAGTTAACACTCAACAGTGTCATCATTTGCTTCGTTTGCCCAGGAATTGATCGAGATTTCCATAACAGTTTTGCCTGCTTTAATTGGTCTTGGGTTAGGTGAATGTATTATCAACAAGCACTAGAAAAAGAAATATTTCCCAACAGCTATGCACGACCTAGATAAATTAACAACATTCGCAAGGCCTAAAATCTACCAACTGTGTTTAAAAAGAGTAAATGAGCTTTCGTTAGTAATTTAAGGGACAAGACAGTATATACAGATAAGATAAACTACACTAAAAAGGTTCAGAACATCTATCGTGGGTGCAGATCATAAGAACCAAAGCGCAGACATCATACTTGATAAGAACAACAAAGACTCGCGCCAAATACGTTCCATAAAAACCAATCACGATATCAAACAACGACTCATGCATTCAGAAAGACATAATAATATTTACATACCATTTCGTCAGGTTATTGGTCACATCCACACCAATTACACACTGCTAAGTTTCATCAGAGTTTTACCAGTCTTACTCCACTGTCAAAAAAACCTAGAAAAAAAAATTAAGAAAACTTTCCTGCAACTAAACGCACCTAAATGTAATCCTTTGTTTCACAAATGTCAATATTATTAAAATGAGTTAAAATGTTCGGACTTTAGACACGTCTTTGATATGAATCCCAAATTGATGTAGAACCGTTCAGGCTGGGTAGGATCGGACCCAGGCTTCATTAGGTCGGGCGTTTTAAGATCGGGCCGTTTTGAAATATCTGTGGCCCTGCTTCAAAGCCCATCTACACACTCCAGTTGCCTCCTTTTGAGCTAGTCAAGCAGGCGTTGAACACGGACGGAGACTCTCCCGCCCCTTCGACAGCAATTCCTGCACTTGACGTCGGATCATGCTTTGTCCATTTTGCTCGACAACTCTTTTATGTGGACGGTAGGATGACGACCGTTCAATAGGAGCAAACACTTATATGTATTTTAAATAAGTCATTGAAACTTAACCATGAAACATATGTTAGTTTTATGGATATTAATTAGTAGTCGTGAGTTATGATCGAACTCGAGACCACGGGATTGCACACTTTACGTATGAGAATTAAAGTTAATAAATAAATGTAACATTTATATTTATTTATTAATTAAACGAAATAACATAACGGGCGTTAAGTAATTAACTGTAATGGACTAACGGACGTTAAATGTAATTGGAAAAGGACTAGATTGTAAATATTGGGAATGATCCGGAATCCCCTTGGGGATGCTTAGCACCGATCGGCCAAGGGAACCCAAACCCAACCCATCTGCAACTCAAACTTGTTCACCATGTTAGTTTGGGTATAAATACAAAACCAAGGGTGTTTGTAATTTATCTCTTGTACTCATTAAGCTAAACCTAAAACTTGTTTTGTGTGTTTCTTTGCTAAAACCAGTCGACACACACCTCTAGGGTGTCGATCCCTTACTTTTCCAATACACAGTTATTTGTTTGATTAAAACTAGCATTCTTTTAATTCGGTATAGTACGTGTGTACAAGAAAGTGGTACTAACACATTATTGTTAGTATTCTTGAATTGAATTACAAAACGGTAAGGGGTGATTCATAAAATCCTATAAACCCTAAGTAGGTTTCATCCAAATTGCTAGTTTGTGGATTTGATTCTTGTTCGGCTAGAATCAAGAAAGGTACGCATATTGTTACTTATGTTAATTAATTATTCGTTAATAATTCCTATACACTTCCGCATGTATACTTTGATGTTTTGTGTTATATTTATTGAATTTCATGTTATATAATTCCAACAACATATGCATGAAAACTGCAACGCTATACCACAATGTGTTAGTAAAGGATGCTAGTAACTGTTAAAATGTGAAGCATAAATGAAGATGAAGCATTTCCATTACATATTTTTGCTTGATTTCTCATAATGTTTCACATTTTTGGGTTTCTCGAGTTCTCCATGTTTTTCATCATATATCCTATACCAACTACATCATGGCCGCGTTTTAATGTGATCTTAATCGTTGAGTTCTACCCAAGTCAAGTATATTTTGTCGAATTAAGTTAGTTTTATTTTCAGCTTTTGAACACTGAAACCTTTCAAATGATGCATTGTCCATTTTACTAGCTAGATGTGCATTGCCCCTCGTTTATGTATTATGTTTATGTTGAATATTTCGATCCTTCATTGAAGTTTTATGACACTAAAAGCAAACTAGGTAAGTATTTTTAGTAGCAAGACAAGTTTTTTAGCTATGAACAAGCTATATTTAACTATTTAAGTAGTTGAAGTACACAATTATTATTATTCTAACAATTAAGTGTAATAAATTACAAATTTGAAAAAGAAAAAAAATATCATCAAAATACAAGCAAATGCACTAGAAATGTGGCTTCAAAATATATCAAACAGTTAATTAATGATATAAGAATGATATACTAATGAACCTAATAATTAACTTTTTGGTGGTGGCGGGGGAGGTGGCACTGGTGGTGAACAAAAGAAAGGGAAAACCCTAGGTCGACGATGCTGTGGTGGTGGAGGTGGGGGTGGCGGAGATGGTGGTGGAGTTAGCGGTGGAGATGGCGTTGGTGGTGGCAGTGATCGTTGTCCAAAACGTGATGGGGGTGGTGGTGGAGGAAACACATATACCGGATAAAGACTGAAATTTGGTTTCGGTGGTGGTGGACGGTTCTTTTTGTTCTTTTTACGTAAACTCCTACGTACTTGTAGCGTCGGCGATGCTGGAGTGAAGAATATATCACTTCGCGATTGTTGAAGCTTAAATGTGGACAACATTTTTGTCCGCGATTTAAGCATCTGATTTTGACTGGAAGGAACATTTCCTGTAAGAAAAATATCAAAAGAGTTCATTTTGTTCTTTCATAAAGAATACTAGCCGGGTACCCGAGCGTTGCGGCGGCGAGTACCCTGCAATCTTATTTATTTGTGACAAAATGTTATGCAAAAATTAAGTATGACAGAAAAATAAGCATATGTGCAAACATAAAGATAAAAATAAAAATATCATTACAAATTGAGATATGACATTTTGCATAATTGATTTACGGATTGAATATGGGTTCAATTGTTAACAACTTTCATTTTATCCAAACAAGGATCATTAAACCTTCAACAATATCGGTATCACTTTATATATCCTATCTTGAACACAATATTTTAATCTATTGCTTTTTTGTTTTTCGTTCTACACATATATGTTCAAAAGATAAATGGAGTTGCACAACTTAAAAGTATATAACATTATAATTTCATTTGTATATCGATGTCAGATTGTTAGACATCACCGTCTAAGCGTTTTCTGATTTTGTTCTTCCCAATTCCCACTATCTTCTATAGACCTCATGTCACACTACGTACATAACAAACAAACAAAATAATATGTTGTTTCAGTTCATAAAAATAAATTACAAAATGCTTTTTACTCGTGTACTTATAAACTTTATTAATATTCAACTGTATTAACAAAGTCAAAAAGATGAAGTATATGTGCGTTACGTCCGCACCATAATTTCTCTTTAAGTTATGAACCCAATTTGTAAAGTCAAGTTTATTTTATAAAATTATAGAAGGAAAAAAAATAAATATTAATAATTGTTTAAAGTTCTATTCTATATTGACAGGATTTAGTCCAGACAATATACATGTGCTCTTTACAAAACACAAAAGTATCCTTCTCATTTTAATGTTAGACATATGTGCACACAAACATATATATTTCTAAAAACACACAACCACACATGGTAGGCAACCACACGCGTACACCTGCATAAACAAATACAATCGGTACGGAGAAAGCTATCGAACCATCCGTTGATATGAGATCGATTTGAGACAATCACTCTCATAATAAATAATTAAACTAACAACGAAGAATTACTCTTAAACTAATTTTATTCATTTGTTTTCTTCACTTATTCTTTTCCATGTAACTTTAGTACACTTTAAATAGAAAAACTACAAAATGCATGTGCTAAACTTAAGGAAATAAACAAAATATAAGAACATGGCTACTGATAACTAAACATGCATGGAACAAACTTCTAATGGTGACTCCTAAGTTAATGCATGGTACTTCTAGTCTAACATGCAACAGTTAATTAACAAGATAATGGTCTTTTGCCTCTTGCACGTATCAGTCGTCCACTCCACCAAATGTCACCGGTAAAGTGCTCCATCAAACATCGCCAATCAGGTGATCCCCAGCTCCAACGAACAACATCCCATTTCCAGTATAGCAAGTTTTCTAACCTCATGCGGGGTTTTTTTTCCCGTTCAAAATGCTTTCAACCTGAAATGTCAAACGTAAAAGTATCATTAGTATTTGAGAAAACAGAAACTTTTTTATGTTGATGTTGTATATTGTCGTTGAATTGGTTAGGGAAAAGCATTCTTACCTTTGAAACCCAACGGTGGGGTGTTACATATACAGATACATATGGCATCATAATGGGTGAAAGAGATATGGCCTGTAGCAAGTTCGCGGCATCGCTGGTGGTCGACTCACGTTGGTATAGCCCATGTTTAGCTTATAACAGATGAAATTTGTGCGTGTTTATTTGTCTGTGTACCAATAGGTTTTGGTGTGTGTTGCCATTATATATTGTTACAAGAAAGGGGCAAGATTGATATTGTGGGTGGCTAATTTCAAGGAAGCTAATAGTTGGGAGGGAAGCTAATGTTATGGAAAAATATGACATAGGTTTAAGTCGTTTAGTTTTTCATATTAAATTAGACGTTTCATATTTAATCACCTTGTAGTAAAAGCATAGACGTTTTCATTTTTTATATTTAAGCACATTGAATGAGTAAGTTTGACCATTGGCTATAATATAACATCATAAAGTCAGGGAACCAAATATTTGGACGTGTAAGTTTGATTAGTAAATGTCATTGTAGATTATACCATTTTTGTTATTTCTTTATTAGGAAATGTTTTTGGTCTTACAAAGTTTAAGATTACTTAATTTAGCAAGTCCCAAACCTTTTATAAAGTAGTATAGATAAATAGCAAGTAATTAGCATAAGAAGTAATAAACTTACCAAAATGTGATTTGTATGAGGTTGCATTTACTTGAAAAACATGATCAAGTGTAAGAATCAAAAGCAATAGAGCTAATTGTTTCGCATGTAAAGTTATCTTCATTGCAATAACTAGCTATTCTTGTTTTGATATGTTCGAAAGGTCATTTTATAGTAAATACATTGTGATGACTTATGAGAGTGATGTCACACGTACGACTTCATTCATAACTTTACACGTTACTAATTTTACGAGATTTATATTTGAAACGCATTTCACTCCGCTTAAAAAGGAAAAATCACGTTAAAAGATAGGCATGAATGCATGATCCAATAAATGTTTATATATAGCTACCAGTGGGAGTTAAGAACCAATTAACAAAAAATTTGGTGTAATTTCCAACCTTTTTCCTATGAGTTCAAGATTAGTATAATCACTTACTGACTCATACTAATTTCATTATGGTTATATAGTCAACATTGATATATAATGTATTAATCACTAACCATCTCATGTTTGCTACAAGAAATTACACTTTAATTCATAGCATGTGCATGCATGCAAGGCTATGAAATGTACTATAAAATTAACAAAACAATGTTGATCAGATATTTTTTTTCTTTTTGAAGGCAAAGAAAAGCTTTGTATTACTTCAATGATAAAAAGGATCCCCAAGACGGGGAACCAAAATAAAATAACAGCCCCCCTGTGATGAGAAAAAGCAACACCAAAGAATGTTGATCAGATATTAGGCTATCCGTACGTAATCGAGACACCTCCTCAATTGTTATGCTCGCTGAGGTGGCTCACTCACACGTGACCACAATCACGAGCACTCTCTTCATTCTTGACGCAAAAAAATTTTGGGTTAATTATGGGGTGATTGCGGGAGTCCGGTTAGTAGACATGCTTAAGCCTGTTTAGATTGTATGTCGAGTTAGCCTGAGTAATTTGTCGAATATGTCTGTCTGATTTCACCACAAATTCACATACACTTTAGGTAGAGCTTAATTAAAACCCTTAGCTAAGTAGTTGAGAGACATCTATGATAATGCTAGCTAGGGCGGCGACTCTTTTTCTTGAACGATAGCAGGATGGGCGACCCTTGAATAGTCACAAACACTTGTATTTTTAATAAGTCATTGATAACTCAATCGACGAGACGTGGGCATGATAATTGCCACATTATACGAAAGTAGTGTTGTTACAGATATAGGATATTAATAGTTTAGTAACTGATAAACTGCCAAAACTTAAACTAAAGATGAAGCACGTCTTGTGGACGTGATGAAGGTTGTGCATTACATATTTTTTGAAAGGAGAATATATATATATCACAAAAATGAGTACAAGTTCTAACAAAACAAAATTGCAGTGGACATGCCCATGCAATTCCAAATTTGTAAACTAGCTTGCATAAAGACCAAGCTTTACTAAACTAAAAGCATTCAAACAAGAACACAATACTATCTTCCAATACTCTCCTTAATTCTTCACTGTAACTTTATTTCCCATATTCTTTCAACATCTTTAACACATTGTGTATCTTTAACCATAAAACTCATCAACTTAAGTCTGACTGTTTCTTTAATAGCTTGAAGAACCCTGTTCTCATCCCTCTTGGTATTCTTGAACAACCTATTATTCCTATCCTGCCACACATAGTACACTGCTGCACTACATACCAATCTTCTCACAATGCTCCATATGTTACTGTTATTAGGCATTTCAGATAACTCCACCACTATTTGATCCCAACAAACTGATAGGTGCTTGTTAATCATATGCATTAGTTCTTTCCATATTGTATGGGAGAATTTACAAGTGAAGAATATGTGATTATGGGAGTCTGCACAAGTATTGCAGAGAGCACACTTCAAGACTTCATTGGGTTTCCATTTAGCCACTCTGTCCTGTGTCATTAGTATTCCTTGCACGGCCAACCACATCACAAAAGCATGCCTGGGAATACATTTACTAAACCATACCACTGAACTCCAGTTAACTTTCTGATCATTACATATCTTTGCTTGATTTCTCATAATGTTTCATATTTTTCGATTTCTCGAGTTCTCCATGTTTTTCATCATATAGCCTATAGCAACTACATTATGGTCGGGTTTTAATGTGATCATAATCGTTGGGTTTTACGCAAGTCGATAAAGTATATTTTGTCGAATCGGGTTAGTTTCATTCATTGGTTAATAAAAAAACTATCGTGTAATAATCTGAGTTTTGCAGACAATACGTTTGATTGATTATAGTTTGTATTTGACGAGTTTTTGGAGTGCTTCAACTTTGATACAAATTGTGAAACTTTTTCAATCAAGAGGGCTTATCATTTGTTGAACACGTGCTGAAACCTTTTAAACGATGTATTAATTGTTCATTTTACTAGCTAGTTGTGCATCTTGCAAACTATATATATTCTGAATATTGTATGTGTTTCTTGATATAATAGTCCATCCGTCCCAAATTATAAGTCCATTTTGATTTGTGATTTACTTATATTATACTTGTTGTAAAATAATACTTATTGTATAATACTTGTTGTAAAATATATAAATGGATATGTGATTTAAACGCATTTTCATTTGTATACTTTTCATCAAGTATTATATAACACGAAAAAAAAAATACTTGAGGTCAAAGTCGGGAGAAAAAAACTTTGAAAAGTAAAAAATGGACTTATAATTTGGGACGGAGGAAGTAATATATAAAAATGTGAAAAAACCAAATCTAAAAATCATGAAAATACAACCAAATGCACTAGAAAAGTGACATTAAAAAAAATTAAACTATTTATTAACGATATCATAAGTGAATGATATGCTAATGAATCCTACTTTCCGTTGGTGGCAATGAAGATGGCGGTGGTGGTGAACAAAAGAATGGGAAAACCCATGGTAGATGACGCAGTTCCGGTGGTGGTGGCGGTGGTGGTGGTGGAGGTGGTGGGGGTGGTGGTGGCGGTGGTGGTGGTGGTGGTGGAGGTGGTGGCGGCATTGGTGGTGGGGGTGGAGGTGGTGGTGGTGAAGGTGGTGGTGGTCGACAACGGGGTGGTGGTGGTGGTGGAGGAAACATACGTTGTCGCCGCCAAGGATTTGGAATTGGTGCCGGTGGTGGTGGACGTTTCTTTTTCTTTTTCTTTTCCTTTTTCCTTATACCTAAACTCCTACGTACTTGTAGTGGCGACTCGAATGAAGAATATGTCACTTCGCGGTTCTTCAAGCTTGAACTCGGCCGGCGTTGTTGCCCACGATTTAAGCATCTGATTTCGAGTAGCAAGCACATCTCCTATACGAAAAATGCAAACCAAAGGAGTTTATTTCATTCATAAATAAAAGTGTAAAGAAAAAGTAATTAACATAAGAAGTAATAAAGTTACCTGAATGTGATTCATATGAAGTAGCATTAGCTTGACAAACATGATCAAGTAAAAGAATTAAAAGCAATAGAGCTAATTGTTTTGTTAGCAAAGTTAGCTTCATCGCAAAAACTAAATATGATTTGACTTGTTCGAAAGGTCATTTATAGTAAAAGAAAATTAAAAATTTGTGATGATTTACGTTACACACAACTCAAGGAATTTTTAATACCGTGAAGACTTTTTCAAAATGTATAAAAGCATGTAAGTTTACAGATTATTAGTTTACTAGCAGGGTACCCGCGCGTTGCAGCGGCGGGTACCCTGAAGTAAAAGTTACCGGTGAATCATATATTTTAGTTTATTATGTTTTTCTTGACAATAAATTTACGGATATCAAGAATTTTGTTTAACCCGTGCCCGTTCGGAGCTGTTGGCCGTGCCGTTTGGGCTCGACCCGTTACACACACCTATCCAATATCCGAACCTAAAAAATACAAACCATAAATAACTTCTCCCCACCCATTCATTCTCATCATCTCTCTCACCTAAAAAACAAGACATACAAACACATTCTTATCTTTTTCTCTCTTTTCATCCTCCACCATCATCACCCAAAATCACACCCCCACCGAACCATCACCACCTCTCGAGACCCTCACCCGCACACTACCGCCGCCACCACCGTACGCCGCCACCACCCTCTACAACCAAAGACGCCCCACCCTACCACGTTTTTTGGTAAGTTTTTTTATACATCCGAAATTTTTTTCACAAATATGCGTTTTTTGGTCTTAAAATAAAATAGATCCGTAATTTTTTTTAATAAATATGCGTTGTTGGTCTTAAAATAAAATAGAACCATAATGTTTTTGATAAATATGGGTTTTTGTCTTACAAAAATAGAACCGTATTTTTTTGATAAATATGTTTTTGGTCTTAAAAAATAGATCCGTAATTTTTCATAAATTCGCTTTTTTTGATAAATACACGTTTTTTTGTCTTAAAAAAAATAGATCCCTAATTTTTTTTTGATAAATACGCGTTTTTTTTTTTTGATAAATACGCGTTTTTTGTCTTAAAAAAATAGATCCGTATTTTTTTCATAAATATTCGTTTTTGGTCTTAAGAAAATAGATTCGATTTTTTCATAAATACGCTTTTTGGTGATAAAAAAAAGTTACGTAAATTTTTAATATTTCAACTTGTCAAACCATAAGTTTTTAATTTTATAGATCCGATTTTTTTTTTGTAGATCTAATGATTTTATGTTTGTAGATGTAACATTTTTAATTTTTTTCACCGCCACTCTCGCCGAAACAGTAGCCGGAATCATATTTATTGCCGGAAATAATGGAGTATAGATTTGTACATTATGCTTTACATTTTGTATTAATTGGTGATGTGGTGTATTAATTGTTTGGTCAAGTTGTGTATTAATTGTAGTTTGATTTGTATTTTTATTTGTGCTTTAAGTATTGTAACTAATGCTTTGTAACTTGTAAGTCTGAATTTTTGTGCTTTAATGTGGTGTACATCATGCTTTAGTACTTTGAAGTCTGAAAAGTCTGAAAATTAAATAGGAGAGAGAGTGATTTGTGTATTATAAGTAGTATAGACTATGTATATTAGAGCTTATTTTCAAGAAATATTATATGAGTGATACTTTATTATCCTCAAACTTTTTATGCTACTAGTAGCTCTTTGAGATAAAAATCTATATAATTAAAGAGCATACAATTTTACCAAACAATTTGCCTCTAATAACACCTCAAACCTTTACTAATGTGCTACCCCCTCGAGTTAGAAGCACGTATCGCCCCAAAAAAAGAATACAATCTCGTTAAAAGACAAACATGATTGGAAAAATAGTTTATCGCAACTAGTGGGAGGTAGTCAAGTAACAATTAAACAGAAATTAGGGTAGAATTTCCAACCTTTTTCTTACGAAAATTAGAATAATCACAAATTGTTTACTAATTCGTTATTAGTTATTATGATTGAATAATTACCAATAATATATATTACCATCTCATGTTTACACTTTCATTAGTATATGTTAATTAAGGCTATGAATGTACAATAAGTTGAACAAAAAATGTTTAGATCTTCTGAATAAAAACTTCACAAAAAAGATAATGCATGATTGTGTATGAGGAACGTTCGTGGGGTTCTGAAAGCCGTGGGCTAGAATTAAAAATGGAGCATTAACATAAAAGTTAAACTGAAAACTGTATGTCATTTTAAAATATAAAAAAAGAACTATTTATGTAAAATATAACTACTTGAGTATTATCGTATAAACCTATTAGTCCATTTCACTATTTATTTTGATGTATAACATTTTAATTGTTTTATACACCAAACGTAAATTTGGGGCCTTATAAATGCGGGGGCCTTGAGCGGTCAACCGACCACTTCACCTATTCTCGAAGACGCCATGTTATGTGTCATGAATTATTGGGCCAATTCAAAGCCCAAAGTCCTTCGATATATATTTCAATGAAAAATAATATAAGTGAATACAAGTCCTTGAGTGCTAGAATGCGTTCATAGAGTCATCCTCAAGAAGTTATTCAGAGTTTGAAGTTAAAGACTCATCAAGATCAGAGGCGGAAGTCAGAGAGTGAAGATAAGAATCAAGATCAGGATGATAGAGTCAGTCTTGAGATGACAATAACACACTGACTCCCTGAAGATCTCATTAACTCACTGAAGACAGTCTGAGACTTGAACATTTTATAGGATGTTTAAGTCTCGGAATATATGCGGAAAACTCCTTGCCAAGATAAGTTCTGAAGTACTTATTAAAAGTCAAGAATTACTATAATTGGTAAAAAAAAATACAAATAGTTGTCAACACTGTTTCACCTAAAGTATGTCTGGTAGCATACTAGGAATAGAAGCTAAAGTACAAAGTGTTTATTAGCTTATTACATGTTGACACGTACTTTTTACCCCATGAGTATTAACTTTGTCTTTGCCTATATATATATATATTTATATATATATATATATATATATATATATATATATATATATATATATTATTGTTAAAACGGAAAAATGCATCTCTTGTATTGAAAGTTTCAAACACTTTCAAGAGCTTATTTTCCTTCTCCAAATAGAACTAAGTCCTGGATATGATATCAATTGGTTTAACATAGTTCTTATTTAAACACCAAACTTTTGATTTAGTGTTTTAGTTTAGTGAAGAAATTACACACGTACTTGTCTTTCAATTCCCAAGTGTTATTCTGCAAACACTTGAGCAGAATTCTTTGATTTATATTAATAAAAAGTTTAAACATTGAAAATTATAATTATGTGTTTTAAATGTTTTTTTTTGGGTAAAAGGTCAAAAGACCCGGTAAATATATTACTTCACAAAATGTTTAAGTACAAAGGATATGGATGAATCTCATATCTCAGCCCGTTACATAGGTGGAAAAGCTTATACAACAAGATACTTCCGATTCTCTAAACAAGAAAATAAACCACTACTCAAATGATAACATTAAACTCCTATGAAAACAAAATCACTTCCTACCAAGACCTTGGAGCTTGATACCATACGTGTCATAAAAAGCATCCAAATTTCCTAGAAGATCGTATACCTGATCCGCATAGTCATCATAATCATCTTCACGATCACTGTCGGAATCATCAAAAGTGTTCACAACCTCCTCTAACTCATCAAAAGTGTCGGAATCATTGACTTATCAAAAGTGTTCACAACCTCCTCTTCATCACTGTCGGAATCAACAATCTCTCTCACCTTAGAGAATGGTTAACCCTCTTAGTAGAAGAATTAGACGGAAAATCCTTTTTTATTACTCGGATAATCAACTTTTTTAATAGGATTACCATCATCATCCACCAAAGTAGCTTTCCCATCAATAAGAAGCTTTTCAAACTCCCCAATTATCTCAAAAATAAGGGTAGGACCAACCTCGTTAGCTTTCATTGAATCACGCACAAGCGGTTCATGCAATGTATTACTAGCCTTTTAAGACTCATTCTTCTTTTCTTCCATTGTACTACTAGCATCCACATCCTTATTCACTTCCTTAGTAGGAACACCAAAGTCATCAGTATCATTCATACTAAGGGCATCAAATATATTGGATGTAGCAACCTTCGTTCCACTCGTACTAAGCACATCAATAGCCTTTTTCTTAGTGACATCCACTTTCTTGGGTTCAGGAGAAGGCGCTTTAGGTTGATAACGAAGCTTCTTACCCAAAACAGATTTAGTAAATCCTCCTTTACTCGGAGCACTTTGACCACCATTCTTACCCTTATTCTTATGATTGACCGTCTGAAAGCCATCATTAACACTCTGTGAAGGCTGACTAAGAGGTGGGACACATTTAGGACAATCACCCAGAGTATGACCAAACAACTTACATGTATCACACCGAGGCGTTTTCCATTCGTATTCAACCCGGATTTTTTCAATAGTAGAACCCGACCTATCAAGTAAGGGTATTTCAACAGTAAGACTCTCCCTAAGCACCTCATCCACCTTAACTTTAATCAAGCACTTAGCAAAACTACTGCGGCCCCAAGATTCCTAGCACATTTGACTACTGTACGAGTCTAACATTTTCGGCATACCAATCAATGTGGCAAGAAGACTAAGACCATCATCAGAGAACATAACAAGGGGAACATCATGGAATTTAACCCACACTGGAATGAGAGTCAAATCCTCTTTAAGCAGATTAGTATTCAACGTCCAAGTTTTAAGAATAATCGGCACGTTCCTAATCATCCACAGTCCATTTTTCAGAACATCATCAACACCTTTACGAGTGGAAAACTTAAAGAATAAGAACCCCTTTGCATTCATCATAACCTTTTGGATACCATACTTGGCCCACTTATTACGTGCATAATAAGCAACAACCGAAAAAGCAATACGTTTACCAAGAAAATAACCGTAAAGGATATTCTCAAATTTAGAGTTTACCTCCTCAACCACTTTTATAGGAGTGGAGAGATCCACCTCATTTGACTTGTAACTACATTCCAAACTCTGAAAATTAGACATACGCTTCATAGGATCAACTGACATAGCACCCACATACGAAATTGGCTTCACATTAGGGATAGCCATTGGTTGAGGCTATTTGGTAATAATATGAACCTTAGGTGAAGAATTAGAAGCAACATTAGGAGTAACCACATTTTCTGTATTCATTAATCCAACACCGTGCATAGCTTCTTCAAAACTCTTACATGCGTTCAAAACAACCAGATCAATATTAGGCTGACTGGCATTCACAGAAACAACATTAGGAGCAACAGTAGAAGGATAATGCGTCTCCAATGTTTTAGAAGAACCAATAGGAGAAGCCTCTTTAGGGTTAACACAAGAACCAACAGAAGCTGCTACATATGAAACTGGATCAGACTTTTCATTAACCCCATCACCTCCAATATAGTTATTCAAATCTGCAGTAGACAATATGAACGCATGAGATTGCGCAAGATCAATATTACCAAAGTTTTCCAAAACCACCGAATATGGTACACTGTTATTCGACTCTCCCAAATCCGACATCAAGAAACCCTAAGTACAAAATTCACGCATAAAGTAACAAGAAGAATATAACATCTGATCTTCACAACCAAACGAGTAAATCCCTAGTTTAGAAACTAGGGTTTATAGACAATGATCCTAAATGTTCATTCATGTAAATTGTTAATATGGTAAAGTATATCTTTGACATATTACTATGTTGTTTAACTAAATCATAGTTACATAACGTAGTAAGCGGGAACAACATGAATTGTTACGATCAAAGCTAAAAACTATTTAAGAACTTGTATTGTATAACCTAGCAAATTTGGTTACGATAATGCATAACTGTATAACAATATTTTGTTACAATCATGGCTAGAGTAAACGCATTTCTAGTTTAACTATTTTAGGATAATGTGACGTCAAAATGAACATATGCATAGGGAATGCATTTGGTGAAAAAAAAATAAAAAAATAAATATTGAGAAGAAAAATAAGAAGGATTTTTAACCATAGACTTTAAATAAGAGTATAAAATTCTAAAAAAAGATACATTAGCTTTTGTAGATGCATATAAAATATATTATGAGTACTTTTAATCTTTCTCATTTATATTTTTATTCTCAATTGATGCTAACCATATACATATTTGTTAGTCGGTCGACAGAAAAAGCATGTGCACAGATAGTAAATACTACTAATTAAATACCCTAAAACCTATTTCTCTCTCTAGACATAGGCGATTTCCGAAACCCTTCCATCCTAATATTCTGCTCGTCACCTCCTTTAATCTCAATATCTTTAGCATCTAATCTGATCTAGTTATGCATTCCATTCGTGTCATGTTATAATTCTTCCAGATTCATGCGAACAGTTTTGAATTAGGGGTTGTTGATCGTTTTTTCTTAGGGTTTCGACTATCGTTTCTTTACTTTCATTCGCACATCATGAGGGACGTTGGGTAGAGTGTTATGTGTTCTATCATTGTATGTCTTAATTCGTTAAGGCTATCGCATTGAAGTTTGACGTGGAGCTTCTGGTTTTTTCTGCTTTTGTCTCAATCATTAGGTTTTTTTCATTTAGGGTTGTTTTAATCGTTTTTCTTGTACTACTGGATTATTATGGAGAAAGTTGGTGAAGGTACGGTGTCTAGGTCAGTTACTGCTGATGAACGACTACCACAACGATCAACTCCTCTTGTTACTACGGTCTTGAAGTCATTGGAATATGATGTTCCTCGTGTTGATCATAATAATATGGATGTACCATGCGTTAACCTCATTCATGTTGATGATCGATTACCTGAACGTGCAACATGTATTGATGATGATGCGGCGTTTTGGGATGAGGGGCCTGTTGGTGTTACAAGTACCTTGAATATGCAAGATTTCCCATCTTTAAGTGACCATATTGGTACTACAAGTAATGTTATGTTTGCGTCTGGTCCACCTACAGTTTACGGTGTTGAGGACACCACTAGGGGTGCTAATCTGCCTAGTGGTGATGGTATTAGTGTAGCTTCTAAAGCTGGAACGGTACATGTTCCTCTTTTGCATACGAGTGATGCTTCTTCCCTACGGAGAAATTAACCGGTGCTACACCAATTGTCAAATCTGTTGGGGTTAATACATTACCTAAGTCGTATGTTGGTGCTACAAGGGATACGAATTCTGCAAATATCAATGGTGCTACGTCAATTGATTCGACGAAGCGCAAATCAAATTTTCGTAGGTTGAAATGTAGTAAAAAGTCTAATGGGGTGAATCTCTCAATTCCTATGAAAGTCGTTGAAGAGGTAAACTCTAAATTTGAGAATACCCTTTATGGTTATTTTCTTGGTAAACGTATTGCTTTTCCGGTTGTTGATTATTACGTTCGCAATACATGGGCCAAGTTTGGTATTCAAAAGGTTATGATGTATGCGAAGGGGTTCTTTTTCTTTAAGTTTTCCACTCGTAAGGGTGTTGATGATGTGCTTAAAAACGGACCGTGGATGATTAGGAATGTGCAATTATTCTTAAAACGTGGACTTTGAATACTAATCTGCTTAAAGAGTATTTGACTAATATTCCGATATGGGTTAAATTCCATGATGTGCCCCTTGCTATGTTTTCTGATGATGGTCTCAACCTCCTAGCTACATTGATTGGTACGCCAAAAATGTAAGATTCTTACACTAGTCAAATGTGCTTGGAATCATGGGGTCGAAGTAGTTTTGCTAGGTGCTTGATTGAAGTTTAGGCAGATCAGGTTCTTAGGGAGAGCATCACTATTGAGATTCCATTACTTGTTGGGACAGGATCTGTTGTTCACGTTTCACAATCGTTTAAAAACAATAAAAACTATTAATTGTGAACAATGACTGAAACGATGCAAGTGATGATAAGTTTTAATAAGATAAACACACTGAGTAATTTTCAACGTTTATATTCTTTATTAAAACGAATAAAAAAGAATACATTACCCAAGTACTTGCGGAATAGTACTTGGGATTGAAATGATAAGTTTGGTATGACTCCTCACTAAGCTTAGGCTAAGTCTAAGCACAACTACACAGGAACCACTGAGCTATCTCAAGGACATAGTTGTATTTAGAGGAGTGAAAGATTGCTTGTGTGTGTGTTTTATAATTAATGCACAAGCTTAAATCTTTCACTCCAACTCTTATGCTATTTATACAAGTATGGTTTTTAACTCTATCCTAGAGGACAAACTGACAGGTTATAGAAGACAAAATACTGATGTATTTTGTCTCTGTTTATATTTTCTATTTAAAGTAAATGACAAGACTGCTTTCTTCTAGTCAGTGATGACATTGAGCCTGGTAGTTAGCGATTCAGTGAAAGTTTAAATGTGGTTGATAAGGACTTCTTCTTATCTGTTCAAACTTATCCCGCCTTGTGATTGGTGCTAAACCGTCAAGCTATATCACACAAGCTAGCCACTTGTGAATGGCTAACCGTAATAAACTTAAACTGCCGAAAACCAATACAATGAAGATCGGAGAATATAATGAATTCGGGTCGTTAAGTCCCACTGGACACTCAATGGTGTGTAAACTTGATCGATGATAGAATGATCACTAAGGATAGTGATCGAAGGATTTGGATTGATAACTACACTCTGATTGATTGGAATGTATTTGGACACGAATTGATAAACACAACAATCGGATGAAACAAACGTAAAACGCATCGTTTAAAAACTACGAAACGCATACAAATTAAAAATTAAGATCTAAGAAATAAAAGACCTAAAAATATGAAAATGACATTTTTAGAATCCTAAAAATAAAATAAAATTTTTAGAAAAAGAAAATTATTTTTATAACTATTTATTTAATTATTATTAATTAAAAACTATTTCTAACTATTTAATAATAATCTAAAATAAAAGAAAATATGAAATAAGGCTAGAAAAATAAAATTATGATTTAGAAAAATCTAAAATATTATAAAACTTATTTTAAAACTAAAATTATATTTTTTACACTTTTTATATATCTATTACTAATTAATCACTATTTAAAATACACTTAAATACTAGAAAATATAAAATAAACCTGGAAAAATGAAATTTCAACTTGGAAAAATCTAAAATATGATAAAACTAATTTTAAAACTGAAAAGATATTTTTATGCTTTTTAATTATTTATTACTAATTATTTAATACTTTTAACTATTTAAAATTCTAATAAATACTAAACAGATTATGAAAATTATGAAACTTTTTCTAAAAATAACTTAAGGTGACAGAAAACTAAGAAGAATATAAAAACTAGATTTGCTTATTAATAAGCTGAAAAGAAAAATCAAAAAGCTAATTCTAATTAAATAAACGCTATCACTATATTTAAATTGATGTTTTAGTGGATTTTATTTTTGAAAACTACTTAACTACTTAAAAGATGAAACTTTTACAAAGACAAAAATTTTACAAACTAAAAATAAGCTATTTGATAAGCTTATGAGCTTAACAGATATGCTAATGAGCTTATTTTGGAGAAATAAGCTCAAACAAGCTCACAAACTGAAACAAAAGCTAAAATAAGATGCAATAAGCTACAAGCTACTCAAATTAAGCTAAAAGACACAAACAAGCATACTGATAAGCTACTAAAAAGATAATAAGCACTTATGATCAACACAGAAATGGGACAAGGTTTAGGCTTATTGCGTACCCTACCAAACAATCTACAAAATGGAAACTTAAGCTTGGAACTTCAAGATGGCTTGGTTGGCTTTCCAAAGAACCAAGTTATACAGTATTTGACCAACAATTAAGCTCTGTGTGAGCTTTTGATTTAACTTGTAAACGGTGCAAGGGCACTTTTTCGAGCAATGTACTCAAAGGAAGTTGGAAAATAAGCACTTACTAAGCTGATTAAAAGTAAGATAGTATTTTTCTAATTAAGTTTAGCAGCTAAACTTTAATATTCCAAAAGATTTTAGGCTAAAACTCAATATTAAACACACACTAAAATTATCTATTTTATTCAAAATCGACCAAATGAAAATTTGACTTTTTGATAAAACCAAATGAGTTGACTAATATGAACTTTGAACTGACTCTATGCAATCGATTATGTTGTTTTAAGGTGAAATAAGACTGACTTGATCAATGATAACAACTTATGAACTCAAAATCATGATCATATATCATTAAGATCCAACAGTTAGTGCACAAGATAGGATCAAAAGGTATTTTGACTTTGGATGAATCAAGGACTGGTTTTTATGACTTGCTTGAGTTATTAGAACCAAGAGTGATATAAAACAATAACAAGAAGCCACTCAAACAACCTCTAACACAGTTTAACTCACAAATCCAAACAAGACTTGATATAACTGTTTTGATGATTTTCAAAGCTAAACACAAATTAAAACCATGAAACTGATTATAGGCCTTATAATATCATTACATGAGACTGAATAAGCATTAAATAAGAACAATAACAACACAAAACAATGAAGTACCCAAGTTGAGCAAAAGGCTTACAAAATGAGTCCAAGCACAAACTGAGAACCAAAGATCAAGATCACTCCTATAGGCTTACCACTAAGCCACTAACCCAAGGCCATCCACAATCTACCTCGCTCCAATTGTGAACACCATTTCCATGGGAATTTTGATTTTTCAACTAATTATTTGGTATTTTTGGTGATTTTTCCTTTTTGATTCTAAACTGAATTTTAATGTATCTAATAGCTTTCAGAAGCTATCTAGGAGCTTATGTGTGCTATTTCGGTCAAACAACAACTAAAAACATCATTAACACATATTGAGATTTTTTGAAATGAAAATCGCATAAACCGAATTTGCAACTTAAAACCTGAAATTGAAACTGAAAATAGTTCACAAATACTTGAAATAACTTAAACAAAGTGCTAAGAAAGTTTAAATTACACTGAAAATTTGAGAATAATAAAAACGACAATTAAAAACTAAAATTACACTAGATAATATGATACATTGCTTCTATGCTCCTCTTTATAGACTTTTTGAACCTCTTGTTGACCTCTGAAACTATCCCTCCTCATCTGAGCCATTGGATCCTCATATATCATCATATCCGTCCATTTGGATTTTTGGCCAATTTTCTCTAGAAGCGTGTTTTTGATATTAATGGATTTTGGAAGATGTGGAGGTGGAGGGGGACAAGGTAAGGTAGGGGTGAGGCAGGTGGAAGGGAGTAGGAGCAAGTGGGATGAAAACTACCATGGTTTCGGGTTTACGGTGTTTGTGAGAGAGGATGAATAGTGCCCGGTTTTGGGGCTTTTTGACTTTTGACCGGTATTAGTAATAACTGGTTGGGCTGGTTTTGTTTTGGGCCAAAGGATTTAGTGGATTGGATTTGGACTTGGTATTAATAACATAAGGGTCCGGTTTGGATTATGCAAATATACAAGGACCAAAAATGTAATTTGATGAGTGTGTAAATACTCATCATTTTTGGTTCAATCTGAACTGCAAAACACTTTAAAATGCTCACAAATGCATCAAAATGCTGAAAATATTCCAAAATTACATTTTATATGTTTCAGATGCAAAATGTTCAAAATCAGATGAAAAATGAGTTAAGTTTGCATAATTGGCAGTTTCAGTCCCCCAAGTTTCAAAAATTGTCATAAATAGTCCCTGAGCACTTAATTTCAAAAGAAAATTCACCAAAGGTCCTTTTTAAAATCATAAGTTGTCAAAATTAGTCCTTTGGTGAAAAATATCAAAAGTTTTGAGAAATTACAAAATTGGTCCTTCAAGTTTGAAAATTGGCAAAAAATGGTCCTTGGAAAATTGGAACATGTCAAGTTTGGTCCTTGTACTTTTGGAGCTTGTCACTTTTAACCCTTGGAGCAACTTTGATGAAATGGCAGCCATGGTCCCTTGTTTTTCAGAATTTACACAAATGGTCCCTATGATTATTAATATCTTTTTATCCTTGGCCTTGTCAAAACACATGTGACCCCCTGCCATATTAGCCTTTGGACCCCCTTGCATTATTAAACCCACGGTCAAATCCCAAGTCAAACACCCCTTGGCGCCAAAGTCTCTTCTCCCCAACTGCTTCTCTGCAAAACCAGAGCTCCCATCCCCCCTCCTCACTATCACTCCACCTTGTTCCCCCCACCTCAACTACCTTCCAAGGAGCATTAAATGCACCTCTTATCCCCTCACTCAACCTCCCAGTTGATAATCTCAAATTGGCGCCAAAACCAATCAAACGGCCATGATCACTCTAAGACATCCAATGGTCAAGAATATAAGTGGGAACTAGTCAGAGATGAGAGAGAAGAAGATTGGATTATAAAAGAAAGCAAAAGGATGAGAAGAAAAGGAGTCTAGTAGTTTTTAATTTTTACTAATGTCGTTTTTAATACTAAGGTTTTAATTAAGTGTAATAGATGTAATATTTTGTTGTCTTGTATCAAACTCAAGTTAAATTATCAATATAATCTACTTTAAGCTTCAGCATAAAAGTTTATCTCAAATTCATACTTTTGAGTTCACTGTTGAATATTTCAGTTTAAGTTTCCAACATTTAAGCTTCAAAAGCCAGTTCTAAGTTCTAATAAGCTTCTATAAGCTACTTAGAGCTTTTTATAAGCTTACATTGTAGTTTCAAGCAAAATTTGTTCTTGGTCAAAGAAAGTCAAACTGGGCAAGAATTGAAAAGGAAATGGATAATGGGTGAAGCAAAGGTCTGGATTTGGGTTGGTTTAGAATCTAATGGGGTGGTTAAAATAGGATAGAGGTTCATTGTAGTTCGCTTGCAAGCCATTGTGGCTAAGGACAATTTGTAAGTTATTTGCAAGTTTCATTGCATTATCTGTTTTTGTAGTTATAAACTGTGCAAATCTGTTTATTAAGTTGCATTGAGAGTAGTTAAAGTCAGTTTGATCTAAGTCATTAGCTATTTAAGTAGTTTGTGTCATATAAATTGCAAATCAGCTTGTTAAAAGGTGTTTGGAATTGCTGCTTAAACTATACTAGAGGTGTGCTCATGAGTTGAGATCTGTTGGTTCATGCTTGTTTAGCTTCATTTGATTCATTGCAGTCCTTAAATGGTGCCTGTGAACCACCAAAGTCAACATTACATCTAACTGTCTCAATTTCCGTATCTGTTGTGATTTGTGAAAACCAATCACTTGTTTTGTGTTCAAAATCCATAGACATAGCTTGCTTTAGTGTCATTTCATCATATAACACCAAGATCAGTCCTTACATTGGATTCAAAGTTCATAAAATTCAATTTCTCAAAAACTGCTCAAAAGTCAAAAGTGTAAAACCTGTTTTGAGTCTAACTGAAGGGAATTTTCATGAGCTCATTTCTAAGCCAAATTAAATGAAATTGTAGGTTTAAGAAGTTCAACTGGTCTCCTTGCTTATTACCATTTTTGTAGATTTTTGTAATTTTTTTTATAAGCTCAAAACTGCTTGTCAATAAGGTCTCACCTCCCCTGTGCACAAGCTCAGTATTGACTGAGTGTGCACAGGTCCTGTGCAAGGCTTGCACAGGGCTCACCTTAGCTCACCTTGGTCTGATTTTTGGTTTACAAACTCTTGGCCAGGTCTAGTGTAG
>OU343225.1:16511901-16574783 GCA_910596185.1 Chrysanthemum makinoi | reverse complement strand
TCTGAGATATCCTTACGGATCTATGAATGACAATTCCATCATATTAAGTTCTATCATTTTCATGTTTAGCCTCATTATGATATTTGCTAGTGCATTTTTAGAAGATTATGTATTTTGTAATTCAATCTTTCAAGATCTAAACAAAACTCCCACTTGCCTTTAAAAATTTAAAGGTTACCTTTAAATAGTTTAGCAAGTAAAGCAACAATACATTGTTCTCTTTTGGGATATTACAAAAAACATTGACAGTTCCTAACATTAGTTTGTTACAACTCACTCTATAAGTAGTTTAACTAATTCAGAACTTCATTTATAAGACTTAATGTGATTCATCACATTTCATAAACAAATGGTGTCTTATCAATCTTCTAGGTTGGAGTCTTATTGAGTATATTCAATCTATACTCAATCTTCTAACCTTGATAACATGTGGAAGAAACTATAGTTATCTTAAATCAAACATGCCAATAGATTTTGATTCTTCTAACTGAACATACCATAAAACTATGGTATTTCATTAGAATTAATATTGTAAGATAATCTAACAATATTTAAGATAACCATCTACTCTTTGGCTTACCTATTTACCAACAAAGTAAAATTTAATGGTACAATAGAATTACCAAGTCAATTGCATACATTATAACTCAAGTATTTTTGACCAAATCAAAAGACATATCAGTTATAATCCCACTATACGTTATAAGTCATTGATCAACTCATTGACTTCATGCATATGTCTTAAAACATAGCAAGTTAACGTCTTACTTTATATTGTAAGTCTTGTATTAAAAGACTTCATGTTTGTGACTTTACAAAATCATAAACATTTATAATTAAAGTAATTATGAACACCGCCTCGAGTTTCAATTAATATTTCAAGTTAATATTTACTACATATATTTAAGTCATTCAACGAATACTCAAATTCAAGGTAGTATTAGATTACTTCATTTAATTATGTCATTCCATGAAATGTTCCATGTAAAAACTGCAGAATCATCCATGCTCGTTCTCACGACACGTGGATATTTTACCTTGGGCTACAATCTAGTTCACGTTTTCACGTAACATAAATTGTAACTACAAGTGTTTCTTAAATATTGAATGACATAAATATTTAAAATAAAGTAGTCTTTGTTATCATCTTGACACATGTTCTTAATAGGACAATCATACATATTTAAATGTATACTTCCTATTAGAATGTTATTCTCTTACTTTTCAGGTCAAGAGAATTCATTTAAATCATATTAATATGTGTTGTACCTTGCACACAATAAAGATTTCTCCCACTTGTGAATGGAACAACATCATGTAACATATAAACAACACGATACACGTTCGTTTATTTGATTAATATGATTTGTGTCATAGATATAACTAGTAGATATAGGACTATATTGATTTGTAAGGAAACGCACATGATAATCCTTAAAAAACATAAGTGCCTACAATTGGAAAGTAATTATCTTTGAAGATAATCTGGGTTACTACACAGGAAATAAGGCTTGTAGCTCCCACTAAATTAGAAATCATTAAAACAACTTCTTATTCAGTAATGCAACACAAATGCTCCCACTAAATCTGACAACATTGTAAGTGTTGCATAACCAGTGAAAATAACTTGCTTGCTTTTTACTTTCCTACACCTTTGAAGAATCATACGTAATCATTACTAAGGTACTAAAAGGTTTATTCTACTATATGAATGATAGGTTATCCATCAATGTTATTAACTCGAAAAATTGGGTATGCAATTTCTTCCTCAACAGGCCTACCATCCCCATACTGGTATGTAGCACCTTTAAAGGTTAACGCAAAACAACTAGATAAAATATGCTAGTTTGCCTTTTACCAATTTTCGTGGTAATTAGTCTAACTTCTAATTTAGTAACTCATATACATGTTTTCCAGTTAACCAAACGTCATGTTTGTTACAAAAGGATTTATTCACAAATGAATGTAATAAAATCTTTATGGAAAATATGATAGTGCAATTCATTGCTATGAGTTACATTAGAATTTAGACAATTCAAATGTTCATATTGTACCTTTCTCATTCATGAAAAGGAATAGGATTGAGTCTCATTCTTTTCCTATGGAAAAGTGACTTCGTTGTCTTTTCAAGAATTATTCTCGATCAAACATTTGTTTGAAAGCTAGAATGGATCATTTTACTAATCAAAGACTAAACCATGTTTACAGTTAAATGTTGCATTTATACATTCAAAAGAATTACAAAATTCAATTTTAGTATTTTCGATAATTAACCTTTTCAAGAAAATTAAATACCCATGGTTCATAAATATATAACCATTTAATTTTCATTGAAAACCAGGATCCAAGTTGTCATAATTTCATCATATCAGTTGATCTGCTAGTAATGAACCTTATACAAAATGGTAGAGTTTTTGCTCAATTGCCAATATCAATTGCAATTCCTAGATTTATGGGATTTACATATAGCCAATTTCAATTGCCATGTAAACATGTTTTATCTCATCTTATGCCTTGAGTTGCCAGTTCTCACTACAAAACTCAATTAAGTTGTCCAACTTAAGAAACTGCAAAATCGTTCATGCCCGTTCTCACGACACGTGGACATTTTACCCTTTGATTACGATCTAAGTCACGATCTCACGCAAATAAAAGGTAATCTTAGGTGTTTCCGTTTCGTTGGATGGCATATAACTTAAATTAAAGGGTAATAATTTTGATGTCAAATCAAATATGTACAAAGATGTCATGCATTCATCTTCGTAACATATTTTTTATTAAAACATTTATATCCTTGTTTTAATGTATAAGCTTTTCATCATCAAACTTTAATTGAGGTATTGGATTCACCAATCAAGGAATTTAGTGTTAATTATCATCCATTATACCGTACTTTTACATAAGTGTAAAAACTTAGTGTTTCGGATAATTACCACCGAAGTGGCGCATGGAATTAAAACTAATTCGCCCTTAAGATGAGCTTGTACATTTTATGACTTACTAAGTAGCTCACTTCGAACTTCTACAGAGGGAGAAGACCAGGTGCACGCTAAAGCACAACCTTAGACATCCTTTCGTGTGATGCACTTCTTTAAACCCCTTTTATTAGTTCATTCTCATGGGTGAGCCTTTCAGACCATTTGTACCAAAGTCATCAATCAATTAAACGATTATGATTACTATTCTTAAAATACATGTTTCACCATTGTTTAGGTCAGTTTATTTTTCTTGTAAAAATACCCTTGTTACACATAACAAACAAGCAAGTATTTATAAAATAAACAAATAAACAATGAATGCATAACAAATAAAAGTCATGCATATCAAATAGCCACATGCAAACGTTTTGATAAATCCTATTAATAACCAATTCTAGATCTGTCAATATGCATATATTTAATTAAGACTTTCACCCGTTTTCATCTATGTACAAGGTGAACCACATGCATCGATTCATCGATTGCGAAAGTCAAAATTAAATACATACCACATAGCACATAATTGATTAAATTAATAATTATTGAGGTCTTCCCCAATTTTAGATCTATCAAAATTTAGTGTATATCACTTAAACAAGAAAGACATACAATAAAAGCAGATCCATGATAAAACATGTAGATAATTATCATGGACATTAAATTACACTTAACAATTAATGCAATTAAATCAAAGTTACGCATATACACATAAAGTTGCATGCATCTTAGGGTTTCTAATCCAATTAAAACAATAGTTTACAAAACCCTAATTAGGGCACCAAAAACAAACACCCCCAAAAATTAGGGTTTAGGTTTTGCAAACCCTAGATCTACGCATACAAATAATAACACAACTTGTTTATTTTAATTATGTGTTTCAGTAATTAATTACTTGTTATACAAGGCTCTGATACCACTGTTGAGTTTATGATATATAAAATACAATAAAACATAAAGACATCAAGAGTACACAGCGGAAGACTAAAGATCATAACAAATAAATTAATTAACTGAAAGTAAGCGTAACGTACCTCTTCTGAATTTCAAATCCCTTGAGCGAGCAAAACAAAGAAGTACTAATTGGTGTAAGAATAATGACTTACAACCACGTTCTTTACACCACGAATTAACCAACGAATCAAGCGATTGCTAGATCTAACACAAGTCCTCGTTTAGGAAAAACGAAACCAAACTCCCTTACAAATGGGGTGCTCGGCCGAATATAGACTAGAGAGAGGAGAAGAGATCTAGGGTTAATTCAATGCACAAGTGTATGAAACCCTAGAACCTAACCCTCTTTATATACTAGTAGGGAAACTTTGGGAACAAGTTAGGGATTAGGGCTTGGAAAGCCCCCTTGGCGGCCACTATGCAAAGTCAAAGGAAATCCATAACTTTTCCAAGTTTTCCATTTCTAGTCCTTTCTCTTTTCATTTAACGGTCGTTAGTCATTTTTCCGTTAAATACTTAACGATCGTTAACCGGACTTAATGTGCAATAATTAATCGTAAACATAAACATTAATTATTAACTTTAATTCTCATTCGCTAATGTGTGCAATATCGTGGTCACGAGTTCGAATCCGGACATTTACATGTTTGTAAATATATATACATTTCCAACATCTTTGGTTCGCCAAAGAAGAACATGGGATGTGAACGAAGTGCATTAATTGTAGATATCAATACTAATTAATATCTAATTCAACTTGGCATAAAATAACATTATGTAAGTCGTAATCTCAAATTCGTCATGTGTATTAAACGTGATGACTTGTCGGATTCACATTATGAAAAGCCAAATTATGTAAAAACTAAGCTTGAAAAAGAATCCATAGTTTTTGTGCTACTTTTGGTATGAGGAAGAAAATATAACTTGTTCATATGAATTTACAGTATTCCGAAGCAAATTTACTAGCATTTGCTAACTTGCCAACATCTTGTCAGCTTAGCAAATACCGTTAGCAAATGCTAACGCAAAATTAGTTATAGATTGTGATTGACTAAGTCATTTAAAGCTTTCTTTCACGAACTTTTGTTCAATACATAGGGTTTTGACTATAAAATAACAATGTATATACTTTTTTTATTGCGTCGATCTAGTAACCAGACTAAAAAATGTTAAATAAAAGCGAGCCGACCAGTTTTTAATCTACTTATCAAATCGGTGCATTGAAAAAAGTACGCTATTATTTTATGATCAAAACCTTAAAAATGAAAGTACATAGGGTTTAGGATATAAAATACAGCATATATACTTTCTTTATTATATACGAATTGTGAAAAATTAAATGAAAGTTCTTCGTGTTTAATATTCATACTTATATAAATTTTAACGAGTGGAAAATTTATTCCTTACAAGAGAAGAGATTATAAGTGAAAAACACATGTTATATTTTAATGCGTCTGTAGAGATAAGTAAAACATGAATATAGGAAGATACATGTAGCAATACTCAATAACTATTACTTTTACCGCCTCAAAATTATAGTTCATATTTCTTTTTTGAAATGTCAAAAGTCTCAAAATAATTGTATACTTTCTACTTTAAGTAATAAAAAGAGAATCTTGTAGGGGAATATTCTATTTGGGTGGTTGTAAATTGTAGTGGTCTAACCATTATTAAAATGTGTGATTTTTGACTTCTAACAATAATTTTGAGATGAATGGAGTATTTTTCTTCTTTTAATTGGTGTGATATCCCTTTTCCTCCTTTTTACATCATATGCGCATTGGCATATTTGGTTCAATTTGTGGCATGCGGCCTAAGAGAAGTCTCGTCGCTTAGCTGTTATCTTTGCATCTTCTCTCACGTTGCTTTAGAGGTATCGTAATAGTGTCACTTATTGTTGGAAAAGTTATATTTTCGACAACATTCGACTATCTTCTTTTTCCTTGCTACATCATACGGGTCACATGATCTGCAATTGGATAGATTGGCTTAAATCTCCTATGCTTCTTGTCTTCTCACAGGTAATGGTTTGGGATGATGTTTTTGGCTTTTTGATGCTAGGAGTTCCGAATTCTTTTGATGTTTGGTTACATTGTGTTTTTACATGTTTTTTGTCGTATTTTTTCCCTGAGGCTTGTTTGTGGTTGCATCAAAAACACTTCGGAGTGAAAATTGGAGGCTCGGCCTTCATGAGTGAGGATTTTTCTTTTGACTTGGTTCTCCGTAATTGATAAGAATTGTTTTAATCATTTTTGTAGTTCTCGTAGTTAAAGACTCCAGAAAATTCTAAAATAGGTTGTTTTGTTTATTTCTAGATATTTAGTTGTTTTATTTGGCTTCTAGTGCTTTGCTAGTAGCTTTTTTTTTTAATAATATTCAGCGGGTTAAATATATATATATATATATATATATATATATATATATATATATATATTTATATATATATATATTAATTTGCCATCTTATAGTTTGATTTTTTGCTTTAAAAATGTATGCACTTGACCTAAAACTAAAACTAAAGAAGTCAACTTGAATATAGGAAGAGACAAAACTTTGAAACATGGGATTAGGGATGGCACCCGAGGGTAATGGGCACGTAGTTTTTTTCTTACCCGTCACCCGCCAATGGGTACAATTTTCTACCCATGCCCATGCCCGCGGGTATTTATTGCCCATGGGTTAATGTAATGCAACAAAACTACAAAACCATTATATGAAAACTAAATATGAAATCGCATAACAAGACACCAATCAATTTGCCAAATACCAAGTTCACAAAATACTTAAACACATGTCTGAAAGTAGCAATTAAACATCATTACACCAAATCACATGTATACAACTTTGATTATTTGATCTTTCATATTCTCTTTTTAGTCTTGAAACTCAAACAAACTTTTAGGTTAATGTGTATACTTGAGACTTGGTAACTATTAAATGTTTACCATATAATATCATAAATATTTTAATTAGTATAATTGATTTTAACATGTGTTTATGGGTGCACCCACCGGTATTTTGAAGGGTATACCCGTGGGTATTTTAAATGGGTGTCATGGGTTTACCCGCGATGGGTATGCATCACCCGTCACCCACCCGCCAACCACTGATGGGTACAAATTTTCACCCACGACCCACCCATGGGTGAAAATTAACGACTTTACCCACCCATTTATGTGCGGGTACCCGCGGGTTGCGGGTATTTTCTTGCCCATTGCCATCCCTACATGGGATACGTCTGATTGAACCTTAAATATTGATAACTTAATGATATGGTGGTTGTTGAAGAGAGTTCGTAACGTGTTTCTTCTATCTAGGAATTACCAGTAATAAACTAAACGTTTACTTGTACTTGTTGACTTACCTGAAATGATTATCCTATGTCAAAATATTCATCCACTACTAGCTATATATACGCTGCCTATGAAAAATATCACTACCAATGAATTGTTTAAAACTACAAAAACGAAAGTTGTAAAGACTTGAATGATATGCAAAGTGATGTCATTGATCTCATTCTTAAAAGGGAGGTGATACTCGCACCACATTTTTTTATTCATTCACCACTATTTATGCATTACAGTATTGTACTGTACAATATTGTAATGCATAAATAATGGTGCGTGAATCAAAAAATGTGGTGTGAGTATCAATTCCCTTCCTAAAAGGAAGGTTAACTAATGAGTTTTTTTGTCTTATTATCGTGAGTAATTTATAAAACAATTTTACACAACTGTAAGTACACTTGTAAAGTTTACGCAATGTATGTATAAAATAATGTAAGTGTAGACATTTTTTGGTCATTATACAAGTTATAATATACCATATTCATACCCTAGTGATTTTTGTCAAATGAGAAACTTGAGTATAAAACTTGTTTACAACTCGTACTTGGTATGTTTTATATTTGCCATTATTAAAACTTAGCGGATTATTAGATAGAAATAACGTTTACGATTATTTGTATTAGAGAAATGATACATGCACTTAAACTTAGACCTAAAATCACTTGGCATCATTTTGATGGGTTGTAAAATAAGCGGGTCCCTATCTGCAGCCATCAGGATGATGACACTTGGTTTTAGGTCTAAGTTTAGGCCTAAGTTTAGGTCCATGTATCTCTTTGTATTAACCAACCAAAAGCTCTCTCAACATCCTTTCAAGGACCTTCTTGTTGTTGTTTTAATAAGGCATTTTTCTCGTCTCGTGCAACCAAAAATGATTTGAAAAATGTTGCTTACCATAAGTAAATCTCGTCAGCTAGACAATAATCTTTTATGTAACTCCATTTACTTCAAACGGAGCCACATGGACGATGTCATCAAGAAAGTTGTCGAATAAAAGGATAATTATTTAATACGATAAGATCGTTATCCACACACGCTACCTTAATAAATGCATGTCAAATCAATAAATCATACGACGCCACAACTTCAAGCATTATAGTTTGATATTTTTTTTATCACCTCTACCAAATTGCTCGTGTCATGCTTTCGAGTAGTTAACCAATTTCCAATGCATACAATCAGTACTTCCAAAGCATTTCCGGAAACCCGTGAACTCTCTTATGCATTGCATATAAGTTTTTAATATCATTAAAGTTGAGTTTTCTCAACAAGTAGGGCGTATACAAATCAATAACGCACTTAGTAAAATGATCTAGGCAATCACGTGCACAATGTTCACCCAGTTATAAATATTTATCAAATGCATCTAGTGTTGTATCGTATGCCAATAACTTATATGAGTTTTAAACACTTATATGAGTTTTAAACAATTCATTAATAACTTATTAGCAGGGTAACCGCGTGATGCGGCGGCGTGTATCCTGTGACTAAATTTTTCAGCGAACAAATGTTATTTTATTTTGAGCTGCTTGATTTCAGATTTATGTTTTGGAAGCTTAATTAGATTTTACATTGTGGTTAAAGAGTTGTATATTTTGGTGAAGGGATGAATTAAATTGTGTATTAATTGTATGTATTGAATAGTGTGTTTTTAGTTTTACGAGGCATTGTAAGCCCGTGCGTTGCACTGTATTGGTATGGATCGAATGTATAATATTTTTTATGTAATATTGTGTGGAAGTAGTTACATATAAGATATTGAAATTGATGGTATCATAAGATTTGTTATCGTAGGGCGGAGGTAAATTCTTGCCAAAGTTGCTTCTTCAACTCTAGTGTAAATGACTACATAATAATGTTGATTAATTTTTATTTTGGTCAATGTCCTAAATTGTAAAGATGACTACATTTATTTTTTGTACCATGGCATTAATTTAAGTTACTATTATTTTAGATAGACAATTAACCTTATAAGAGTATATGTGAATTAACTTAAATTGTTTGTTTTTTGCAATGTTGCAAAAATCGTGAATCGGTAGCCGGGCGGTCGACCACCCTGCAGCGCGTAATCGGTCAAGTCGGGGATTAATCGGTGATTAATCGGATTGACATTTCCTGCAGTTTTTTGGTATTTCTGGAGACCAAACTAAAAATCTTAACCGATTCCAAGCCCGCTATGTTTCCAAACCTCAATAAAAGGCTCCAATTCCGATTATGATGCCCATTGTGCGTTATAAGTGAAATATACGATCCCCAAATTAAGTATAATGCCTAAATTATTATTATTTTTAAAATGACCGATTTGCCCGATTCGACCGATTTTTTACCGAATCGGCCGATTTTGACCGAATCGGCGATTAATCGGCCGATTTGGCGATTTTTGACTCAGGTCGATTTTTATCCTAGGCCGATTTTTCGACCGATTTTCAAAAATCGCCAAGGTCCTCGGCCGATTACCGATTAATCGGCCGAGTTGACCGATTTTTGCAACACTGGTTTTTTGACTACATTTGTTTTTTGTACCATGTGAATTTAAGTTCCTATTAACTTAAATTATTTTAGATAGACATTAATTTAAATTGTAAAGATGACTACATTTGTTTTTTGTACCATGTGAATTTAAGTTCCTATTTTTGTCGATCTGTCATTTATAAATTAACTTGATATGAGTAAAGGTGTATAGCATTTTGATATGAGATTATGACTTGCCAAAACTGATAGGCAGTGGTTAGAACTTAGACCCGTGTCTTGCACGAATTGTATCTAATCGTTGATTGGTTAAGGGTTGAATATATACGTGTTTTTTACGTAATATTGTATGCAAGTAGTTACATGTAAGGTATTGCAATTGATGTTATAATAAGTTTTGTATTTAAAGTAGTTTATTTAATATTTTAATATGAATTATGTATATATTCGTTATTTTCCATATTTATTTGTCACTTTTGTTATGTTTTTTGCTCTTATAAATTGCACGATTTTATGCGTTTATAGTTTGTGCAATAGGCACGTGAAGATGATGTATTCTCAAAATTGCTTTTTGTTTTTTTTTGTTGGTTTGTTTTTTTTTTGGTGTTATTTTCATGGTATTTTATACAACCTGTGCGATACACGTGCTATTGGTCGAATAATTAACTAATTTTTCATAACTAAATGTTTGGTCATTAGGTTCTTATTATTTTAGTTACATAAATTATTATTTTTCCTATTTACATAAACTATTTAAGATAGTTATTTAACACCAAATAACACCAGTTTTTGGGACTCACTTTTTTTATAATTATAATTTACAAATTTTGCCCTCAACAATTACATTCATTAAACAATCTAATACTTCATTAATAAAAACTCAACTATAATAAAAACTGAGCTATTAATAAAAACAATATAAATCTAATACTTCATTAATAACAACGAATTGTATCTAATCGTTGATTGCGTAATGTTTGAGTAAATTGTTAGACCCGTGCATTGCACGAATTGTTCTTTTTAAGTTGTGAAGTAAGCAAAACTATAGCTAGGAAGTGGTTGATCGTCGGCATAAACTACAAAACCAATATGTAGAAGATTTTAATAATCTAACTTCAATAATGATAATAAGATAAGATAATAAATAGCAATATAATGCATGTACATATCGTGCATGTGTATAGTTTGTCTGAACAATCACTCATATATCTTGGTAATTTCTTTAAAGAATTAAAGCAAACAAAACATAAATTAAAGAAGGCAACAAAAGGACAACCAAGGTACTTAGAAATCATGTACTTACATTTGTAGTAATAAACAGAAGGCGATTCGTCATGCAACAACAGTTTCAAGCTAGTCCAACTAAATTATTATTAATGGCACACCACATATGGTAAGGTATACCTCATTACATCATAAGCAAACTATACATATACAACCATCTTAATCCACATTATCTGATTAACACACTACTACTCGAAAACACCAAGCAACAAACACATAAAACATAGCATTCCATTATACAGTCTCCAGAAACACAAACTGCAAGAAGATATGTCATGCAGATCTATCAACGGTATGTCCCAGTGTGGTGGACAGTAACACCACCAGTGGTTGGGTAGCCTGTTCCTGCTGTGGTACCCGTTGTTGATGTCTTGGCGGCGTTATGCTCTTTGGCTGCTTGTTTCTCGTACTCAGCTGTGGATTTGTATATCAATTGTCTTGCAAACATTCTTGATATATAATTTTGAAAGAACAAACTATCCAAACACAATGACAGTAATTAGTTAATAAAAGGAGGACATAAATATTCAAGTAAACCAATAACTTTCAACTGGATATGAGAGTTAACCTTGTAGTTCTCTAGTGCAAACATGCTATCAGCAGGAACTCCTGAGTTGACTCCAGATGCAAGTGGACTCCATGTAGTAAGCCCGATACCGTAGTTGGTGTACAGAGGAAGATACCCAGTCTCTACATGCAAGACACCACAACATCCAAATCATTAGTAAATAATAAAGGTATGCACGTCATCCACAAATCAACAGCTACAGGGTATTTGGTCTTGCAGAGTTTTAGCCTATGCTCAGAGGTACTCTAAATAAACACCTACCAATGTAATAACTTGAATGTGCTTATTTTATCAAATATATCCTAAGAATCCATTAAGCATCAAAAAGTGTTTTTTTCTTTTATAAAAAGCAGTAAGACAGGGGGTGTATGGGACCCTCAACAATCTTGTTTACCCTTTTGCATATGTCGTTCTTGCCCTGAAGATATGATCGAGCGCAACAAGCAAATTAGAAAGTGAAAGAAAAAATAAAAAAGACAATTAACATGTATTATTCGATCTAATATGTTTCGTTTCTATCAATAATCAAAATGATAGTAAGTCATAATAGGAGAGAGATATTATACCAGTAAACGTTTCGGGGTAGACCTGTTCATCGCCAGAATTCAAAAAAAACAAATAAAAGTTATTATTAATGTTAGAATAAATCAATGAACAATTTACATACTTACTTTATGCCGTCCCTCGCAGGAACGTATTTATTGTAATTTGGACCATCGTAGTCTTTAAAATAACGTAAGTAGTCATGCTCAGCAGGTAGTAAAGGTGGGATAAACCTGTTGATAAAAAAAAATCAGCAACTGAATGAATTGATGGTAAGCGGGCTTGAATGAACAACTTGATCACACATAGGTGCACATTAATGAGTTTGTTATCTAAAAGTTATAATGTGTATAAGAAAAGAACATAATTATTTCATTGAAAAAAAAAATCTGAAATTTGTGATGTATTGCCAACTATGTGAATATAATATGTTCAAATACTCAAAAAAAATTGCAGAACTGATTTTGATAAAAATGGGCAAATGGACGCATGCTTATTCTGCTGAAAAGATAAGCATGTACTAAGAGGAGTTTGCAATAAGAAATTTTTCTAGACTCTTTATGCCGTCTTTTTCTTCTCCATGGTGTGGAAAGTTTAAGAAATGCATGTGTTATTTATAGGCTCCTTAAGATGAATATGAAGTGTTGCAACAACTAAATGAAGTGTTTCTTTGTATACCTCCAAGTAATGATCACAATGTAACTTCATGTCTCTTCGTATACTTCCGATTAATGATCATACATGAATGTTGTAGCCTTCAAAGAACACTTCGTATTCACCTTCATTTCATTACATTCAATTGAGGATTACATATTTCACTTCTTGGTATTAAATCATATGGCTTTACACGGATTGTACCGTACAAATTGTTGTGCACATTCACTCTTGCACATTAAATTAAGGGGCTCAAGATTATAGTATTATAGATTTGTATTTGTACATTGTGCTTAGGTAGTTGTATATATTTGTGATGGGGTGTATTAGTTGTATGTATGTATGAAATAGTATTTGCTTAAAATCAATTGTGCTCTACATAGTTGTACATTATGTTTTATAAGTAGTATTTGCTTAAATTCTAATTTAAGAAATCTTAAACACATAAATAGGAGAGAGGGTCATCTCTCCATTATAAGTAGTATAGATATGAGTTTTAAGCAAGTCATTAATAACTTAATAAGAAACATAGGCTTGAAAATTACAACGCTATACGACAACGTATTGGGATGGATACTTAAATAAAGATAAAGCACGTCTGTTCGGATGTGATACAATGTTCCATTACATATTTTTGCTTGCTTTCTCATAATGTTTCACATTTTTGTTTGATTTTGATGAGGATCCTGTTGTTAGTAAACATGCAAGTGTTACCATTGATGCATTTTAAAGTCTGAGTAATACACTTCTTGTTGAAAAGATTAATAACATTGAAAATCAAATTATTGAGGGGAAGCTTGTGTTTTTGTGGATGATGATGGAAAGCCGCTTTTTATGCAAAAGGAGGCTATTGCGAGTCACATGGGTAACTATGAAGATATCCCTGGCTCATTCAATGTTGCTCCTTGTGTTGTTTCTAATCTTACACCTGTTATGGTTAATGAGGGTAAAAAGGTAGGTAATCCGTTTTCTAAGCTTAGAAATTTGGTTACTTCGGATGGTGATAGTGATGATGAAGTCGAAGATGTTTATGATGAGACCTCTCATTTCATGGCAAGTGGAGGTGCATATGATGCTAGTCTACATTAGGATGAAGATTTTGATCTATACGACACTTAAGACTTACAAGGTATAATTTCGGAACAGCGCGCGTTTTGACTCTACGGATATAAATCTGCGTGGTTTGTATAAACATTAGTTTTATTTATTGTCTTTATATTTTTTGATCATAAGATTGGTTTATCTTTCTTATGCTAGTTTAGGTCTGAAACACTGTAGGTGTGTTTAGTTTACCTTTTTGGGCTGAGGTATGGGATGCACTCATACCCGTTGTACTTAATAGCATTTTTGGGAGTAATAACATTTTATCAAAGGTACCAAAAAAAAAATGGTCGGGTTTTAATGTGATCATAGTCGTTGGGTTCTACCCAAGTCGATCAAGTATATTATGTCAAATTAGGTTAGTTTTATTTATTTATTGGTTACTATATAAACTATACCATGTAATAATTTGAGTTTTACAGATTGTACGTCTGGTTGATTATGGTTTGTATTTGAGGAGTTTTTGAAGTGCTTCAATCTTTAAACAAATTGTGAAACTATTTCAATCAAGAGAGATTTTCATTTTGGAGTGCTTAAAATAATATCAAGAGGGGTTATCATTTGTTAAGAACACATAAACCTTTCAAGGATGCATTGCACATTTTACAAGCTAGTTGTGCATCTTGCAACTATATATATTCCGAAAAGTAAATTAGTTCTGGGAAAAGTAAATATTTTGTTTTGGAGGGTGGCATTGGATCGCATCCCAATGAGAAGTAACTTATTATCGCGGGGGATAAATGTTTCGGACGTCATGTGCGCAATTAGTGGTAATGAGATAGAGGATAGAAATCATGTTTTTAGTAGCTGTGAATTTGCAGTTTCTACGTGGCGAGTGGTGTTTCGTAGGTTCCACCTGTCAGCAGTCACCATGGGGACTATTAACGACACTATGCAATGGGTTGACTCGTGTGGGATGCTGGAGAAGAAAAAATTAATTAAATCGGTGTGCCTTACGGCAATCTAGATTCTATGGAAATTCAGGAACGCTTTTATTTTCAAAAATTAAGAGTTGCACAAAGAGTAGATAGTAGACTCTATTAAAGAATTTGTTTTTCTTTGGATTTTTAATCGTCGGAAAAAACGTGTGTATAGCTTGATAGACTAAAAAACCCTACTGATGGGATGTAATTTTCTAGCTTCAATGCATTGCACATTTTACAATCTAGTGGTGCATCTTGCAACTATATAAATATTCCGAAAAGTAAATTAGTTATCAGAAAAGTAAATATTTTGTTTTGGAGGGTGGCATTGGATCGCATCTCAACTAGAAGTAACTTATTATCGCGAGGGATAAATGTTTCGGACATCATGTGTGTTAACCGTATATTCTAGCTAAGTTCAATAATTGTCATTAGTGGATAACCACAAAGTTCTTAGCTGTATAGTTATGTTGATTAGCTTAATTAGTGGGTCTACCAAAAAATAGATCATGTAATGTCCTATATTTATCCTTTCTTTTGGTCTGTAATGATCAACAAATCAATTCAATTATTCTTTTATCATTCATATCGAGTATCTTAGATGTTAACCGTATATTCTAGATAAGTTCAATAGTTGTCATTAGTGGATTACCACAAAGTTATTAGCTGTAAATTTATGTTGATTAGCTAAAGTAGTGGGTTTACCAAAAATAGATAATGTAATGTCCTATATGTATCGTTCCTTGTGGCTTGTAATGATCAACGAATCAATTCAATCATTCTCTCATCATTCTTATCGAGTATCTTACTTGGTATCACTTCTACGATCCTAAATCTCTAACCATAAACCTAAACTCTTCCACCACCGCCTCCGGCCACCGGCTACCGGCCGAAGGGTCGGAGGGCTCCCTTTAAACCTTAACCTCTGTCATAATTTATCTTCAAATATCAAGTAATAACGAAAATCCACCTCAATTAACTATGAAAAAAATGGTGGATCTTTATGTTTTTCTAGGGAAAAACACGCCCTGTTTTTTTGGAAGGTTCTCTGGGGGTAGAAGTTTTTGAACCAACTTTCGTTTTCTTATCTTTTATTTTGATGTTAGTGCATGAGTCCTAGTTGTAATTTCCTTTGTTTTAGTTGTGGGGGATACTTTGGGTTATCCTGTTTGTTTTAGTTGTAGAGGATACTTTGGGTTATCCCGTTTGGTTAGGATACTTTGGTTTATCTTGTTTGGTAAGTGATACTTTGGTTTATCCCCTTTGGTCAGGACGCTTTGGTTTATCATGTTTGGTTCGGATACTCTGGTTTATCTAGTTTGTTGCGTATTTATATCTATTTCTGCTTGATGATGTGCTTCTGCTTGATGTCGAATGTCTTCTCCAACAATTATTCATTAGTTTTACTTTATTGTTTATTAGCTTTTAATCTCCAGTTCGAGCTTTCGTGATTTCGTTGCTCGGACTGCGGAGGAGTGTTAACCGTATATTCTAGATAAGTTCAATAGTTGTCATTAGTGGATAAGCACAAAGTTATTTGTATAATTATGTTAGTTAGCTTATTTAGTGAGTTTACCCAAAATAGATCATGTAATGTCCTATATGTATCCTTCCTTTTGGTCTGTAATGATCAACGGATCAATTAAATCATTTTCTCCTCATTCATATCGAGTATCTTACAATGTGCGCAATTGGTGGTAATGAGATAGAGGATAGAGATCATGTTTTTAGTAGCTGTGAAGTTGCAGTTTCTACGTGACGAGCGGTGTTATGTTGGTTACGTTTGTCAGCAGTCACCATGGGGACTATTGACGACACTATGCAACGGGTTGACTCGTGTTGGATGTCGGAGAAGAAGAAAAAAGTAACTGAAGCGGTGTGCCTTACGACAATATGGAAATTCAGGAAAGCTTTTTTTTTTCAAAAATCAAGAGTTGCGCAAAGAGTATATAGTAGACTACATTAAAGAGTTTGCTTTCCTTTGGATTTGTAATCGTTGGAAAAAAAGTGTGTATAGCTGGATAGACTGGCTAAGAAACCCTACTATTGAGATGCAATTTTGTAGCTTCTGGCTAGTTTTTGTTTAGAGTAAATTATACGGATGGTCCCTAAGGTTTGTTAAAAATTTCACTCGCAGTCCTTAAAAGTTTAAAATTGCATGGATAGTCCCTATCTCTAAAAATAATAACACTTATGGTCCTTTATTTAACTGGTGTTAAGTGAGTTCCGTTTTAATTTACACTTTTAGCCCTTTTGGTTAAAGATCGTTGCCTCGTAAGTCCTTAATCATAACGGACGTTTATAATTTAAAGATTTTCGACTTTAGGTACGTTTTTATACATTTTCTTACGTTTTTTCAGCCGTTTCAAATATCTATACATTATATATAAGAAGAGGGATGCCACATAAAATGCCACTTGGCATCCCATAATGTCAAGTCATATTTCCATGTCATCATTATATTTATGTGGCATTTTTTTTATTTTTTTAAATGACATGTGGCATTTTAATTAATATATGTACAATGTGGCATTTTTTTTATTTTTTTAAATGACATGTGGCATTTTAATTAATATATGTACAATTTTTTTTAAATAAATTGTAAATTTCGTTTTATTTATTTTTTTTTTTTTGTTATTTTTGAATTTTAAAATTTTTTTATTAAAAAGAAGACATTTGTTCGAGTTGAACTTGGGCCATTCATGTGTTTTGTAAACAACTTACCACTAGAGTAGATTGTTTTTTGATTTATATCTTTCAAATCAATATAAATAAGGAGATTATAAAAAAAGTTATGGAATTTTTATTTTAGGTATGTATTTTTTGAAGATAACAATTAAAATAAATTATGATATATATTACCTTACAAGATAAATATACCATATATATTTTTAACCTAATTTTTCTCTATAATACCCTATTATTAACTTCATAGTCATAATAATAATAGGTTCAGTGACCTACAATCCGTATTGAGTTAACAGATATCGGATAGCAAATGTTCTTATGTATGGTATGTGGCAGCAATAACAACGAATCAAATGGTCACAGTGTATGTTTAATTGATTGTATGATTCTCTTTGCCTGCATCTTATGTTTAGTAATTCACCTAATGCTATTTAACAATATTCATTAATGTAAAGTGACATCTGTAATTATATCGACTAATATTGATGCAGGTTGCTGAGCCATTAAGAGCCATGGTATTGGGAGCTCCCCTTGAAAATGCTTGACATCTTGCTCAATGCTATGACATAATACGTCAAGAGGCCGAATCGCAGGTTTTTATCTGAACTTGTTATACATCATATATACACTTTATTATAATGTTATTATATAACTAAGTTAGTAAGGTACCATCAATACAAATTGGATATCGTTAATAGCAGGATCGATTATGTTGAGGTTAGTTTTTCTTGCATCTTATATGTATTGTTTTTAGAATAATTTGATTACAGACATGAAGGGAGTTCAGGGGCCAAATGTGGACAAGGTTTTGGAAGTTTCAAGCCTATATAAACAAATCATATATCATTCATTATGCATTCTTTTGGTGTGGTTTTTCAGCCGACGCAAGGGGAAAAAAAAGCAGTTCGACAATAGTGTTTAGGGTTACGTTTGTACTTGGCCATGGAGATCCCAACCGAAAGGTAACATTTTCTCCTAAAGAGTTTTATAGTATATGCTTTGTTTAGTTACAAATGATAAAGCAAGTTTAAGATTAAGAAATAATTATAGCTTGAGGGACATTATAACATATTCATGAGCTATAATTATGTGGAATAATGTTAGGCAAGTGATTAAAGTATTAAGTTTTATGGGAACTGTATGTGCATTAAAGTATTAAGTTTTAGATCTAATATGTGGAAGGATCTTAGAGAGGTGAATTTTGTTTGGCCAACTTGGGCAAAGGGTCGCTACATTGGGTGGCATATGATATTTTATCTGAAAAAATCATAATTCTTTCATTTAATTTATCAACTGAAAAGTTTAATGAATTCCCGAACCCAAAATGTGAGTTACCAATCTAAGATTGCTCAAGACTACGATACCTCCCAGGCACCACCACCGACCACCACGATTCACGCACCATATATATATCCGGCTACTCATTTTAAAGAGATTAAACTTTAATCAAATGTTCTTCTTTTTTGGGCTAATCAAAGGTATGTTTTGGTTTAAAAATTAATTAATAGATAAGTGTATGATGAAACTCAGTTATATGAAGAAGGATCCTCTTTCAGTGATCCCAGTGGAGAATGACATCCATCTGCACCATTATTGACGAGCTTGATACGACTACGGCTACGAGCTCGGTACTTCTGCGGTAAGGATTTTGTGTTTTTAGATTGGTTGATATTTTCCTGCAAAACAATGGAACGAGTTTTGACTGATGGGAGTAAATCGATCACCCACCATGACAACTGGGATTTTGACTACTACGAGTCAAATAAAACTGAAATGGGTCAAGTGGGTCAAAGGAACCAAAAGCTTACTTTTGCAAGTTTGTTTTTTTGTTCTCCTACTAACAAAAAATTTGGGAGGCTTAAATAAGTTTTTGCTATGCTTTATATCGGATTTGCTTATTTCGTAAAAAATATGTTGATACGCAGAATAAGTGATTAAAAGATACCGAGGCGGCTCATTTGCCTGTATTTCAAGGTTTTAGGTTAGATGTAGAGGTCTAAGGGAGTGTTTGTTTTAGATTTTTTAAGGGGCTTATCAGATGATATAGTCAAAATAAGCCCGTTGCAGAACGATTGGGACACCAGCAAACAATCGGTGATCTCAAAACATTTTGCGCCCCTTATTTGTCAAAAAAAATAGTGGTATGTATATGTACAACAAACTCTATGGTTTTAAATGTGGTTATTAGATTATAGTTCCATTTTATGGGCATGTTGAAGTAGGTATGTGTGAACCTTCGAAAAGCGATTGAACGATACTCTTGGAATTTATACCCACTACATAAGATTCGACATCTATGTATGAGCAGCATATATTCCACTGGTACGTTTTTTACTGTATTGGAATATGAGATTTGTGGATACATTTAAGCACGCTTTTGTGCTTATTAGTTATTAATTTAATTTCTGGTTGGTGCACTTCCGAGATACCATTAGTTTTATCTGATCCGTGGGGTGATTGTTTGGCCCTCTGAACAGATGTACCAGAATGACTATTAATATTCTCAATCCCAGTTGAACTATCTAGCAGATTCTCAACTCTTCTCTCGGTCTTTGAAGACATATGTATCTACAAAATATACATGACTCGAAGAAACTGACATAAACGCTGAGGTGTTTTGATTCTTAACTATGCGTTATTAAATCTGAACACATATTATGAGTTGTTGACGAATTTTTGATGCAGGATGTTAATTATCAGTTGTTTAGAGCCACAACATAGAATAAAAAAGAAATACCCCACGCATCTGAAGGTATTGAAATCGAACCAGAGGTTTGTATTGATATTTATTTACTTAATGTTGTTGCATATGGTTTTTCTTTAGTTCTAAATTTGTTGTGCAGCCTTCTTGGCATCCGTCTCTACCAGCAGGTATTTGAACATAACGATACAATGCATGTTACATTTACTTGACAACCAAAATTGCAAAAGAGGGAGACCGATATGTTGATGGAGCGGTTTTAGCAGTTACAAGTATTTTACCCAGATGTTCAAAAGGAGATAAACCTCCAATTCTTAGTTAAAAACTAAAAGTTATGAAAGTCCTTCAAACATTCTGCCAAAACATTAATGTGTTGTTGATGTAAGAACATTTATATTGATGTGTCATTCAGGCCGACTATGTAATCACTTTAATGTTCTACTCACTTTTTAACTCAACTTTTGCAGTTTAGGAAGGCATTGCCAAATAAATCTTCCACCAAAGACCACCAAAGAGACTCTTGCGGTTAAAAGACAAAAACGCATCTGGGAGTGTAATTGGACTAGAAGTCACCGACAAACCAATAATGTCATGACGGACATAGGTAGAAACCTTTTAACTATATGTTTATGAAAATATTAATGTGCGGATATGGGTTTGATGAAGCTATAAGATGATGAAGCTATAAATATGACACAAACCAATAATGTATTTGATTTTTTGATACATTTAAATATCATGATAATTCTATTTACATCTATGCTACATCAAATGGTCTTGAGGGTGCTTGATTATTCACGGACTCGAAGACACCTATTAGTGATTGTTGGTGATGACGGGTCTATTCATCCGTGGGATACAACTGGGGGCAACCCAAAGGTCCGTCTGATGAAACTTTATCCCACTCTTTATTAACTTTATTCAGTTTTATGCGCGACGTCGTGATGACCTTTATGATTTATACAAAGCGCATTTACCATATAACATGTATGCAATGTTGACATTTACGCATTGAGGGTATTTGCTGTTACACTTTCTTAGCCTTATGATTTTTATGGGCCCATTAACCGAAATGCAAGTTTTCTAAACGGTTTCAGGCAAAACTTCATGAACAACTTGCGGTACATACATACTATTATTTTCCTCTTAATCATATTACTGAAATTGAAACAGCATCGGTTCATATGTGCAAGTAAGTAAACACATGCTTCGTGTTCTTATTTTAAAGTACACATCAGTATGTATTGATGACTTTTGGATGTAAATGTAACATGTGTATCAACAGTCCCTACTCTTTAATCTCAATGTTAATACACTCATGTGCGAATTAAAGTAACCCTTAATTAGCTGTATCTGTGGCGTATTGATGTGTCAAGAATGAGAAGGATCCAAGAATTAGTGCTTATTTTGTAAATAAATGTCTCTACTATTTTATGGTTTTTACAGATGTGGCCTGGTTATCCTCTACACCTTCTTTGAACAGGGTATATCAATTTGAGCCAGGGAACAAATAATAATGGTAGCACATTGGTACATCTGGAAATTTAAGAACCATATTAATTGTGTGTTCGTGAACAGATGCTGGTGCCAGGGGTTAGTGGGACAGAGAGATATGGAAGGCATTGACAACCAGGTAGTGGATTCCAATGAAGTGTGGTCTGCCACAATGGGTGGACTCGATTGGCATTAATCCAACATCCAGTTGATCATTAACTAAACCAACACGGAAATGGTCCCAGTTAGGTAATACAATGGTTTGAATCCTAAAAAGGTACAACTTTTGTGTATGTTATGCTTAACTCAAGCAAGTTATGTTTGTAATTTTGTTTGTGGAATGTCATTATTGCTACAGAACTTGTGTATGAAGGACTGTGACAGTAAAAATTTCGTTGAAATGGATTGCCAAGGGTTTGAAATCTGGGAAAACATGACATCCGAGGTACTAATTTTGTGAAAGTTTTAGTAATGTGTTTTTAGTTTTCTTCTGATCTTTGAACTCATATAATACTTACACTTTTGTACTGTTGTTTTAGGAAAAACTATTATATAAACTTAAAGCTAAGAAGGTGATACTGATCATAGCGACAAGCTACTTAAAGAACCTGAAGATCAAATGTATTCATATGTAAGTGTTATTGAGAGATGGACTGATGCTCTTGAAATAAGTACTTATATTCCGAACCTTGAATTAAATTAAACATTATTGATTCACCGATGGTGTTTCTATATCCGTTTGTATTTACTTTATGCAGTTACGCAGGCTTAATTAAAGTTCATTGAACTTGCTCTTTGACTCTATATTTGACAATGGTAGTGAGTTTTCTTGTGATGCTAATTTAGTAAAAGAAATAACTTTTATATAATCAAATGCTGTTTGCTTTTTTTGCAAATTATTTATCTAGAGATGGTAGGTAGCACCTCTTATGAATGTTCTTGATTTACATCTCCACATTTTAATCGTTACTACATATCTAATACTATTATTTTGATTTGGTCAATCGTCAGGGAATGAGCCTGCTGGAGTTAGAGGATGAGGTTCAAGATGACCTAAAATGCGCTACTGGTGAATTTGTTAAGGAGAGTGATGCTGCAAATAAGCTGAATCCTATTATTCAACTAACTGGATTTAGTGACCCGGTTTATGCTGAGGCATATGTAACTGTTCATCACTATGACATACACGAGATAAGTGCGTTTATGAATTCTTACGCTATTGGATGGTTACAGATGTTAAATGTAACAGTTCGTTTACTTTGTCCTAATTCTGTTGTGTCTGTTGCTATAGGTACTAACGCAGACTCGAGGAATGTTACTGTGATATCCCACCAACTGTTCTAAAGATGGCATACACTTTTATTGGTAACTCGACTTCCATTCAAGAAATGTTCAGGCGTGTGAGTGAGCAGTTTCTGCTATGTTCAGAGAAAGCTTATTAATCATATATAGAATGTGTTGGTTCGGGGGTGGTTGGTTTAGGGGTTGGTTCAAGTGGGTTGGTTCAGCGGATGTGTTCAGTTGGGTATAGAATCAATTATCACAACTGATGTTAATTCACAGGTATGTTACTCATAACTCCTATAGGTTTAATTGTTTTTCTGCGACTTATTTTGAAACTTTTCGGCTTATGTAATAAGTTTATCATGTCATAATTAGCGTACCTTTGACCGTGGGGCTTTTATATTTCAGTTAGAAAATACAATGAAGAACATTTCTGATAGGCTTAAACATAGAATTGAAGGTATTGGTACACGGACATCTCGCCTTGATGAAGTAACATGTAACCTGGATAAGTGTGTGGTAGACGTGAAGAGCTCTGAGGAAAGGTATCAGGGGACGACAGGCAAATGTAGCGTGTTTTACAAGAGGTTTAAATTTCTACATACGTTACTGTTATGGTTTTGTTTACTGTAATCGTGGATTTGTGGATTATAATTTTGTTTTGTTTGCTCTAAACCATTAACAATGTAATCAAACAGAGACAATGTCATTTGACAAGTTGGCGTTAAAAATATAACCCAAATTAACCCATTTTGACATGAGCAGCCATTTAGCTTTAGATGATAATTGATAAACTTGTAAAATAAGTACATTGTGATGGATGTGTTTTACAATTTGTGGGCCTTAAGTTGTATAGTATAAGTTCTTCTGTTGAAGGTGTCATACACACTCTCTTGATACCTGGTTATCTATAAATGAGATGAGCATTAAAAAAATAATGGATCCAAACACATAAATCATCCTGCCTCCTTAATCTTCTACCTCTGATGCAATACCAATAGCTATTTGTTTTTACAATTTACTTCCATTGTTGCTTTTTCTTTATTTGTGGATGAAACCTCAGTTGTCACATTAAGTGTGTCGGCGCATCTTTCATTTTGTTCACTAGAGTACTAGAAATATAACTTTTGAATGACCTAAAATGAACAGTCAATATTCAGATTATGGGAAGAGGCCCTTGCAAACTCATCTATAAGCAAACACTTGAAAGTGATTATTGCTTTAAGGCGATGCCCAACGCCTAATATCCAAGGTTTCAGTAAATGATTGCCTGATAATAGTACTCAAAACTACAAAACAACCGAGAGCTAAATTTGTTGGGTTTCACCAAGCAAATGATTCTTGAAATGTGTATTCTTAGCGGTTGCGACTATTGGCGACTTCGATCTATTTGACCTATTCATTTTTAGTTATTTTTATTCGCTCCCATTAGAGGTGAAACAAAATTAATTGATCAATTTATTAGTAAATGGATCAAAACTGTCTCCTATGTGCACAGGAGTATAACACCCGACTACTCACATGTGTTGTCTTGCTTATCTTAAATTGAAACTACAGAAGGTGCTATTTCTTCACACTGCAGGGGTGGCCGGTACTCGAGGCCATACTGGTGCGAAGCAACAATGGGTCGGGCAACTGTTGTCCAAGCACAACCCGATATGCTTGAAATTGTGCCTGCTGGCTCTTCAAAGGGCAGTGGAGTGCAAATGCTACTTGACCATTTTGGTGTAACTCCGAATGAGGTGTTGTATCATCACATTCGTTTTCTCGATTGAAATTATCTATTTCTCATGAAGCATATTCTTTGGTTTTATGTTGACCTTTTTTTAACCAATGGTGAGCAGGTAATGGCTATTGGTGATGGTGAAGATGATATTGAAATGATTGAATTGGCTTCTTTAGGCATAGCTTTGAGTAATGGATCAGAAAAGACAAAATATGTTGCTAATGTGATTGGTATAAAGAACGATGAAGATGGAGTTGCTGATGCTATCTATAGGTATGCTTTTGAAACTACACATTTGAGCAAAATAACTCGATACCTCATAAAGAGTCTTTTCATAATTTATTGTACCATTGATCTACCTTTGGGATTCCTATTCTTTATTGAGTTAGTGGGCTAGATACTACTAAACATAAAAAAAAGTCTTAGTGATACTCAGATTCAAAAGCTATAGATGAACAAGCGAGTTAGTTTGGGTCTTGAAGCTATAATATTTTAAAGAAAACATTATACATATATTCTTATTTGTTAAGTTTTTGGATTTAGCACAACATTATACATATATAATTGCGCTTTGCAAGTAAAAAAAATTCTAAAAACCAATTAAAAAACAATGTGTAAATATGTTTATTCAACAATTTGGTTAGAGTTTAAAAAAACAGCAATAACTACACTCATCGGTAAAAAAACAATGTGTAAATATGTTTATTCAACAATTTGTTTAGAAACAACACTCACCGGTCAAAAAAGTAACAATTATTAAATCACTTAATACGTTTATTGTGTTGTAAATTTCTAAATATTACATAATACTAACCAAAGAATAATTACAGGTAAATCGGTGGAGTTAAATATGAAGGTTTTTAAAGGAGATGAATGAGAGCATAGAGCCTAAGTGTAGTTTAATGGGTTAAGGAGTGTAATTTATTAGGTTATTGGCGTTTAATTTTCATAGGACATAAACCAAAGTAAAGAAAAAAATTCAGAACCCAACTACCAAACAAAATTATGAGAAAGAGATATGAAACTATGTATTTGGGAAATATATTTAAGGGCTCGAGATTAATAATCATAAGATACATAAGTTATCGAATAACCATTTTTTTTGTTGAGTTCATTATTCACTATATAAATGTATTATAAAATTTATTCTCATGTCTTTGCCTTTGCCCGATAGGAAAGTAAATTATGTAGATAAAAATTAATAAAAAAACTAACTTATAAAAAAATAAAACACACACACATACACACACACACACACACACACACATATATATATATATATATATATATTATGGTAACATCAATCTTTAAATTACTTTTTAGGATATATTTCTTCTACTAAAAACTAAAATTAAAACCACAAGTCATACCGTCCATCGGACGGTTTTTGACACTAGTATATATATATATATATATATATATATATATATATATATATAGGCTTTGGTTCTATTAAGAAGACTTTTAAATTGAGAAGATTGAGAAGAAATTTAGGCCATTGAAATTTCTTAGTTTTAATGTTTCAAAAATATCATTTATTAGTGTGAAAAGGGTATAAAAGTAAATGAATCTTTCAAACATTAATTGAAAATAATGACTCATTCAATTTTCTTAATTTTGGTTCAACCCTATCAAGTAAATCACTGATTCAATAATACGGATATGATTCAAAATAGTAACTAATAAGATTTTTAATTACGATTCACTTATTCGATTATGATTCATTTACTCAATCTTATATATCAAATAATGATTGGAAATAAAACTTTTGAAAGAAATACCAACATATTGGACATGTTCAATTTACAAGTTTTTTAATGGTAAACCATCATGTTTTAAAGTTCAAAACCAGCAACATATGTACAAGTCAACTAAAAGATGGATAATATATTCAACTAAGATTGTCATATATAATACATAAAAGTAATAAAAAGATGAATCATATAGGTGTTAAAGAATTTTATTTAGATTTGCCATTACAGTGAAAAAAAATTTGATTGATCCAAAAAAAAAAAAAAAAAAAATGGGTGTGTGGAACTTTAGGAAGAAAACAAAGAACGAGTTGCAGTTATGGTTTTAAGAATTCGAAATTTTGAACCAAAATTGAATGAGTCATTATTTTCAATTAATGTTTGAAAGATTCATTTACTTTTATACCCTTTTCACACTAATAAATGATATTTTTGAAACATTAAAACTAAGAAATTTCAATGGACTAGATTTCTTCTCAATCTTCTCAATCTAAAAGTCTTCTTAATGGAACCAAAGCATATATATATATATATATATATATATATGTATTCTGAATATTGTATGTGTTTAACTGTTTATTGATATAATAATAGGATAATTTTAATTGTATATAACTTAAGTTTCATGACTCCAAAAGCAAACGATGCGTGTGGTTTTAACGTAGTTTTAAAAGGGTTCGCAAAGGCTCCGTAAATGTTTCGCAAAGTCGTGAGGCTTGGTCATGTCGCCACGTCATGCCGTCTTATGCCACATCTTTTTTTAAACTCGATATATATGAAATATGGTACGAATATATATATTTTCATATTTTGTGCCGCATTATGTCACGTCTTATAAACGCAAAAATTTCTCCTTAGCTGCAAAAACATAAGGCTTGGTCTCACCGTCACGTCACGCCTCGCGCTATTTATAACCTTTGGTTTTAGTAGCAAGACAAGCTTTAAGCAAGTACGCTGCAATAATTATTATTCTAACAATTAAGTGTACTAAATTACAAATGTTCGTATTGTAAAAAAACAATCCTCGATGTTGTTGCTCGCGAATTAAGCATCTGATTTCGAGTAGCAAGCACATCTCCTATACGAAAAATGCAAACCAAAAGGGGTTTATTTCATTCATATATAAATAAAAATGTAAACAAAAAGTAATTAGCATAAGAAGTAATATATAAAGTTACCTGAATGTGATTCATATGAAGTAGCATTAGCTTGAAAAACTTGATCAAGTATAAGAATTAAAATCAATAGAGCTAATTGTTTTGTTTGCAAAGTTAGCTTCATCGCAACAACTAGATCTGATTTTACTTGTTCGAAACGTCATTTATAGTAAAAAACGAGCTGGGTAGCCCGCGCGTTGCCGCGGGAGTGCGTTTGTTTGATAAATTTTGTAATTTTTTTTCTAATATTGTCGTTGTTTTACGTTTATTTATGTAAAAAATGCTTAAGATTTTATTTTTGCGCACATTTTTTTGCGTGAAAGGTAGGAGACAAATCTAAACACATCTCATTTATGCAATAAGTTTAGTATAAGCATAAGGTATTAGATCTATAGAATATCCAACTAAGATGATACACTTTCGTTCAGAAAATCATTGATCTTACATATAGTATCTAAACAATATATAATCAATCATTTGCGAAGTTACAAAACAGCATATTATCAAGCATGTTACCATTTTGCAATAAGTTTAGTATTAGCATAAGGCAACCTCATGCATTTTGATACATTGATTCATAATAAGATATATCTAGTAACAGGCCTATTGAATCGAATCCGTCAAACCAATATGATGATAAGTTTGTGCCTGAAGAAGACAATGGTGATTCATGAAGTAATGCTTCAAGGTCCTGCTGAAGTTGTATATCTGAGATCAGGTTCGACGGTTCCAACGTGCTCATCTTCTAAGACGGGCTAGTCTTGTTGAGCTCGTTTCTTTAAATGTGTGTGCCAACGATTTTGTATTTCATTATCACTTCTTCAAGTCTTCTAGGAAAATATGCAACCATTTCTGACCATTTGACAATTTAAGTGCAAAATTAATAAAAATGCACTTAAGTTATTGGGATATTCACTCTAATGAAAAAAAGAATATTAGTACTTACTTGTTACCAATCTTATGATGTAATTTCCCATTTCTTTGCAAAAGCGCTTGAGAGCATATGCTCCCGGCAGTACATGTGCAATATCTATATAATAACCAACAAAATATTACCGTAATAAGTCAAAAGTAATTTCAACTAATTACAATATCCAAAGTCTAAGTCTATTGATTAAAATATAGTAATCCCAGTTAATTAAAGGTAAAAACCCATCCAACCACTTCAAATAGTTGAGTTGATGTAATTGATACCAAAAAGTGTGTCAATGGTTCCAGTTGACTCGCCCAGATCTTTGGGCAGGCGTTTGAGCACAATTGTTCCTAGCACTTTAGCTGAAATACCTATAAAATAACCAACACAATAAAATCATAATAACATCAGGTTATTTCTTTACTTTTAAGTATAAGTTGTTATAAACAAAACAACAATTTTGTGATATTAGTCTAGATTTCTTAAGCTTGTCTTCCACGCCTAATGTGTTGTTTGAAACAGCCTGCAAGTCCTTATTTTTTTCTGCCCAGATTTGTCTAGCGGTGTTTTACATGAAGAGAGGCTAGTTTAATAAGTTAAAAATGGTAGCTAAATAAAATAAAATAGTAAGATACATATAACCATACAACATAATTGTGGGAGGAAACTCATTAGGCATGAGCTTTATAAAGATAATTTTACACTTTAGCAACAGTTACATTAAATTTGTAGATGAAATTATGTTAAAGGCACACACCTTTCCAACATTCTTATGCATAGATACATTTGGTCTGTGGTGCGGCACCTATGCCTCCAAACCAAGAACCAAGTGTGTCCCTCAGCCCATTACTCACATTTGTATCTGCAGTCACGCTGTCTGAATGATGTTGCTATTGATGCTCTTAATGCCAATCAGTCCCCACTTGGCGTCAAATTTCTACCGATTCTGTCACTATCTCCATTGTTCTTTCTGAAAGGTTTATGGATAATTATTAATATTAGTATGACCGGATTCGAACTCGAGACTTCGGGATTGCACACATTACGTATGAGAATTGATGTAAATAATTAATATAAATAAAACGTTATTATTATTAATTATTAGTCACGAAATAAAACATAACGATAGTTAAATAATTAACGAGGTTTGGTTAACGGTCGTTAAATATTAACTACGAGGACTAGAGATGAAATTAGATGACAAGAAAAGTCTAGAACCCCTCTTGGGTTGGCTTGGCCGGTCGTGGCTTCTCAAAAGCCCAAGGGAGGCTTTTCTTGGTCACCAAGTTTTGAGAATGTATATATACAAACCCTTGTATTCATTCTTAAACTAATCTTGGATCACCAATATACCTAATTTCTCTCCTCCTCTCTCCCTCTTTGTGTGGCCGGTCGAAACACCCAAACCCCAAGGGTTTTCGATTTTGCTTAACTCAAAGACACAAGTGTTTGGTTTTATTTGTGATTCAAGGAACTAGCTTTTCACATCAAATCGCTATTAGTACGTGTGTACAAGAACGAAGGACAAGCACACTTGAGCTTGTAATCTTGGTGGTCGACTTTTGGTTGGGTCGAATTTAATAAACCCTAAAATTAGGGTTTTGGGTTTTGGTTCTTGTTCAATCATCATTTGATTCTTGAATTGCTAAAAGGTACGCATTTTCTTGTTTGGTTAATTATTTACATATATTATTCTTATTGTCTTCCGCTGCATGCTTTGATGATGTTATTTGATTTTATATAATTGTTATGAGTATTAAATCCTAACAGTGGCATCACGAGCCGTTAATATGATGTAATTAATTACCGAAACACATAAAAATTGAATCTTTATGATTATATGCATGTTTTTTATGGTTTCTAGGGTTTTGAATTCGAAACCCTAATTTTTTATGTATAGGGTCGATTACCCTCTATTTATTTAATTAGGTTTTAATTTTGTAAAACTTGTAGAAACCCTAGGATTGCATGTTAATTTTATGTGGTTAATTAATGAATAATTGTTATGTGCCATGTAATATGCGTATCTTGGGTGATAATTGTTATGCGGAATCCATGGTGGAACATGCATGTTTTGCCATGGAGTATTGTTATGCTATAAATTGTTTAGTTGATACACACATGTTTTATTTATTTGATAATTATTGAATTGGGGAAGACCTCAATTATAACTAATAAAAATTCGTTATGTGCTAATTGGTATATTATTAACTTTGGCTTACGCAATCGACTTGTCGATGTATGTGGCTCATCTACCTTGTAGTTGAAAGCCCTAGTTAATGTATGCATTTATTTACGCCTAGAATTGTTTATTAGAGTTTATCGAAATAATTATGCATGTGGCTAATTGTTTTTACATATGTTAAATTGTTTAGTTATATGTTTATATTATTTGAGTGTGTTTAATTTTTATTAAAATGCTTTTTTGTTTATCTATTGTTTTGACATGTTAGTAAGCAAAAATGGTTTTTATGAATAGAAAATTAAATGAACTAAATAATGGTGAAACTGATTTGTTATCTAAGAATTATTCTTGAACTTTTAATCGATTGATGCGACTGTACTAAATGGTTAGAACGGCTCACCCACTAGAACAAACTAAAAAGGGGTTAAAAGAAGTGCGCACAGTCACACTGAAAGGATGTCTAAGGTTATGCTTCAGCGCTTACCTCGTCCTCCCTGTGAGTTCGATTGGAGCTACCTAGTATAACCATTCTATGTACGAAGCATCTTAGTGCAAAGTTGTAAGTTTCTCAACGCATCGATTAAAACTTTGTAGAATTTAATCTTAGCAATTAAAATACAAGTAAGTTTCTTTTGAAAATTTTGTGCTATAAAGTTGTATGCATGCTTCTTTATACATAAGTTTTGATTACACGTCAAAAATTGTACCCTTTAAAATTTAAGTTTATGCCATCTAATGATATGAAACACTTGAAGTTGTAATTTAGTTAAGTGAGACCTTGATCTAGATTACAATAACGAGGTGAATTATTTAGTTGTGTGAGACCTCAGCTTTATGATTTGCAGTTTCTAAATTAGACAACTTAATTAAGTTGTTAGTGAGACCTAAGACTTAAGGCATAAGATGGGATGAAACATGCTTACGTTTTGCATTAATTGTTTTGGCAAAATTGTAAATCCTATAACTTTTGGAATTGAAAACTTGTTTGTCAATTATCGTTTTTCAACGATTACCTATTCTATGCTTTCATCACTAGCAGATCAACTGATGTGGTGATACTATGATAATGAGGATCCAAAATTCAAGGAAAATACTATGGTTAATATGAATATTGACCAAAGGGTATTTTATTTTCTTGAAAGACTTAATTATCGAAAATACTAAAAATTGAATTTTGTTAATTCTTTTGATTGTATTAATGCAACATTAAACCGTAAACGTGGTTTGGGCTTTGGTAAATTCATCTAGTTCTGTTTTCAAACAAATGTTTGATCAAGAAAAATTTACTAAAAGACAAACATAAACTCTTTTCCATGGAAGAAGAGTGAGACTCAATCTTATTCCTTTTCATGATTGAGAAAGGTATGTTAGGAATATTAGAATTGTCTAAATTCTAATATAACTCATAGCAACTTTAATAGTTAAGAAAATTGCACACCATGTTTTCCTTAAGATATTTCATTACCCTCTGTTGGTGATTGAATTCTTATATGACATTTTGGTCAACTAGAAAATATGTTTGACATTATATGAGTTATTACATTAGAATCTAGACTAATTACGCAAAAATTGGTAAAAGACAAACTAGTATATTTTATCTAGTTGGTTTTGTTTTGACTAATTGAAGGTGCTATACATCATTATGGCGATGGTAGACCTATTATGGAAGAAATTGCATGCTCAATTTTTCAAGTTAATAGCATTGATGGATAATTCATCATCTACTGAGTAGAATACACTCTTTTAGTACCTAAGTAATTGTTACGAATGGTCTTACAAAGGGGTAGCAACGTAATAGCACGCTATTTTCACTGGTTAATGAAACACTTACAATGTTGTCAAATCCAGTGGGAGTATGGTGTATTAATGAATAAGACATTATTGTAACGTTGTCTAATTCAGTGGGAGTTACAAGTTATTATCTTGGTAATAACTCAGATTATTTCTAGATTTTCTTGAAATAATACATTACGTTCAAAAATGTAGACATTCATATTCTCAAGGATAGTCATGAACGTTTCCTTGATAATTAGGTGCTCCTACATCTACTTGTAATGCTTATATCTCTACGACACTATCATATTGCTCACATAAACAAATGACTGTCATGGTGTTTATCTATTATATGATGTTGTTCTATGCACAAGTGGGAGAAGTATTTATTGTGTGCATAGGAACAACACATACCAATATGATTAATGGATTCTCTTGATCGTAAGGTAAAGAGATTAACGTTCTAATAAGATTGTCTTGCTTAAAGAACATGTGTCAAGATTATAACATAGACTACTTTTATGTCTTATGTCATTCAAATCATAGAAACACTTGAAGTTACATTTTAGTTTAAGTGAGATCTTGGCTAGATTGTAATCTCAAGGTAAATCTCCACTTGTCGTGGGATCGGGCGTGGATGCTTTTACAAGTTTCTTAAGTTGGACACTTCATGGAATGACATAATTAAATAAAGTAATACTATTTTAAATATTTATGTATTTTAAGAATGACATAAATAGATAGAGTAGTATATTAACTTGAAAATAAATTAATTGAAACCATGATGTGGTGTTCATAATTACTTTAAATTATAAATGTTTATGTCATGAAGTCTTTTCATTATTACAAGACATATAATATAAAGTAATACGTTAATTTGTTATGTCTTCTTATTAAGACATAAAGTCATTGGTAAATGACTTATAACGTATAATGAGATTATAACTGTTTATGAACATGAAGTGACTTGATCAAAAGTACTTGAGTTATAAAGCATGCAATTGGCTTGGAATTTTATTTTACCATTAAGAAGATTTAATTGGTAAATAGGTAAGCCAAAAGGAATACGTTTATCTTACATATTGTAAGATTGTCTTACAATATTAATTCTAATGAAATACTGTATGTATATGGAATGTTCAGTTAGAAGAATCAAACATTTGTTACATTGTTTGATTCAAGATAACTATATCTTCTTTTCTTCCAAAATTTATCAAGGTTAGAAAATTGAGTATTGATTGGATATACTTAATAAACTCAAACCTAGAAGATTAATAAGACACCATTTTAGTAGGGAATGTGATGAATCACATTGAGTCTTATATTGAAGTTTTGAATTGTTAAAACTACTTATGGAGTAGGTTATTAACGAACAAGATTTACGAACTGTCAATGTGTTTTGTAATATCCCAAAAGAAAACAATTTGGTGTTGTTCTACTTGCTGATGTATTGTAGATAGTCTTTAAATTACAAAAGCAAGTGGGAGTTTTGTTTAGATCTTGATGAGATTAAATTACAATTACAAAACACATAATCTTCTAAAATACACTAGTAAATATCATGATGAGGTCAAATATGATATACCTCAAAATGGTGGAATTCTCATTCATAGATCCGCAAGGATATCTCAGATATTTGATATGATGAGAAATATGAATTACAGGATTATGATAAACCTGTTAATCATAATGATATATTACCTAATATTGAATTGTGGTAAATTATTCATACTATGAATGTTAAGATGCTGTCCAAAGAGATAATCAACTTTGTAAACTTGGTTTATCTTAATAAAGATGAGTTTCTTCAAAGGAAGGAAAACCCTAGTGGTTTAAATTCTTTGTGTAGAAATCATATGGACAAAATTGTACATATGTTTAATGCATGACTTGTGACAAGATTATTAATCACACTTAAGCAATTAACTGTTATTGAACATTCTTTCCTTGGCACATTAAATATATAATGATTATGATTGTCATACTTAATTTCATTTATATGAAATCTGACAATGAATATCAAAAACTCTTTGTTGTGTGATTGCTTTTGCGAGGACGATAAGCAATACAAATGAGTTTTATGAATTCACATAATCTTTGGAAATGTACAAATTGCAAGAATTCATGAATGGATATATGCATGCATCTAGGAGATGATTCTTATGTTTAACTATTAAATCCAAGTTTTGGTTTAAAAAATTAAAATAAGATAATTTCTAAGTATTCTTGAAAACTAGTGGGAGTATTGTGTTCATTTTCTTTAAATCTTATATGTTGTGGGTAGTAACATTCCATCTAAGCTAAATGTTAAGTTTTAGTTTGGAATGGAACTTCACATGAAAGATTTAGAAAATAAGACATACAACCTTGGAATATATGTTTATTATTAATAAACATATGCGGTATTAAATAATGAGTCTAATAGAACATGATATATCATTTGTAAAATGGATATGTAGAACATGAATAAAATCTTAGTTTAACACAAGGATTTTTCATGAACATCATGTGATTGTTGTATCATGCTTGAAGGCAAGATGATTTGACAACATTGATATCTAATGAATTTATTAGAATGAATATTCTAATAGAATATGTTTGAATTTAGAATTACATTCCTCAACCTGGATTTGCTCTCAAAATTCTATAGATGAGCAATACAGCAATTGTTGCGTAATTGTCATAGCCAACAAACTTAAAAGTTTGGAAGGCATCAAACATTACACTGTAGATATTAAAGTTTACGATATTTTTTAAAGAGCATATTGTTGTTTGTATACAATGATGCTGGTATAATTGAGATGACACTCAATACTAGTCATGGGAGGATTTCATCCTTGTAAATGGCCATGTAAACTAGTTGTGCTCAACTAAGAGCATAGTTGCATTATACAATAAAGAATAAGAATACTTTAAACTTTAAAAATGTTTGAAAGTTTGATTGTCATAAATTGGTGTTTGAGGATGTCACACACTTTATGAAATATTATGTGGCAATATCAAGATATTTTGAATGCACACATACAAGAACTTCACTAGTTGAATTCTTTAGATAAGTATTCTCAAAATTCCGATAGATCAAAGTTAGTTGAAATTATGCCTTGTCAACAAGTATGATTGTCATTACTTGAGACATAATTCATTAACCAGTATTATCATGCATTGATCTATTTAGTATTTGGATAAGGGATGTTTTGAACAAATATTATTTAAATGAAATAAAATATTGGTTATGTTTATTTTCATTTTCTTAATATTATATCCTATATTTGCATGTTTAATCCGTGAATAACTTATGTTATTCTAAATAGTCCGTTGTCGATCAATGATGTGGGAATGTCATTGAATTAAGACAAATCTGAGTTTTGGTGGAATATACTTTTAAAGTATATTGATGCGTGGGACATACCAGATTCACATGATATTCAATGAATTGAATATAGGACTTATCCCAACTTTACATGATGATACTTTATGGATCTCTGTCATTAAGTATATCATGAAGTGTTTATCCTCAGACTTGAGATACCAGATAACTGATATGAATGTAGTGCATTTGTGTAAGATAGTCTAACGCTATCCGTAACCGGTAGTTATAAGGGCTATTTTCGGAAGTGTTGCAAAATTCATGAGTTATGTTTGTAGTCAAGAGAATTTGTTCATTTGAATTTGTTTCAAAGCATAATACTATATTTGGGCCCCTCGTAGGGTTGACAAGATGTTTGTATGGCCATACCCAATATCTATCTGGAATACGCTCGATGATTTTGTAATCTTGTTCAATCGAATACAACGAGAAACAGAATATTAACTTATGAAATGACTTGATCTATATTCATAGTTAATGTAGTATTAGTAACAAAAGGATAAGTAAAAATGATGAATCATTAAATGGTTTTTTCCAGGAGACCATACTCGATTTGATCTGGGGGCATTGGCGTGTGAAAGCTAGACTAACCAATGTCATTACTATATTAAGTAATATCCAAGTGGGAGCTGAAAGGTTTATGGATAATTATTAATATTAGTATGACCGGATTCGAACTCGAGACTTCGGGATTGCACACATTACGTATGAGAATTGATATAAATAATTAATATAAATAAAACGTTATTATTATTAATTATTAGTCACGAAATAAAACATAACGATAGTTAAATAATTAACGAGGTTTGGTTAACGGTCGTTAAATATTAACTACGAGGACTAGAGATGAAATTAGATGACAAGAAAAGTCTAGAACCCCTCTTGGGTTGGCTTGGCCGGTCGTGGCTTCTCAAAAGCCCAAGGGAGGCTTTTCTTGGTCACCAAGTTTTGAGAATGTATATATACAAACCCTTGTATTCATTCTTAAACTAATCTTGGATCACCAATATACCTAATTTCTCTCCTCCTCTCTCCCTCTTTGTGTGGCCGGTCGAAACACCCAAACCCCAAGGGTTTTCGATTTTGCTTAACTCAAAGACACAAGTGTTTGGTTTTATTTGTGATTCAAGGAACTAGCTTTTCACATCAAATCGCTATTAGTACGTGTGTACAAGAATGAAAGACAAGCACACTTGAGCTTGTAATCTTGGTGGTCGACTTTTGGTTGGGTCGAATTTAATAAACCCTAAAATTAGGGTTTTGGGTTTTGGTTCTTGTTCAATCATCATTTGATTCTTGAATTGCTAAAAGGTACGCATTTTCTTGTTTGGTTAATTATTTACATATATTATTCTTATTGTCTTCCGCATGCTTTGATGATGTTATTTGATTTTATATAATTGTTATGAGTATTAAATCCTAACACTTTCTTGGGCAGATTTTCAAACAAAGAGCTTTCCTGACGTATACAATAACGTTTATAGTCAGTCAAGCTTAAACATTATACACTTTTAACCTGATCTTTCAAAAAAATTTGATTAAATGGGAAAAAATGTACTTGAATTTAAGTCATGTAATAGTCAGAACATGATCAAATAAAAAAGAACTTGTCTTTTGTATTCTCTATCAAAATCTTTAAACCCATGTGGCTACAAACATTCACAAACCAACAAACATCAGTCAATCAGGTAAACTCAGACTCAAACTGACCAGGTGTGCAGACGTGATAAAACAGCTGCAAATAAAAGGGCAAGTGGAGGATTAAGTAGAGGCACAAACCCGAAACGACACATCATCCAACGTTGTTTTATAAACTAAAGGAACTCATAAACCATCCCAATAGTAACTCATAAATGCATAACTCAGAAACCATTCACACGTTCCTTTATAAATCATTCATTATGTGAAGCCCTATCTTTATTTCCAAAACACATTAGGTATTTACATAACTGGTAAAAAATGATCCAACCAACGAACCTTATTAAACGGTTAATAAAGTGGTCGCCGCACTTTTAATTCTACTAAATAGAAGTTGATAGGCTCATCAGGCATTTGTGATAACTTTTACTTCTTCGTCTCCAGCTTGCCTTTCTTCTCTGCAAGCTTCGACTTATGGTCTGCAAGCACTTCAGCTTGCATTTGTATTTTGATTAACCTGAAGAGAATAAAAACAAAACAATAGTGATCTATATTCTAATTTAGATACATGTAAGGGCCTGGTAGATTAGCTTATTTGTTGGCTTACCGGTATACTGGAAATTTACGAATCCACTTCCATTAGCTTCTAAGCTTATCAATTGCAACCACATTCACAACTGGAAAACATCTACACACTTGCTCTAATGGTAACTGCGAGGCTGCAATATAAAGTTTTTTCATCATGATTCACAATATAATCTTGAAAAACAGGTATAAACAAAAACACACACACATGCTTTTCATCTCAAGCATATTGTTGATAGTTATGCTTTGTATTGCACATAAAATCAATTTAGTAGTTTGGATTAAATTTTAACATAATGCAAATTGTTTTTCATAGTATTATTTCTCCCCTGATCACAACAACCAAATTAACCAATAAAGAATGGCATTAAGGATCCAAAAAAATGCATTACTTATCTTTATTCGGACATCAATAAGTCATAATTGATCACATACTTGACGTCGTTGATACCTGCAAATAATTCATAATCAAATCAGCAATGTGAATGCAGAAAAATGATTATTGAGCATGTATCTTGGAAAGTCATAACACCATTCAAGTGATTCCGGAATACTGATCCCATATGTGTGTCATTCGAAATGCATACATGTTCTAGACTGGATAAAAGTACCACATTGCTGCAATTCCAGTATTATATTTGGCCTTAATATGATGAAAGAGATGCACAACAATGACGGTAGAACAAAAAGCGAAAGATTTGGCTAGAAAAAAATAATAGTGATCATAATGAAGATCTAGTTCAAGGATCAATACGACTTACCCAGCAATGTTTTGCCATCATATTACAAATTTTGGGTCTGCTCCGCATATGCTCAATCCTACTCTGTCCAATTAGTCAATTACTGCTGCCAATAAGTAAATGATAAACAAATCACTTAAGCCATATTATGAAATAAACAGGTCTTTTTAATACAAACCATGTCAACCAAGGCTTTTTTTTTTTTTTTTTTTTTCTTAAGTATTATCATTCATAATTATGATTTCACCATGGTAACTTAAAACTTACAGTGAATGTATGTTGGGTCGGCAAAACAGCGTACAAATTTCAGTGCAAGCAAAAATCTTTGGTGTACATCATCTGGGTCATTGTACATTTTTTTGGGGTCTGAAACATTAGAATTTTCATGTTAACCAAACTAATATCTGATAATCAGTTTTACAAAGCCAACTAATTGCGTGAATTGTATTTATGGTAATAATGGTGTTTAACATTTAAAACTCAACTATATATAATGAGCACATAGGACACCCGTAAGCTAAGCTCGTAATGACAACATCACCAACTCTCGCGCACCAATAAAGATTTACCAACTAAAGTTGATTACAAATGTATTCAACAGGCTACAAATGCAACAAAAAGGCAGATAAATTAACCTATACATTTCAAGACAAAAGTATCCAACTGAGACAAAGACAGCTCTTACGACTTTTAAAGCTATCGAATACGTCACCTACGTCCTTCTAGGATTCCTAGTTATAATTAAAATACATTTTTTGGATTTATATAAGCATAAATTAGATCAATAAAATGGCAATAAATCTTATCACAATTGTTTTGTTTTAAAAAAAGGCCAAAGCTTAAACTGTATTTTTTTTTTGGCACAATTAGCTTAATATACCCAAAACAAACTCATAAATCCAAAACACACACATATGGGATGTTTGTTTAAGCTTATATGTGGCTTATGAGTTTATTTATGTTTCGGCCTATATTTCATAAGGCTCAAATTTGCGGCTTATTTTGAGAATTGTGGGCTTATATAAGTCTATGATAAACTTACATAAGCCCATAAGTCTCATAATAGGCCGGAAACTTGGTCTTATGTAATATGAGCCAAAGTCAAATAAGCTTATAAGCGCACATATAACCTTAAACAAACACCCCTATAATATCAACTGCGAATTAATGTTTACCGTAATTCGGAGATCAAACGAAATAAGGGCTTGTATCTTTTAGCTACAATTAGCTCCATAAAACCACTGAAACACTAAAACCAATACATACGCATTATACAAAACAAAACCATAAATGAATAATCGAAAAATAAAGTCAAAAATTACCAGCACCAATAGTAGCAGTAGGATCAGGTTTCATCAAGTTGCTGCAATCCAAAGTATCAAAAAAGCTAACCCGTCAACTACGATCGATGGATACGATCACGGACTGAACAACAGGTCTTCGCATCACCTGTTAAAAACAAACATCAGATTAAGGTAATTTTTTTATTAAAAAAAAGACATATCTAATAATAAATAATATACTTTTAGTAACATCAAATAAGACGTAATGATCACCCGCGAAAAGATCAGCAATCAGCATCATTAATCTACTGGAGTATACCGATGTCAATGGGTCTTGAGATTAACAGATTTTGGGTTCGTATCCCTAGATCGAAGAAAAAAGAAAAAGCAAAAAAATAATGAAAAACTTAAGTATCAATCTTTATAAATATGAAAAATTGAATGTCACCAAATAAACACAAATACTAAGAGTTAAAAACACTTACAATCGTATTGATTTCCAATGACATCAATAGATCTTCAACTTTTTGATTGTTTTTGTGAGAGGCGTTTGGTTTTGTATATGGATTTGATGAGAGGGGTGGTGTGAGATGATCTGATGAATCTCGAATATGGGTTTGTTTTTGTATGTCGGTTTTATCACTGGAATTTTCTAGGAGGTTAGAGAGAGAGGTGTATGTACTAATATTCGGCACATGAATAACCCAAACAAAGGGTGCACTGTTCATTCGGCATCAGAAGCAGAACTTTGGTAGCCAATCAGAGGCAGCCTAGTGTAACAAATGGTGGTAATGACAATCAACAACCAATAGGATTCAAGATTATGATACTAATTATCTTATAATAAACTTGCTTTGTCCAACTCTCCAAACGGCTTTTAGTATATATATAGAATAATTTAAAAAATTGTGATGATTTACGCAACTCAAGGAATTTTTAATACACCGTGAAGACTTTTTCAAAATGTATAAAAGCATATATGTGATTACTAGTTATAAGTCCTATACATGCACGAGTTTACATATAAATCTAATTTATTTTTAAATTTTAATGTAGCATATGGACATATACAAATTTGTCTGTGTTTAACATTATGTAATTATAATATACGTACAATTAATATTTATGCTTTGTATTAATATCTGTTAATATTTTGTAAAGATTTTTGTTCGATGAAAGATTTAACTTTGTTTATCTGACATATATGTTGAGGTTGATGTTGTTGTTTAACTTTAACTATTGATATCATGTTTTACTTGTAAATTAGCATATAATAATTGTTGATGAAGTTAAGATATAAAGTTTATTAAAAATGTTTTTCTGGATATCCTTATACAATCTTTAAATAAGAATTACATAGTCGTTGTTATAAATTCAATGACGTATATTTATTTTTCTATCATCGCAACCTGTGCTTACCGTTTGATATTTATATTCTCGTTAATAACAATTCAGCAATATTTGATATTCGAACTCGTGTACGCGTATATTAAGCTTTTAAAATGAAATAACGTGAGTCCATATTGAACGTATATATAACTTTTTTTTTCGGGATATCTTTACTTAAACTCATAAAGAAGAATAACATGAGTTATCGTATACATACAACCTCTAATATTTATTTACATACACAATAACTTGTGTTTTTCTTTTGATATTTATGACCATGTACATATTTATATTTTTGGATTTAAAATGTAATATATATTTTATTTCTAATATATAAAGTAGTATAAAGTATAAAGGGTGTTTGTTTATTTTTTAAAGTTATTAAAAAACAAGAAAAATTATAATTTTATACTTAACTATATATAGTTTATTTAAAATTTAACCACTAATGTTTTTTTTAATCACCTCCTCCTTTTTTATGATTTTGTTTTCACAAATTTGACACATAAATTTTTATGCATTTTTTTCTCAACCAATTTTAATAAAATTTGACCAAAATCAATTCAATTTGGATTGATTTTTTTTTTCTCAACTCAATTTATTTAAAATACCGTTTAATGAAAAAATAACATTAATAAAACGCAATGTACAAACAACAGCTGCTATACACTCTCATTCAAATATTTGTAACACCATTTCTTAAAAAGTAAATAATAATACAACCTTTTTTTAACATATAGTATAAACTTATTGAACAAAAAAGGTAATAGATTCATGTATCTTGAGAGTTCTTACGCCCCGAAAATAACAAAATTACCTCCAAAATGCATGCTTTCTTATATTTGAACTTTCAAAATAAGAAAGGGATTAAGCTAAAAAATAGCAACGAACTTTTCAAATGTACCGATTTAGTACGCGAGTTTTTTTTGTTTCACTTAGTGTTACGTACTTTCATATTTTATTTTAATTTGGTACGTGATGATGACGTGTTGAAAGTCTGACACGTGTCACCATTTCACGTACCAAATTAAAATAAAATATGAAAGTACGTAACACTAAATGAAACAAAAAAAACTCGCGTACCAAATCGGTACATTTGAAAAGTTCGTTGCTATTTTTTAGCTTAATCCCAATAAAAAAAAGGGCGCAAGTGAGCTCACATAAGATATCATCATCTACTTCTGAGCAATTGTAATTTATCATGCTTGCAACTAAAAATTTAGCCATCCGTAAAGTAATTGTCAACGTAAATATATATTAAATAGACAAACATTGTTATTCGAAAATTTTAATTACAAGATACCCGCCACCGCATCGCACAGGTACCCTGCTAGTCAACGATAATATATATTATTTACACCTACCATCTCATGTTGGCTACAAGAAATTACACTACTTTCATCAATCTTATCCTAGTACCTTATAATTAGGAAGACCTTTTCCTCCATTAAATGCACTAAGACACCAAAAGTTAAAAAATTAAACAATTCAATTAGTCATGCAATATTTACAATTCATTGATGCATAATACAAGTCATGCAAGCTGCTAATTAATAATAATTTAAAAACCCTCTTCAATGAAAAATACAATTAGAAAAACACATTGTACAAATTAAACAAGCTACTAAATACAAAACAAACAAACAAATAAAATAATACAAACTAAACAAAGTTTCTCTAAACTTTTGTCATTGCCTATAGTTCCTAAATGAACAAACTAATCAGTAAAGCTATTACCAAAAAACTTACAAATGAAATAGATTATTAGCAACAAAAAAAAATTTACAGGGTATCCGCAGCCGTATCGCGCGGGGACTTTGCTAGTATCGGTTAATTAAGGCTTTGGCATGTGCATTGAGTTGAAAAAAAATGTTTAGATCTTCTGGGCAAAAGAAAACAAAAAAGATAATGCATGATTGTGTATATGAGAACTATTCTTTGGTTTCTGGAAGCGCGAGAATTGAAAATGGAGCATTAACATAAAAGTTAAACTTAAAATTGTATCTTTCTAAAACATAACAAGAACTATTTACGTAAAATATGACTGCTTTAGTATTATCGTATAACCCTATTAATCAACCTTCTTGTGTATCATGAATTGTTGCAATCACAGCTAAACACTATTTAAGAACTTATATTTAATGTTTCACCTAGCAAAATTGGTTTTGTCATTGAAACATAAGTTGCGCCTGAATGTGGCTAAGGGAATAATGAACATGTTACACCTCAGTGCCACCAAGAAAAGGCCATTAATCATGAACAGGTTGCTGTTGATGCATGCAAGAGTTTCGAGGCTGCCATGACAGGTGCCAATGATATTACTACTAACGTGGGTATTGTACTCAAAATTAGTTGTAGGTGGGTTGATGTTGAGGGCCGGGGGGCAACAATGTGCCAAATGTGAACGTGAGCAATAGTCCAAAATCCTTCGCGAGTTTGTTACTAAGGCGGTTGATACTAAAAGGTAAACTTTAGAGCGTTGGACACGAGCAAACCTACTAATTCTAATGTAGAAGTTCAAATACCTAAGCCGTCTATTTTGGAAGTTCATCCTAGATTTGGTTTCACATTGTACGGTTATTTCGTGGGTAAAAGAGTAGCATTTCTAGTTGTTGAGTACTATGTTAGGAATGCATGGAAGAAGTATGACATAGTTTGATTTATGATGAATTCAAAGGGCTTTTTTTTTTCCAAGTTTGCTTCAATTGAGTGTATGAATGAGGTATTGGAGAATGATCCATGGTTTATATGATCTGCTCCTATTATCTTGAAGAAGTGGATGCTCAAGGCTAATTTACTTATGAAAGATATGAATTTGGTTCCTATTTGAGTAAAAATCCATGATATTCCTATAGTGGCATTTACTGTTGATAGATTGAGTACGGTGGCTACTAAGCTTGGTAACCCGATTATGCTTGACTCGTATACGAGTTCTATATGTTTACAATCATAGGGTCGTATGGATTATGCTCGTGCTTTGATCGATATTAGGGCTGACCAGGAATTAAAGGATGAGATGGATATTGCTATTCCAAATGTGGAGGATAATAATAAGGTTCTTTATACGGAGAAGGTGGAGTACAAACGGGAATCACCTAGATATAGCGTTTGTATGATATTTGGGCATGATGGCATGACATGTCCAAAACGGGTTGTTGATAAACCAATGAAGCAAAACACGGACAATGATGGCTTCCGACAACCTCCTAAAAATGCTTCCCTATGTTCATAAGTGGGTTCTAAGGTTTCATTTTAAACCTAAGAAGCAAGTCTACAAAGCCATCTCCAACAAGAATGGTGCGAGTACAAATGTTACGAAAAAAAACACCTGAAGTGTCTAGCCTTGTGACCTCTACCGCTAAACCTTTTAAGGCACTTGGTATGGTTGAGAAGGATGATGATCTTGGAGCAAATGGGGGTTCTTCAAATGCCATAAGAAAGTGATTAAAGAGGTATTCACTTCGTATATTGATATAAACAAGGTAGGGTCTGAATCAAGTTCGGTTCCTAGTACTTCTAATGAGGCGTATAAACAGGTTGATGATCTGGTTGATGCGGATAGTAACACTGAAGTGTATGAGATCCATAATGAAACTGCCACTTTTATGGCATACACGAGTACTAAAGCTTGTAAAAGTGGTAGTGGAGGGGGAAACAAGAGCTTGTATGAATAATGGAAGGAGGATGATGATAAAGACCCATACGATGATGATGACTTTGATGATTGTGTTTTGACAGATGGTCAAATCGCATTTGCTGTTGCTTTTGATATTAGTCTTCGTGTTCAACTTAAAAATCGTGTGTCATAGGTCTCATAAGTTTGACATGTCATTCTTATTATATGTTAGGTTTAAAGCGCAGTTGGTGTGTTCAGTGGCGGAACCAGGAAATGAGGATGTGGGGGGCAAAATTTTTTTTTGACAACTAACAATAAAATGCGAAGAAAAAACTAGGATCGTAATGATAAATCAAATATTTTTATTTTGAAATGATAGATTTATAAAGCTTTAAAGTGTTGAATTTTGGGTTTTAATATATGGGTGGGAGGCAATTTAATTTTTGGGTGGGGGGCACTTTCGAAAAAATGTCAAAATTATAAAAAAAAAAATTACACTAAAATCTCGACTATTTTGGCTAACCATGGGGGCACTTGCCCCCCATTCTCACTAACTGGATCCGTCCCTGGGTGTGTTTGTGCTCGTCTATTTTTGAGTTGAGTGTAGGACTCATCCTCATCCGTTGTACTTAACTGTTTTTTGAAGTAATAATACCTATAGGAAAACCCCTTTATCCATCGCTAGAGTAAGCATATTTCTAGGTCAATTAATTTAGGATGATGTCAAAATGAACATGTACGTACATATTTGTTAGTCGGTCGACAGATAGTAGTGCATGCATAGATAATAAATACTAGAGTACTAAGTATAGAAAATTGGTTGCTGGTTTTAAAAAACACAACATGTGACACTTTTTAATAGTTTTATTTTAAATAACTAATTAAATAATAACTTTTGACTGAGTCCAAAAAATATCCTTAATTTGTTTTATGTCGAACTTATCTGGCGAATTATTTAATAAACTAATTAGTAACATGATGATGAGTTTTGTAGAGTATCACTTAATTTTTGGTTTGCTAAAGAAGAACATGGGATGTGATCATGTGAAAGAAATGCATTGTAGATATCAATACTAATATCTAATTCAACTTGGCATAAACTAACATTATGTAACTCGTAATTTCATATTCGTCATTGTTTTGTTTTAAAAAAAGGCCAAAGCTTAAACTGTATTTTTTTTTTTGGCACAATTAGCTTAATATACCCAAAACAAACTCATAAATCCTAAACACACACATATGGGATGTTTGTTTAAGCTTATATGTGGCTTATGAGTTTATTTATGTTTCGGCCTATATTTCATAAGGCTCAAATTTGCGGCTTATTTTGAGAATTGTGGGCTTATATAAGTCTATGATAAACTTACATAAGCCCATAAGTCTCATAATAGGCCGGAAACTTGGTCTTATGTAATATGAGCCAAAGTCAAATAAGCTTATAAGCGCACATATAACCTTTAACAAACACCCCTATAATATCAACTGCGAATTAATGTTTACCTTAATTCGAAGGTCAAATGAAATACGGGCTCGTATCTTTTAGCTACAACAATTAGCTCCATAAAACGACTGAAACACTAAAACCAACACATACGCATTATACAAAACAAAACCATAAATAAATAATCGAAAAATAAAGTCAAAATTTACCAGCACCAATAGTAGTAGTAGGATCAGGTTTCATCAAGTTGCTGCAATCCAAAGTATCAAAAAGCTAACCCACAACTACGATCGATGGATACGATCACGGACTGAACAACAGGTCTTCGCATCACCTGTTAAAAACAAACATCAGATTAAGGTAATTTTTTTTATTAAAAAAGACATATCTAATAATAAATAATATACTTTTAGTAACATCAAATAAGACGTAATGATCACCCGCGAAAAGATCAGCAATCAGCATCATTAATCTACTGGAGTATACCGATGTCAATGGGTCTTGAGATTAACAGATTTTGGGTTCGTATCCCTAGATCGAAGAAAAAGAAAAGCAAAAAATAATGAAAAACTTAAGTATCAATCTTTATAAATATGAAAAATTGAATGTCACCAAATAAACACAAATACTAAGAGTTAAAAACACTTACAATCGTATTGATTTCCAATGACATCAATAGATCTTCAACTTTTTGATTGTTTTTGTGAGAGGCGTTTGGTTTTGTATATGGATTTGATGAGAGGGGTGGTGTGAGATGATCTGATGAATCTCGAATATGGGTTTGTTTTTGTATGTCGGTTTTATCACTGGAATTTTCTAGGAGGTTAGAGAGAGAGGTGTATGTACTAATATTCGGCACATGAATAACCCAAACAAAGGGTGCACTGTTCATTCGGCACTGTAGCAGCAACTTTGGTAGCCAATCAGAGGCAGCCTAGTGTAACAAATGGTGGTAATGACAATCAACAACCAATAGGATTCAAGATTATGATACTAATTATCTTATAATAAACTTGCTTTGTCCAACTCTCCAAACGGCTTTTAGTATATATATAGAATAATTTAAAAAATTGTGATGATTTACGCAACTCAAGGAATTTTTAATACACCGTGAAGACTTTTTCAAAATGTATAAAAGCATATATGTGATTACTAGTTATAAGTCCTATACATGCACGAGTTTACATATAAATCTAATTTATTTTTAAATTTTAATGTAGCATATGGACATATACAAATTTGTCTGTGTTTAACATTATGTAATTATAATATACGCATAATTAATATTTATGCTTTGTATTAATATCTGTTAATATTTTGTAAAGATTTTTGTTCGATGAAAGATTTAACTTTGTTTATCTGACATATATGTTGAGGTTGATGTTGTTGTTTAACTTTAACTATTGATATCATGTTTTACTTGTAAATTAGCATATAATAATTGTTGATGAAGTTAAGATATAAAGTTTATTAAAAATGTTTTCCTGGATATCCTTATACAATCTTTAAATAAGAATTACATAGTCGTTGTTATAAATTCAATGACGTGTATTTATTTTTCTATCATCGCAACCTGTGCTTACCGTTTGATATTTATATTCTCGTTATTAACAATTTAGCAATATTTGATATTTGAACTTGTGTACGCATATATTAAACTTTTAAAATGAAATAACATGAGTCTATATTGAACGTATATATAACTTTTTTTGGGGATATCTTTACTTAAACTCATAAAGAAGAATAACATGAGTTATCGTATACATACAACCTCTAATATTTATTTACATACACAATAACTTGTGTTTTTCTTTTGATATTTATGACCATGTACATATTTATATTTTTGTATTTAAAATGTAATATATATTTTATTTCTAATATATAAAGTAGTATAAAGTATAAAGGGTGTTTGTTTATTTTTTAAAGTTATTAAAAAACAAGAAAAATTATAATTTTATACTTAACTATATATAGTTTATTTAAAATTTAACCACTAATGTTTTTTTTAATCACCTCCTCCTTTTTTATGATTTTGTTTTCACAAATTTGGCACATAAATTTTTATGCATTTTTTTCTCAACCAATTTTAATAAAATTTGACCAAAATCAATTCAATTTGGATTGATTTTTTTTTCTCAACTCAATTTATTTAAAATACCGTTTAATGAAAAAATAACATTAATAAAACGCAATGTACAAACAACAGCTGCTATACACTCTCATTCAAATATTTGTAACACCATTTCTTAAAAAGTAAATAATAATACAACCTTTTTTTAACATATAGTATAAACTTATTGAACAAAAAAGGTAATAGATTCATGTATCTTGAGAGTTCTTACGCCCCGAAAATAACAAAATTACCTCCAAAATGCATGCTTTCTTATATTTGAACTTCTTGAAGGGATTAAAAGCTAAAAAATAAACGAACTTTTAAATGTCGATTTAGATGCGAGTTTTTGTTTCATTTAGTGTTTATTTCATATTTTATTTTAATTTGGTACGTGATGATGACGTGTTGAAAGTCTGACACGTGTCACCATTTCACGTACCAAATTAAAATAAAATATGAAAGTACGTAACACTAAATGAAACAAAAAAAACTCGCGTACCAAATCGGTACATTTGAAAAGTTCGTTGCTATTTTTTAGCTTAATCCCAATAAAAAAAAAAGGGCGCAAGTGAGCTCACATAAGATATCATCATCTACTTCGAAAGCAATTGTAATTTATCATGCTTGCAACTAAAAATTTTGCCATCCGTAAAGTAATTGTCAACGTAAATATATATTAAATAGACAAACATTGTTATTCGAAAATTTTAATTACAAGATACCCGCCACCACATCGCACAGGTACCCTGCTAGTCAACGATAATATATATTATTTACACCTACCATCTCATGTTGGCTACAAGAAATTACACTACTTTCATCAATCTTATCCTAGTACCTTATAATTAGGAAGACCTTTTCCTCCATTAAATGCACTAAGACACCAAAAGTTAAAAAATTAAACAATTCAATTAGTCATGCAATATTTACAATTCATTGATGCATAATACAAGTCATGCAAGCTGCTAATTAATAATAATTTAAAAACCCTCTTCAATGAAAAATACAATTAGAAAACACATTGTACAAATTAAACAAGCTACTAAATACAAAACAAACAAACAAATAAAATAATACAAACTAAACAAAGTTTCTCTAAACTTTTGTCATTGCCTATAGTTCCTAAATGAACAAACTAATCAAGAAAGCTATTACCAAAAACTTACAAATGAAATAGATTATTAGCAACAAAAAAAAATTTACAGTATCCGCAATCATCGCTAGGGACTTTGCTAGTATCGGTTAATTAAGGCTTTGGCATGTGCATTAAGTTGAACAAAAAATGTTCAGATCTTCTGAGCAAAAGAACAAAAAAAAAGATAATGCATGATTGTGTATGAGAACTATTCTTTGGTTTCTGGAAGCCCTGAGCGAGAATTGAAAATGGAGCATAAACATAAAAGTTGAACTTAAAACTGTATCTTTCTAAAACATAACAAGAACTATTTACGTAAAATATGACTGCTTTAGTATTATCGTATAACCCTATTAATCAACCTTCTTGTGTATCATGAATTGTTGCGATCACAGCTAAACACTATTTAAGAACTTATATTTAATGTTTCACCTAGCAAAATTGGTTATGTCATTGAAACATAAGTTGTAGCTTGAATGTGGCCAAGGGAATAATGAACATGTTACACCTCAATGCCAACAAGAAAAAGGTTATTAGTCATGAAGTGTCACCGATGCATGCAAGAGTTTCGAGGCTGCCATGACAGGTGCCAATGATATTACTACTAACGTGGGTAATGTACTCAAAATAAGTTGTGGATGGGTTGATGTTGAGGGCCGGGGACAACAATGTGCCAAATGTGAACGGGGAGCAATAGTCAAAAATCCTTCATGAGCTTGTTACTAAGGTAGTTGATACTAAAAAGGTAAACTTTAGGGCTGGACACAGTGCAAACCTACTAAGTCTAATGTAGAAGTTCAAATACCTAAGCCGTCTATTTTTGGAAGTTCATACTTAGATTTGTTTTCACATTGTACGTTTATTTCGTGGGTAAAAGAGTAGCATTTCTAGTTGATGAGTACTATGTTAGGAATGCATGGAAGAAGTATGACATAGTTCGATTTATGATGAATTTAAAGGGCTTCTTTTTCTCCAAGTTTGCTTCAATTGAGTGTATGAATGAGGTATTGGAGAATGATCCATGGTTTATATGATGATGCTCTATTATCTTGAAGAAGTGGATGCTCAAGGCTAATTTACTTATGAAAGATATGAATTTGGTTCCTATTTGAGTAAAAATCCATGATATTCCTATAGTGGCATTTACTGTTGATAGATTGAGTATAATGGCTACTAAGCTTGGTAACCCAATTATGCTTGATTCATATACGAGTTCTATATATTTACAATAATAGGGTCGTATGGATTATGCTCGTGCTTTGATCAATATTAGGGTGACCAGTGAATTCAAGGATAAGATGGATATTGATATTGCAAATGTGGAGGATGATAGTGAGGTTCTTTATACGGCGAGGGTGGAGTACAAACAGGAGTCACGTAGATATGGTGTTTGTATGATATTTGGGCATGATGGCATGACATGTCCAAAACGGGTTGTTGATAAACCAATGAAGCAAAACACGGACAATGATGGCTTCCAACAACCTCCTAAAATTGCTTCCCTTGGTAAATAAGTGGGTTCTAAAGTTCATGTTAATACAAATATCGTCATTAAACGTTATTTATATTTTTGATCTTTGCCTAAGTTTTGTTAACGACAAAAGTAAATTTAATTTATAAAAGCTTAAAGCTTGTCAAGTTTATTAGATATTAAAACAAGCTTTCTTAAACAATATATTCATCATTCAAGCATTTACATTTATGATTAGTAACATCTTGATATGACTCTAATCATTATGTATGATAATAGTTTGTAGAATGTGTTAGGTTCTTAAAACCAAACACTACTTAAGCATTTGCATATTTCTATTAATAGTAATACAACATTTGACATCATGTATTACATCATGGAGATCATTGGAAGATTCCATTAGATATTTTGTGAAGATTTGTACTCTTCATATCTTGCACAATCTTACTTAGATAGAGTTGACTTTAGACAATATTTGATATCTTGACTGGGGAGCTGGTACCATTTTGGTACACGGGCGGAACCCTTTTAGGGGTCCGGTCCGTGGACGCCCTCGTCCAATTTGGCTATAAATAGCAATGCCAAGCCAAGTAGTTTCTCATCCCTTACTAACATACTCTCATACATATCTCTAACCCTTCTAACTCAGTTTCATATCATATTAGTGATCTTTTGTAGCAAAGAAGATCAAGTCATATTCAAGCTTCAACGAGAAGTTGGAAGTCTTGTTTGTTTAGTGTTGTATGATCTAGTGTTGATTCATACTTCATTGTTGTATCAAACCATCATAATCTTGTGAGTGTGGGTGGTTAGTATTTTAGTCCTCAAAATACATTGTGTGGGAGTAGTTGTACCCTTGAAAGAACTCTATCATAGCTTAGTGTCCAAATAGTGTGTTTTAAGTGTAAAGGTTTTCTCCCACGTGAAAGGAGCTTGTTGACCAGTGTGGTTAACTCTGAAAAGTGTGAGACTCGGGAGTGGAGTAGGGCAAGAAAAAGAGTCCTTGTAGGCGGAATCCACTATAAACAACTTGTTGTGGTTTCACTATTTCTTTCCTTTATTTACTTCCTATTACATATTGCTTTGTGGTTATTTCATTAATTGGTACCAAGATCAATAATCACCTGATCTTTCAATAAGTTTCAAAACAAAGTTTTTAATCGGTAAACTATTCAACCCCCTTCTAGTTTTCTACAATTGGTACGAGAGCCTCGTTGCTCAAGAATTTCTAAAATAACTTGTATTTTATAAACTTGAAGCGATCCATGGATTGAAAACTTTAAAGAAGGGCAATCTATGCAAAGACCACCACTCTTTGAAACCAATGGATTTATCTATTGGAAAAAACGTTTTGAAACATATGTAAAATCAAAAGATATAGATCTTTGGTTTATTATTGTTAAAGGAGATTTTAGTTCTACAACAAAGGATATTTCCGTTGATGAACAAAAGAAATTAGTTGCTAAAAATAATGAAGCTAAAATGATGCTTTATAATGCTTTACCTAGAAAAGAATATGAAAGAATTTTTATGTGTGAAACCGCCAAAGATATTTGGGAATCTTTAATTTTTACACATCAAGGTAATTCACAAGTCAAGGATAACAAAATTGATCTTCTTGTTCAACAATATGAACAATTTGTTATCCCTGAAGATGAAACCATTGATTGTGGCTTTGCTCGTTTTAACACTATCATTACATCACTTAAAGCACTTGATGAATCTTTTCGTAGTAAGAACTTTGTCAGGAAATTTCTTAGAGCACTCCATCCCAAATGGAGAGCTAAAGTGACCGCTATTGAAGAATCAAAAGATCTCTCAATAATGTCACTAGACGAGCTAATAGGCAACCTCAAAGTTCCGCGAAATGGTAATAGAAAGATGGAGATCATCAAAGGAAGAAAGGAGAAGATCAAATCCGTTGCTCTTAAGGCAAAAGCGGAATCAAGCGATGATGGTGAATCTTGTTCCGATAGTGAAGATGAGGAGTATGCCATGGCTGTTAGAGATTTCAAGTTCTTTAGAAGAAGAGGAAAGTTTGTAAGACAACCTCGAGAAAAGAAGCCATTCGAAAGATCGGGATGATAAGAAGATTAAAGGTGAAAGAAAGTGTTTTAGATGTGGTGATGCAAGTCATCTCATAGGAGAATGTACCAAGCCACCTAAAACAAAACTCAGAAGCTTTTGTAAGTGGTGCTTGGAGTGATAGTGAAGCGATGAGAAACAAGCAAGGAAGAGATCGCTCAATGGGGTCAAATGAGGTACTTTCCGACTCTTCTTATTCCTCTATAGATGATGACACCTTGCAAAAACAATATAATCAATTGTGTGAGCTAAGTCTAAAACTCATAACTAAAAATAAATTTCTAAAAACCAAAAGGAGTTTTGGAAAATGAAGGTATATGAGTTAAAAGAAAAAGCGTCTTGAAAAAGGAAAAGCAAATGACGATGATTGTAAATCATGTCAAGAGCTTAATCTTGAAATAGAAAAACTAAAGCTCACACAAGAAGTTTTAATAGAAAATAATTCTAAGTTTAAAAGGTTTAACAAAAACATCGCTCTTGCCGATGAAATAGTTAAAATTCATAAAACACCGGGAGACATGAATGGGCTAGGTTTTAATGAAGTATTAATTCCAAAGAGTCAAAACACAACGGCCGAAAAAGACGACATTCGTCAAAGCTGCTGCTGATGCAGCCGCGGACCAGACGGAACCAAAATAAGGGTTCCGTCCGTTATGCAAAATGGTACCGCGGTACTTGGCAAAACAGAATGTTTTACATATCTGACCGCATTGAATGTATTAAAATAACAAAGAAAACCAATGATAATGTTAAACTAAAACCAGCCATTATATCGGGAGTAGGACTTGTTAAAAATGAATTTAGATCAAAAACTACTCAACAACGATATACAACTTCTTTTGCCAAAGCGCCCTTTCCTAAGAGCAACCACAACGTTCAACCTAACTACCAACACAACGGTTGGAATCAAAACTTTTCTAGACCATATCAAACTCCAGATTACATGCCATGGAACCCTTACCCATCATTTCCATACATGAATCAAATAAATGGTATGTTTAACCCCAACGGACCCATGAGATATTGGGGACCAAATGTTTGAGTTATTTGCTTCTTAGGTATGCTTGAAAGTTGGATTGGAACCCGATGAATGGATAAAAGATAGTGGATGCTCACGACACATGACGGGCAACAAAGTCTCTTCTCATCATACCAAGAGTATGACGGAGGTAATGTCACTTTTGGTAGCAATCTCAAAAGCAAAATCATTGGCAAATGTACGATTGCTCATAACTCTCTAACTATTGAAAATGTTGCTCATGTGGATAGGTTAGGATTTAATCTACTTAGTATTAGCCAACTATGTGATAAAAAGTATAAAGTACTATTTGATGAAAATGGTAGTAAAATACTAAAAGATGGTATCACCATAGCTAAAGGAGTTAGGAAAAATAACATATACGTCATGAAAATAGATAAAACATATAATGACAAACTTTGCCTAACAACATTAGGCGATAGCTCATCTCTTTGGCATAGGCGTTTAGGTCACGCTAATATGAGACTTATACAAAACCTATCTTCAAAAGAGTTGGTTAGGAATTTACCAAAACTAAAATATGACCAACACTTTTGCGGCGCTTGCAAAATTGGTAAACAAACACATAGTAGTCACAAATCTAAAAATATGGTGTCCACATCTAAGTGTCTAGAATTATTACATATGGACTTGTTTGGACCATCCGCTATAAGAAGCTATGGAGGCAACTTATACACTTTGGTCATAGTAGATGATTACTCAAGGTTTACTTGGACATTATTTTTGAAAACCAAAAATGAAGCTTTTGATAAATTTGAAATACTTAGCAAGAAAATTCAAAATCTTCTAGGTGTCAAAATTGTGTCGATCCGCACGGATCATGGTCGTGGTTTGACAACGAAACTCAATTTGGAAACTTTTGTGATACAAATGGTATAACACATAACTTTTCGGCTCCACGAACACCTCAATCAAATGGAGTAGTAGAGCGTAAAAATAGAACAATTCAAGAAATGAGTAGAACAATGCTTAATGAACAAAACATTCCTCAAAAGTTTTGGTGTAACGCCGTTGACACTTCTACATATATTTTAAATAGAGTTTTAATACGTCCTTTCCTAAACAAAACACCATATGAACTTTATAAAGGTAAAAGCCAACATTAGGATATTTTAAAGTCTTTGGTTGTAAATGCTTTATTCTTAATACTAAGGATTATCTCACCAAGTTTGACCCAAAGTCTTATGAAGGTGTATTTCTTGGTTACTCTCAAACTAGTAAAGCTTACATTGTCCTAAATATAGAAACAATGATAGTCAGGAATCGTTGAACATAACATTTGACGAAAGTCCACCTCCCTCTAAGACATCACCTTTGGTAGATGATGACTTAGTTGAAAGTCAAATAATAGAAAGTCAAATTAATAATAACAAGGAAGATGAACCATTAAATAAGGAAATTATCAATATAAAAGAATCTAAAAGTCATCCATTAGAAAAGGTCATAGGACAACTTAATCAAAGAACCTTAAGATCACAAGCTCAAAATCAAAGTAATCATTTTTGTTTTGTATCCACCATTGAACCCAAAACCATAAATGAAGCAATAAAAGATGAATCATGGGTAATTGCCATGCAAGAAGAATTAAACCAATTAGTTAGAAATGATGTTTGGAAACTAGTTCCAAAACCCAAAGATCAAACTATAATTGGAACAAAATGGGTCTTTCGAAACAAAATGGATGAAAATGGTGTAGTATCTAGAAACAAAGCTAGGCTTGTTGCACAAGGTTATAATCAACAAGAAGGAATTGACTATGATGAAACTTATGCGCCGGTAGCTAGACTTGAATCTATTAGAATATTACTTGCTTATGCATGTGCTTATGATTTTAAATTATTTCAAATGGATGTTAAAAGTGCTTTCCTTAATGGGTTTATTAACGAAGAAGTGTATGTTGCTCAACCTTCCGGTTTCACCGACTTTGAGAAACCACATCATGTCTTCAAACTCAAGAAAGCATTATATGGCCTTAAACAAGCACCTAAAGCTTGTACGACTCTTAAGACTTTTCTTATTGATAACAAATATACTATGGGATTAGTAGATAATACTCTTTTTACTAAGAAAAAGGAATCACAAATTATTATTATTCAAATATACGTTGATGACATTATATTCGGATCAACTTGTCAAGAACTATGTAATGATTTCTCTAAAATCATGCATGGCGAGTTTGAAATGAGTATGATGGGTGAGTTAAACTTCTTTCTAGGACTTCAAATTAAACAACTAGAAGATGGTATTTTCTTTAACCAATCTAAATATATAAAAGACATGCTTAAGAAATTTGGTCTTGAAGATTCCAAACCAACTAAAACACCCATGTCCTCGGACACTAAACTCATCAAGGACGAAGAAGGTGAATCCGTAGATAACACTAAATATAGAGGAATGATTGGTAGCCTACTCTATCTTACGGCTAGTAGACCCGACATTATGTTTAGTGTTTGTCTATGTGCTCGCTTTCAAGAAAACCCAAAGGCATCACACTTAGAAGCATTAAAAAGGATTTTTAGATATATTAAGGGAACAACGTGTTTAGGATTATGGTATCCCAAAGGAACGGGTATAGAAACTATAGTGTATGCCGACGGGATCATGCGGTGATTATGTCGATAGAAAAAGTACAAGTGGTATTTGCACTTTTTTGGACATTGTCTCACCTCATGGTTTGCAAAGAAGCAAATGGCTTTAGCCATCTCTCTACTGAAGCGAATCGTCTCGGCCGAGGAAAAGCATGTCAACAAGCTCTTTGGATGAAGCAAGCTCTCGTAGACTACGGAATTCATCTCAACGACATTGTGATACTCTGCGACAACAAAGGAGCCATCGATCTCAGCAAGAATCCCGTTCAACATGCTCGTACAAAGCACATTGAAATCCGTCATCACTTTCTTCGCGACAATGTTCAAAAGGAAACATTTCAATCGAGAAAGTATCCTCCGAAGACAACATTGTCGACATCTTTACTAAACCTCTTAAACAAGAACCTTTTAATCTTCTTAGACTTGGTTTAGGGTTAATGGAACCAAACATGTAGGATAAACATAGCCTAAAACATTAGAATAGTCAAACCAAAAAAATTTTGTCTTGTTTACACTCGTAGCCACCAAACGACAACAGGACGAACCAAAATTTGGTGCGTCTGCGGTCCGTGGTGTCTCTGAAGCAAAACTGCTTTATACATAACATCTTCTTCCTCACAACCCACTTTACCAAAACGTGTAAAACTTAAACCAAGCTCATTATTTTCATCTTCCCACTCAATCACGAAGATAACATCATTGTAAGTATCCTAACTACATTTCATCTCTTAATTCTGAGTCTAGGATTCTTATTTATGCACAAAACTATCACAAATCATTACATGGGGGTTTATGTATGCTTTTATACCAAATATGAATTCAATTGGCAAATTGCATAACTAGTCATTCAAATTAGGTACTACATTATCATATTGCATAAACAAATCATGTTTCCCACTAATTGATAGATAATAAATATAAGGCCTTATTCAAACAACCAAACACCCCATGTCAAAAGTTTTGAAAAGCTTCTCACTTATCGGAAAACATTCTTTCATTGCTAATACAAATAGAAACGTTAAATTTTCATCACTTGCATGCTCTTGAATACTAAAGGTATTGCATAACTAATATGCACTCACGGGTATATTCAAATATAGCCACATTGAATTAGGAGCATTTGGGTTATCTCATGGTATTTGCCAAACACTCCACTAAAACCATTTTGTGCATAAAATGAGTAGAGATAACCGCAACTCAAATTGTTTTCATATAGGCACACACTAGAATCAAAAACGTTAAAATTTATCTTAATTTTTAACATATTAACTCTTGTCCCTAGGAATAACCATGGTAGCCGCAAGATTCTATGATCACAAAGACACTCTTAACTACATTCCCAAACACCACAAAACCAAAGGACTCACCAAGGAACAAGTAGAAATATTTAGGGGTCTAGAATCAAGGTATTTCCACGAGGGTAGAACCATTCACTCATCCTTCCTTGAGCATACCAATCTTCGTGAAGAACTAGCCGCCATTCAATTCGATTGTCTTCTTGACATTGATGAACCAATTTGTCCTAGGTTTGTGTTAGAATTCTATGCTAGTGTGACGGTTTTAGTGATGAAGATGATGAGTTTTGTCTTAGCTTTAGAATCAACCAAAATGACTACACCATCACTTTAAGTGAATTTGCTAGAGTACTAGGAATTCCCAACCGAGGAACTTGTGTCTACGCGGATAAGTGGTCACTCACCGCCCTTGATGCAATCAATGACCGCTCTCTTCCCTACATAACCCGTTTAGCCGATAAGGATGTCATCCGTGAGCACCTTTTTAACCCAAGCGGATACAACCGAGTAACCCGAAAGGGAAAAGAGGTAGACCGAGATCCATATGGAATGGAGCTAAATGAACTTAAGCACGAATTTAAGAAATGGGAGGAGTTACTTAGAGCCAACGTCATTAGCACCATAGGAATAGGGATCATAAGCGCTTGTCTTTGTCACATGCTCTACAACTTGTCCACCCGACAACCATTCAACTTAGCCTACTACATAGCTAGAGATGATTGATATTCCAACTCAAGGATCCGTTGCTCTTCCATACGGGATGCTTCTCACACGTCTCTATAGAAACTTCGCTCCAATTCCACCAACCCCCAAAGGGATGCACCTTCACTATGAACTCATCCCTCACATCTTTGTACCTTTGAGTGATGATCGAGTTGCTAAGACTAAAGGCAAGAGAGCTAAACCTCCAACTCCTTCATCATCATCATCAAATAGCTCAGAGGATGGTCTTCCAAGCTCTCATCTTCCACCTCATGAGTATTACGCATCTCTTCCCGAGATTGAGAATGAATCAGAAGAATTCAAGCAAACTAAGGGAATGTTCAAGTGCCTTGGTAGGATGATGAACAAGATTTACAAGAAATTGGACAAATAAGGGTACTTTAAGGAGTGTTTGGAACAATGCATTATCATTAATGTTTGATACAATTTAGTTGTTTTTATTATGTAGGATGATAATATAACTTAAAACAATGGTGTATGCTAACAATCTCATGCGAGGGGATAGCACAGTATGCTATCAAATTTTACCCATTTTCACTATATTGTGAAAATCAATAAGCCCTGCTCAAAATCTATGCTCCACTATGTTTACATATGTGTTATTTACTTTTCTTAACTAGAAATGTTTAGTATAACATGTTTTGAGAAAAATTTCAGGTTTGAAAATTTGGGTTTTAAAGAAACTTGTCCAAATTTCGCACTCCACGGATCGAGCGGCACCATAATTTTGGTACCGTCCTTTATAAATGCAGCCATATAAATGCAGGCGGACCAGGCGGCACCCTTTTTGGGTTCCGTCCGTGTATGATTTTGGTGCCGTGGATCCTCCGGGTAATTTTCGAATTCGACTCTTTCGTGATTCCAAATTATCTTCCATCACTTAAAATCAATCTTAACTGTTTATCTTGTTATTAGAACTAGTATTATTCACTAAGGGATATAAGAAATCCATTTCCCACCAAAATTCAAAAATTTGAAAAATCCACCCAAGGAGCCCTTTGGCATAAAGGAAGGAACCAAATTTTGGTACCTTCAAATCCGTGGGTAATCTGAATATTAGGAAATTCCACTCACTAGAACACATTTATTGCATATCTTTTCTTCTTCACTCCATCTTCTTTGTATGGATTGACTTGGGTGATATGACTAGCATTCAACCCACTTTCAAATCATTAGGAACCTCATCCCTTCAATGGTTCAACATCAAATCAAACCATTTCTCAACAATCTCTTACCTCTATAAATTGAAGGCTTTTACCATGATCATCCTCACACCTTCTTCATTCTCATTACTATCTAGCAAATCAAAACCCAAGTTAACAATGACTAAATCATCACCTTGCAAGGCGCTATTTGTTTTGTCAATCTTAGCTCATCATTCGAATCTTCACCACTCACAATCTCATCTCCCATTAGAGATGATACACACCTTACCTTAGCTACACCTACTTCATCACACATTGTGATCACCACTCCACCACCAATAAAAACACCTACTTCACCTCCACCCGCACCCATCCAAACATCCAAAACACCCTCACCACCTTCACCAAGGTCTCCCACTCTCACTCCCATGGAGTTATTTTCAACTCCACCAACATCACCAAATCCTTTCATAGAGGACTTGGAAGACTTGCCTCTAGGCCAGTCATCCACCACCATTGCCATCCTTTGGCACCATTGGCGGTGCTCATGAATCACCTCGGTCATCCATTGACCCAAACGCCCCATTAGGGCCAAGACCTCTCCTTTTTCACCCCATTCACAAGGACATTCATGGTCCTTTATACGGGGATCATCCACTTCCATCATCAATGTTTCCTCATATTGAGGACATTAGAGAGTATGTGGGATGACAATCCCACTAGAGAGAGAGATTCAAGCGAACTCCACAACCTCCACCAATTCAAAGGCATGGTGGATTCTCACTTAAGTGAGACAATGCAAATGCAAAGTACTTTGCTTGCATCCATCATGACCACTCCAAACACCACCAACACATCCACCATTCCACCACCACAACCTCCCCGAACTTTCTACCCTCCAAGGCATGGTTGCTCAACTTGTGAGCAAACGGGTCAAACCGTGGATCGGACCGGATTATGGTCCATGACTTCCACGAAGAAATGAGGTTCATCCTCAACCACATTCTTGGGCGTCTCAACGCTCTTTCCCATCCACCATCACTTTAGGATGGTTTTAGAATAGTCTTTCTTTTATTTGCTCTTTTAGGATAATTTTCATTTTTCTTGTACTAGAAACACATCATTGTGTTCTCTTTTCATGATCTTTACTCATGAAAAATTTTAACTAATGAATGTTGTTTCTTATATTGTTGGTGTCATTACATAGTGTTTGGAAATGCTTGTGAATGATCATTATTACTAACAATTTTTTGTAGCTTTATTTTCACAATCCATGTATCTTCCCATTAAAGCACCCAATTTAGGGGGAGCTTTGAACAAGGGGAGATAATAGCTCGGGCTCATTACATTCCGCATAGCCTCTTCTTTTGTTGAGACAAAAAGGGGGAGAAAATATAGAACTTTGAAATTATTTATATTTGACTTTTTTGAAAAAGTCAAAAGCGCATCACTGACTTTCGAAAAGTCAACATCATGCATCAACTTGGAAGACTTTGACTTTCATAAAAAGTCAAATTTCATACACTTGCATTATCATTTTCTTTTCAAGTTCTAAAACTAATATTTTTATAACTCTTGTACAAACTTTGTTTCTTTTATAAAAATAAAATTTATATTTTGTCCTCAACAAAAAGGGGAGATTGTTAATACAAATATCGTCATTAAACGTTATTTATATTTTGATCTTTGCCTAAGTTTTGTTAACGACAAAAGTAAATTTAATTTATAAAAGCTTAAAGCTTGTCAAGTTTAATAGATATTAAAACAAGCCTTTCCAAACAATATATTCATCATTCAAGCATTTACATTTATGATTAGTAACATCTTGATATGACTCTAATCATTATGTATGATAATAGTTTGTAGAATGTGTTAGGTTCTTAAAACCAAAAACTACTTAAGCATTTGCATATTTCTATTAATAGTAATACAACATTTGACATCATGTATTACATCATGGAAATCATTGGAAGATTCCATTAGATATTTTGTGAAGATTTGTACTCTTCATATCTTGCACAATCTTACTTAGATAGAGTTGACTTTAGCAAAGATTTGATATCTTGGTGTCCGATTTGCGGTACCATTTTAATACAGGCGGAACCCTTTTAGGGGTCCGCGGTCCGTCAGGCGCTCATGGTGGCTATAAATAGCAATGCCAAGCCAAGTAGTTTCTCATCCCTTTCTAACATACTCTCATACATATCTTCTCTCTAACCTTTCTAACTCAGGTTCATATCATATTAGTGATCTCTTTTGTAGCAAAGAAGATCAAGTCATCAAGCTTCAGAGAAGTTGGAAGTCTTGTTTGTTTAGTGTTGTATGATCTAGTGTTGATTCATACTTCATTGTTGTATCAAACCATCATAATCTTGTGAGTGTGAGTGGTTAGTATTTTAGTCCTCAAAATACATTGTGTGTGGGAGTAGTTGTACCCTTGGAAAGAACTCGACATCTAGCTTAGTGTCGGAAATAGTGTAAATGAAGTGTAAAGGTTTTCTCCGCCGGTGAAAGGAGCTTGTTGACTAGTGAAGTTAAACACTCGAGTGTGAGACTCGGGGAGTGGAGTAGGGCAAGGAAAAAGAGTCCTTGTAGGCCGAACCACTATAAACAACTTGTTGTGGTTTGATCATTTCTTTCCTTATTTACTCATTACATATTGCTTGCATATTTCATTAACATACTCAAGATCAATATCAATTGATCTTTCAATAATTTCAAAACAAAGTTTTTAAA
>OU343225.1:16418606-16511801 GCA_910596185.1 Chrysanthemum makinoi | reverse complement strand
GATCATAAAAAGGAGAAATGAGAATCCGGAGAAAGAAGGAGTTTCAGAATTAAAAAAATGCAAAGAAATGGTGAAAAGAAATAGCCCTCCAAATTATTCAACTTTGGGCAGACACCGGGTTCAATTCATATGCTACTGGTTGTCACTTGATGAAGCCGGTATTGAAGATTAAAAGTCGTCATGGACCCATGACGCTGCCTAACCTTCTTAGCCATTCAAGTTTCTCTCAACAGAAGCTGTTTCATTCTCACAGGACCTATGTAAACTATCGGCTTTCTCTAGAGATTGCTGGTATTGAAGAAGGAGACCACCTCCCTAGTCTCCGCTCAGGAAAACAAAACGCACTATTGAGTCTAGAGCCACGAGATTCATCAAAAGATCTCTTAGGTACACTTGCCATTTCATCACTTGTTGTTCAACAATAAGAACAACAGTGGTACGTTATCGAGTCCTACACCATCTTGCAATCTGTCGAAACATTTATGAGAGTTTCAATATTGTGATCCTCAGTGATTGAATGGAACCTCCTGCCAGGGTCAACATCAACAGCCTGACAGCAGTCGCTTCGGTAACTCCCCGGGATGCTACCGCTTAGTGGTCTCAAACGGTCTACAGTCGTGAGTGATGCTTCGGTGTACCTCAGGCGACTCATCTGAACCGGAGATGTACTTCGTATCATCGTGTTATCTCCCTTGTGGGATCCGGTTCAGAACGCCTTTGTGAGAATTAGAGTTGTGTTTTCACACTATGCCGTGTTAACACTCTCGGTTCAAACTTGTAAGTGACGGTATCCGCTTATTACTAACCTTTCTTATGTTTACTTCTTATGGAAGCTCTGGGGCGGACTGATCGTGCAGATTCTCCACATGCTCATACCAACATCATCACTTATGGAAGTTCTCTCATAATCAAAGGCAACACAAAGTCAGAATGATTCTTCGTCAATAAAGAATCTACAAAGTTTAAAGACCTTAAGAACTTCATCAACTGTAATTCAACATTAAAGAGCGTGTGAGCATGTTGGAGAAAGACGTGGAGACACTGAAGCAGCGAAGCTGACCTGATGCTGACAACAACAACATACTATCACTTTCAAAGAACAAAGATCAAAGAACAAAAATGACGTCAAAGCAGAACTGTTTAAAGAAAACAATTTCTCTACACTGGGGAGATTGTTCAAATCAAGGCAATTTTTCTCACAAGAAAGAAGAATGTCAGAAGACGTCAAAGCTACTATTACATCAATACCTTAACCGTTCATATTCATTCATCACCAACACTTAGGGGGAGATTGTTGGAATCACTCCTAAACCTAAATCAAGTGTTAGTGATTCATATGTAATAGTTAGCTTAATATGGCCTTTATGTTAATAATTAGCCTTAGGCTTATGTAGAAGACCCATAAGCCTAGGCCTAGTCCAATAAGGAAAGGATGGGAACTAGGGGTGTTGCCCTAGCTTCCTCCTAAATACCTTGTATAACCCTCACTTGAGGGTTGGTTGTTCAATTCATTTACATTTCACTCTCTACGCATAACCTTTCAACATCTATTCGTGTGTGTATGTTCGTGAGTTGTTCATCCCATCTCTTCTCTCTCTATTCTTTCTATTGATGCTTGTGTTGTAAAACTAGTGACTTAACATATGATAATTAGAATAATATTATTCTTAAAAATTAATAATAAATAAATAAATAAAAATAAAATAAAAAATTACAAGATGTTTGCTACTCCTATTTTCTGAAAGAAAATTTTTAGAAACATTTGATAATAAATGAGAGGTTCACTTGTATTATTAGACCAGTCGTAACGGTCTTTTTTTTCATCGGTGAACCATGGCAAAATTGCGTGTGGTTGGCTATTAAAGCTTAAGCACCACCATGCTTGGTGGTGTGTTTTTTTAAAGTAATTCGTTGGTGAAATGACCGGGTTGGTGGAAAGATAGAAAAAAAAATCAAAAGTAAGGTGGTTTTTGTTTGTTAAGAGGCTCTGAATCTGAATCTGATTCGTGCATCTGAATCTAAATGTGTGGTTGAGAAATTTGAATCTGATTCCAACTTAATATGAATAAGTGGTTGAGAATCTGAATCTGATTGATACAAAAGTGTTTGTTTTGTAAAAGTATTCGAATGTGTTAAATTATTAATGTTTACAATAAAAATATCTAACAATTTTATTCGACAAAATTTTCACCCGCTACAAAATATGGTTTGACACGACACAATAATAAACAGGTTATGGTTGTGATTATATGGGTGGTCGACACGATTAACACGTTTTATAATGAGTCGGGTTCTCCTTGACATTCTCAGCACATCAAAACATGTTTAGGTTGTGATTTAACATTTTAACACGAATTATCACCCTAGTTATTATTATTTTTTACATCCTTTTTTGTGCGATGATTCTCCTTAAACATACATTTTACAAGAAAGTGAACTAAATAAACAAAATGAAAAGAAAACCAAGTATAAAAAGATTAAAAAAATAATAAAAAATAAAAAGGTTATGAAACATTGTTAAGACACCTCTTTAACATCTAGTTCAACAAGATTCTTTTAGCTTTTACCGTCTCTTAACGATTAAAAAAAATCAAACACTCTCAATATTCATTACCTCTTAATGCCCTCTAATGGACAGAAAAACAACCACTTTTTTTGTCTAAACATCTGATTGCATCTGACTGAGTCAGATTATTACATGTTATTAAGAGATTTTTGGAAAAATAACACAACTAAAAAAAAGCGATTGAGCGTATTCTTAACAAAATATATTAACTTTAAATATATTTATTTACCTATTAACACACCCGTACACCTTCATTTTGACTCGCACATTCAAAATTCATTATTCCCATTTTAAATAGAGATTGCTACATCCACATACATTTTACAAAAACAAATCCACACAAGGAGGTGACAACATGTGATTGGTGTATTTTGATACACTTTCTCCCTTCTCTTTATCACACACCACATCACATGTTAACAAATCTTTAGTGTGGATTTATTTTTGTAAAATATATGTGGATGTAGCAATTCTCTTTTTAAAATACCCCAATTCCAATTAACATATTTCTCATTTCTTTCTAAAAAGAAAGAATCCCAAAGCTTTCATGTTTTTCATCCTCCTTGGAAGAAAATAAGTTATTAGTATTAAGTGCGAGATTAAAAATGTTGCTTTTATGATTGTGAAAATATAACTCGCGGATTACATAAAAAGACCCCTCGACCCCCTTTTTATATATAGGATGATCTTGGAAGAACTCACAAACAAATGTTATAAGCTATTAGAGAATTAGTCTCGACACAAACTCATCAACACCTTCATGCCTTAGAACATATTTCACGGAGTCACATGCACAATAAATTGTAAAATGTTATTTTTATATTTAATGTGTGATGTTTTGAAATTTATTGAATAAAATAATAATCTATGGTTTATTTAATAAACTTAATGTATATAATTTTAAGAATTGATGGTCGATATAATGCCCATCACTACGGTTGTTTGATAAAGGATTTGGTGAAAGAGTGAATAATAATGTAGAGTTGAAATAAATTGTGCATGGTTGATTTAATGTTCACCACTCTTAAGCATGTTCAAATGTTAAACGTTTTAAACAACGCCGTTGGAGGGCGTTTTAACGCCGTTGGAGGGCGTTTTAACGCCGTTGGAGGCGTTACTCCGTTGGAGATGAGCAAGAATAACGGCGTTATAGGTTCGGCGTTGGGTGGTTAACGCCCGTTAAGGACAAAAAAAAAAAAAAAAAAAAAAAAAAAAAAAAACTTTTCGAAAAAGTGAAAAAACTAGCCCCCCAACGGCTAGTAGCCGTTACATTTTCAAAAAAATTTACATAAAACCCCCTAACGGCTATTTTTTTTTTAAAAAAAAATTCAAAAACATTTTTTTACCACTATAAATACTCAACTAAAACTCTAATTTTTTCACACTTCCTCTCACACTTTGTATACTTCCTCTCACACTTTCATAATTCAAAAATCAAGTTCGTTCACAATGGATCCAAATGAATTTGGTGATATACCTCTGTCTTGGTCAGACGTTGAGGACGAATAGGACTTCCAATTTATGGCGTCCGTGTACGAGTATCACCTTCAGTTGGAACAAGAAGAAGGTATTGAATCTCAACATCATAGTCGTTCTCGTAGCCATATATATCGTGAACGTGAGCTTGCAGAAGAACGTCTGCGCAACGATTATTTCGTAGAAGGTTGTAAGTATTCAAACCGAAATTTTCGTAGAAGATTTCGTATGAGCCGAAACTATCCTGCAAATAGTTAAGGTATTGAATCTTATACTCCGATAATATTCCGATCATTTACTTTCTTTAGGCAAACACCCGATTGTACGGTCTAATGAGTTTAAGTGCTCTAATGAAGTGTACGTCTACCATACGCCAATTGGCGTACGGCACCTCACCCGATGCATTTGATGAATACTTGCAAATGGTGCGAGTACTTCAAACGTATGTCTTGATAATTTTAACAAATGTATTATTGATTTGTTTATGCCGGAGTATTTAAGAAAACCAACATGGGCCGACATTCAAAAATTTATCAACAACATGAAGAAAAACATGGTTTTTCGGGAATGCTTGGTAGCATTGACTGTATGTACTGGGAATGGAAAAATTGTCCAGTGGCTTGGCAAGGGCATTTTGCTAGGGGTGATAGAAAATACCCAACAATTATGCTTGAAGCTGTTGCTTCTCAAGATTTATGGATCTGGCATGCATTTTTTGGGATGGCGGGGGCAAATAACGATATTAATGTTTTAGATAACTCTCCGTTATTCGACGACCTTCTTGCTGACAATGCCCCAAGAGCACCTTATATGGTCAACGGACCTGGTATGACGGGGTAGTACTTGGCGATGGATTTATCCACAATGGGCAACTTTCGTCAAATCCTTCCACGGCAACAACTGACGAAAACATACGTACTTTTAAAAGGAGACAAGAAAGTGCCCGAAGGATATTGAACGTGCTTTTGGTGTTCTTCAGGCCGTTGGGGTATATTACACAACCGGCACTCAATGGGAAATTGCCATGATACGTAGAATCATGTATTGTTGCATTATTTTGCATAACATGATTATAAAAGATCAAAAATTTGTATTACGTGATTATAACGAATTGTGGGTGGATCCGTCAGCAAATTTGAGGCAACGAGATGGGTCGAAAAGATGTGATACTCACCGTCGTAAGCAAAAGAAATACACGACGACAACGCATACCCACTCCAACAGGACCTTATGGAGCATGTTTGGCTGAAGAATCTTGACGCAATGGACACCAACAAGAGAGCGACGATGATGAATAAGTATTTGCTATGTTTTGTTTTTTTTTTTCGTTGTCATTTCCTTTATGTTGTAACGTTTAATTTTGCGTGTGTTTTTAAATTTCGATGTATTTTTTTATTTGTTGTAATTTTTTTTTCGATGTATTTTTTAAATTTCGTATTGTAATATGTTTCAAATTTAATGTATGTTTAGTTTAATAAATGAAGTTTTTGTTTTAGTTTAGGGTTAAAATTGAAAAATATGAATGTTTATTGATGTTATTGGGATGTTATTGTTGTGGGTATTTTTTGGGAATGTTAAGGTGAAATGTTAAAACTGATGTGGCGCTGACGTGGTCGGTGTTATTGATGTTATGGTGTTACGGTTGGGAATGCTCTTATTGTTTTAAACTTTCAACGAATCCGGTCACCACCACAACATGTCTTGCAAATAAGAAAAGGAACTCTTAGGGGACTTTGGAAATTTATGATTTATCAACAAATAATTAATATGGTAAGATGGTAAGATTGGTCGTTGCTAATAATTAAATGTGATGTCATTTATCAAAAAGATGTTGCAATTTTCAATGGTTATAATAGTTGTTTTTGAGATTTATAAAGAATTCATCTAAAGTCATTACTTGAAATGGACTGCAGAAAAAGGTAATAAACATTGCATTCAAAATGAATATTCAAACGGCCGAAAATGGTATTTTTCAAAGGCATTCAAAAGTTGTTAAATTGGATATGGCTCTCTATTGTGACAAAGTTTAGCAATCAAGTAAGTTGGACGTGTTTAAAAAATGAAATAGGATTGCCTTACCGTGCTTTTAGGATATCGGTTAAGGTGCATTACTTCATCTTGAACTTTCTTTTCGCTTAAAAAAATACATTTAATACACATTAATTGAGCTTATGATATACTTTAATTAGTTATGATTTATAATTTAATGACCTTAGGGGCATTGAGTTTTAAAATTCTATGATTTCAAGTTAAAGTATTTAGAACCCTAACATTTAAAATACCACGCCATGTTTGGTTTGTAACAAAGATGTTGACATGTATTTGACAATAAATAACAACATTGCCTTTTTAAATATTATCTTCGAGAATCTTAACACAAATAAATTAAAAAAGAAATTGCAGTAAACAATTAATATATTTGTCAAAATGCTTCAAAATCAAGTCCACAATAGCAAACATTGTCTCTAAAATCGTTTCAAAAATCAGAAGGCATATAACGTTTTGGTGATGGGATCTCTAAATAGATTTGCGAGCCCTAAATCAGTTTTTACTTAAAAGGTAATTACATACATATTTTTACTTTACATTCTATAAACTTTTAAAATAAAAACCAAAAACATAAAAAGTTATAGTAGGTAGTTGAATCGGTTATCCAACATACGCCTATCTCTTTTGCTAGCTTGGTCCATAATGAGTCCTGCACGCGTAAGGTTAGTTTCAGATCATTATACAAGGGTAAACCGACAAATGAATTGGTTAGGGTTCAGATTCCTTTATCCTCGGTTTTGGAAGTTCACACGGGATTTGAATATACCTTATATGGGTATTTCATGGGCAGAGATTTGGTTTTTCTTCGGTGGTCGACAATTATGTTCGAACTACATGAAAGAAATTTGGTATTGTACGTGCCATGATGAACTCAAATGGCTTATTCTTTTTCAAGTTTTCTTCGATTGACGGAATGAATGCAGTGTTGGAAAATCGACCTTGTTCATTTGATCCGCTTCTATTATAATGTTAAACTATAAGACATTCCCATTGTGGCTTTTATTGAGGACAAATTGAGTGTAATGGCTACTAGACTTGGTAATTAGATTATATGCCGACTTATACTAGTTCTATGTGCACCGTCATGGGGGCGCTTTGAATTATGCCCGTGTTTTGATTGATATTAGAGCTGATTGGAGCTTAAGGATGCCATGACTATTTCTATTTTGAGTTTGGAGGGTAGTGATGAAGTGTTTCATACCGTCGAAAGGAATATAAAGAAACCACCTAGACGTAGAGTATGTATGATGTTTGGTCATGATGGCATGGCTTGTCAAAAACGCGTTGTTGATGAAAGTAAGAAGCAAACTATGAAATCACATGGCGGTTTTCAATATGCTCCCAAGAAGAAAGCTTGTGTCTCTTGTTAATATTGGTCCAAAATTTCAATTTAAACCAACTAAAAAGGTATATAAACATGTGTCAAAGAAGAATGAGTCTAGTATGATGGCAAGAAGAAGAATTCGATATGGCTAGTACTAAGGTGGTAACTTCAAATCCCTTTGATGCTATAAATTATGTTGCAATTGGTGAAGATGTAGGAGCAAATGTTGGTAATGTGGGGAAGGCTAATTAAGAGGCATCTAGTAATCCTACTACCGTCCCTTGTGTTGAACGAGTAGGGACTAGTAGTAGTAATATTAATAAGGGTGGGAAGTCGATTTAAAAGGATGTTGAAGAAAGTGAGAGTGATGTGGAAGATGTGCTTGACTAAACTCGAACTTCATGGCTTCAAAACATTCAAAACATGGAAGTGGTATTATTAACACAAGTTTGTATGAGCGTTGGAAAGAGGATTATAATGAAGATCCACATGATGACTATCAACATAAAGATTTAACTGAAGAACAACTGGAATTATGTGACGCATTTGATATTAATATTCTATAGTCAAATTAGACGTTAGTTTATATTTGGTCTTGAGTCAAATGTATTTTAGTGGGTAATCGTTTGTTTCCTTCTTATTGAAATAGTAGTGTCATGTTATGTTAACTTTATCATCTATGTAACGGGCTGAGATGCGGGATTCACCCGCATCTTATGTACTTAAACATTTTTTGGAATAATATATTCACTAGGTGTAAAAACCTTTTACCCAAAGAATTTAAAGTGGATTATGTATTTTTTTTTCAAATTGTATATATACTAAAGACGGTTGTCGGTGGTACTATTATATAATTTGTAGCAAGTGGTCGGTGGTTAAAATATAGGGACGACTCTTTGTTTTTCAAGCACGCTTTTTATGGGTTTTAGGCCTACAATGAAGTGGTGTTTGGACGTCTTGGGCTTTTTTCAAAGATACGGTTGATATATGTGGCATTTATCTTTTCATCAAGATATTAGTGGACGCTCCACTTTCCTTCTAGAATTTTATGTACGTTTCTTCATTGGCGCAAACTCGTAGGTGGTTCAGATCTCGAGGTTTTTTAGGGTTTTGATGCATGCATTTGCTTATGTTACGATTGATGTTGGTGTGGTTTGTTACCTGACTTGATGTTGTTGTATAGTGTGTAAATATTCGTTTGGTACAAAAATTGTTAAAACTTATTAGTATTGTTATGAAAAACTAGATAGAAGAATAGTGGAATTAAGGATTAAGTCCTTGCTCAAATTGCCTTTGGTCCTACCACCAACAAGAAGTTTGATCATATCTTCTTGTAGAGTTTTTGGTTGGGGTTTAATTATTGATCATTAAAACTCTTTCATTTGTGGGGTTTTTATTTTGCATGTGCAATTTTTCTAGGTTTTAAGTTGCGATAGTGAATAAGTTCGATGTCCAAGATAAGTCAGATGGTTGAACCTATGGTTTTCAGAACCGATCATCAATTATGTTCTTGGTTGAGGTGTATTTCAGTATCAAACTATTCCCCCTTATGTTTTTTATTATAACACTTAGAATAATGATTGTTTTATGTAATTAGTCGTTTAGTAGTGAATCATCTACTATTTAATTCGGCGCTGATTTGTGATTTAATTGTAATTGATTATAATTGATATGTATAATTTTAGGTTATATGGTTTCTTGTGTTAATTTGTTAACGATGCCTATCACGAGTTTGTTGGTATTTCGAGCTCGCTGACTACTTGCAACCACGCTGCATGGTGCTCATTGTTACATACTTATCAATGATATGGGTTGTTCTTCTATTTGTTTGGGTATGTGATCGGCTTTATGGAATCAAAAATGGTTCCTCAAGGGTCAGTGATGATTTTCATAACTCCACTAAAATGAATGGGTCATTCATACTGATGTTACCGGCAAGGCAATGTTGGAATCACTCCTAACTTGTATTTCAAGTGTTAGTAATTAATATGTAATAGGTTGCTTAAACTAGACTTTTATGTTAGTTATTAATGGCAAGGCTTATGTAGAAAGCCCATAGGCCTTGGCCCAAGCCCAATAATGAAGGAAGGGACTAGACATGTTGCCCTAGCTTCCTTCCCTATATAAGCACATGTAAACCTTCTCTTGATGGTTGGTTGTTCATTTCACTCATAATCCTACGCCTAAAGTTTACTAGTCATACGTGTGTTTGTGTGTGTGTGTTCAACCAATCTCTCTTTCATCTTATTTCTTACATATTGATCCTTGTGTTAACTTATGGTGACCAAAGGGTATCAATCGCCATCTAGTTGGGTGAAACATTTTTGTTTTTGAAGTTACATATCTATACGTGTGGGTTTTAGTACTTAACTTTTCATACGCCTAAAAGCTTTAGTTTTCACACTTATAAACTCAAGATTCTTGTGGTTTAAGGTTTATTTAGTGTTAAAGTTTAAGTTTTTGCATCAAGTTTCAAACTTTTACGTGTAGAATAGTTTTCAAGTTTGGTTTTGTTCGTAGTACTTTCTCGCTTTAGGGTGAAAGTTGTTTTGGATAATCAAGTTTTCAACTTTATTGTTATTTTGGTGATTTTGAAGCTATTTCATCATAAAATCGTGTTACAAAACACTTTTAAGCATAAAAATCAGTTTTGGTGAATTTTGGTACTTTCTACTCGTAGTAAAACCCTAGTTCTACTCGTATACTCCTAAGTCTACCCCCAAGCATTCTACTAAGGATTTCGTCATTTGATCTTCAAGTCGTGGTTAACTCTGTTTTATTGCTGGATAAGCCTGAAAACATTTAGACTTTGGATATCTTTTACACTTGGATAAGTGTAAAGGATTTTTGGGTAAAACCCTAGTTTTACTCTAAGCATAAAAGCTTACGAGTAAACATCTTATGCATAAGCATTTTCACGCATAAGCTTGTCTTCCATAAGGAAATCTTACGCATAAGGTTCTTACTATTAAACCTTTAGTTTTGCCTTGCTTAGTTTTTCTCAAGTCTACGCAGAAGTTTACTACGCGTAAACTCTTGTCTACGTGTACAAGGGATCTACGCGTAATGGTTCTCTACGCCTAAGCTGGTTTCTACGCCTAAGGTTACTTCATCAACAAACTCAAAATTTCATTCGACTACAAAGATCCATCATCAACACAAGTTTCAAGATGTCTCAACCACAATACTCTAGCTACTTTCCTCATGAGTATCCTCAGCAACAACAACAACAACAACAATATCAACAATATCCTCCACCATTTCAACAACAATTGCAACAATTTCAACAACTGTCTCAAATGTACTTTCATCAAGGAGCAAACCCTCTTCCACCACAGATGCTTCAACCAAACCCTCGTCAACAAGTTCAACATTGTAACTACTTCCAATATCAATATCCGGCAAAGTATGCTATGAATGTTACAACGCAAAAGGAACCTTCTTGGTTTGCAAAGATGTGTGAAGCTTTAAGTAGCAAGCAATCCATTCATGAAGCTGGATCCCTTGATAGACCTCCAATGCTCACTCCGGGAAACTACGATCAATGGGTGATAAGGTTCTTTAGGTTTTGTGATCTCAAGAAGCCACATGGTAAGTTTTGAAGAAGGTCATCCTTGAAGGTCCTTTTCAGATGCCTACTATCACTATACCCCGAGATCCAATGCTAATCCACCAAAAGATGATGTTACCAATGTTGTAGATCTTGATCAACTAACTATCAACCAACTTCTTCACTTAGAATCCGAATGCTAATCCACCAAGAGATGATGTTACCCAATCCGATACTTCAGTGGTGATGCTCGAAGACTAAAGCAACTGGGAGCACATTCATCTTCTAATGGAAGCCACTGAACTCAATCAAGACGACATGGAATCCAAAATCTACTTAGCATATGAACACTTTATGATTGAACCAGGGGAGACATTAGAGTCATACCATCATCGGTTCTCAGACATCGTCAATGACTTGGATAAACATAATATCATTATGCCAAGGATTGCAATCAACACAAAGTTCCTGAGTTGTCTTGGTCCCGATTGGGAGAAGTATGTTACATTCATCCGTCAAGCAAAGAATCTTCATCAAGCTACATACTTGATGCAGTATGACTATTTGAAGCACCATCAAAAGGAAGTAACAAAGACAGATCATCCGTGGAGTCCCCGCCGCCATCACTCCCAGATAATCAAACTCTTGCTTTGTACACTCAAGCATGTTATCCTCAATTTCCTAATTTACCAACTTTCTTCACAAATCCTCCACAACCAACCGCCAGATAACACCATATGATCCATCACAGCAACAATCACAAGAAACTCAATTGGTTCCATAAAACAACAACAATGATCAAGCACTCTACAGTGAATCAAATGAGGATGTGAAGCCTTCATGCATTGAATCAAGGATTTGTAATGATTGCAAGAGCCTTCGGTCGATTTGCTAACAACCAATCGATTGCATTCTCATCAAATACAAGAAATCAAGCTGTTGTTAACAATTGAAGAGTTGAGGTTCTAATCGTGGAAATGGTCGTCAGATGAATAGTGGTAAAGGGTTTAATGTTAATGGTAGGAATAATGTGACAACTCGTACTTTCAGGTCATTTCTCAAATTTACTATTCATCTCGGGAATTTACTATTCACCGGTTACTATTCAAAATTTTACTATTCATCATTTTCGAGTGGCAATATTCGGAGAACGTATTTCAAAATTTACTATTCACTAAACACTATTCATTCCGGGAGAAAACACTATTCATGCTTCACTATTTCATCGTTATCGTAAACTAGGTTTACGAGTATCAAATTCGCGTAACCTTAATGGTTTAGTCGAATTCATGAACAATCATAAAGGACATTTCATATAGACTAGGTTTAGTCTACATATCATTAGCATCATTATCGCTATATAGTTCATGCATGGTTCTCAAGATTTTACGTTAAACGTATAATTTCTTATTAAATAAACGCTATCGGTAATTAATTATTTTGAACAATTGATCCGATACTTCCAAAAATTATCCCGATATATTTTATACTCATATTAAGATTATAAAATAATATTATGAGTTTACCCAATGTTTTAAATTTATTTTGTATATAAATTGTTATATTTATATAATTACGACGGTTTTTGTAAAAACTATACGATAATTATCATTTCACTCAAATCTCGTAAGAAATGTATTTTTATAACTTTTTTGACTTCAATATATTTTATTTTGACCCGTTAAATTTTATTTTTAGCTAACGCTACCCTACAAGCTCAAATATTTACACAAGTTACCACTTATCCATAAATAACTACATATTTACACTATCTAAATTTACTTAATACACAAAAATCATCCACTAGTTGTGATAATCATCCTTGTGTCGACACAAGGGGTGATTCACACTTTCATTTACAAAATATCTTCCAACATAATGTATTATACTACTAAAACATTAACACATACTCATTCATATTCAAAGTGTAAAAAAACAAAACACTCTCTTCTCCTCTCTTCTCCATAACCGGCCACCATTGAAGACCAAGGAGGATCACCAAATTTTTTTTCAAGTCAAGTTAATTCACAATCTAGTTACACTCTTAGTTAAGGTTTTGAAATAAAAACCTAGGGTGTTAGGATTAACCTTTGTTCACTTCACCTCATCAAGTTACTAGTAAGCATCTCATATTCATGTTCATCTTTCATATTTATTTTATGTTCATTTCATCATATTTGAGAAAAACATGCAAGTCATATTGGTGTCTATACCACTTTATATTGTTTTTAAGTGTTATATATATAATCATCATCCTATAATTACTCCTTGAAACATATCACTTTTAGTGATGTCTAGGAACCCATGACACCCTAAGAAGGTGTATGGTAGGATTAGAATAGTTTCGGAGTTGTTTTGAATTGGTTAGAATAAGTTTTAATGAGAAAATCCATTTCGACAACTATATAAAGGGTCGATCATTTTGCAACTGAAATTTCGACAGTTTATAAAATATTTTGGGCTAGATATTCAGAAAATATACTTTAAAACTAAAACGTGGTCGCTTGAACGGGTTAAAACGGAGTTATAACGAAGAAGTTATGATATTTTCAAGTTTGACTCTAAAACTATAAAACCGAAAAATTCAGCATGTTACGTCCACTTTTTACGAGTCAAAAATGGGTCTTAAGCGCTATGAAATGTGTCGATTTATCAAAAATATATAAGTTTACTTTGATATGAAGCTAAGACAAATATTTTGGAGAACAATATTTTGGAGAACAAATATTTTGGAGAACAAAATTTGGAGAACTATTTTGGAGAACTAATTTGGAGTACTTTTTCTTATAAAATGATGTCTTCTAGTAAAAGTAAGTTCGCCAAGCCTATTTTCCAAAACATCCAACCGTTCGTCAAACGGAATTGTAACGAGTAAGATACGGTCGCTTAAACTTTGCCTAAAACCACTTTAAACAATATTTTGGTACAAGTACCCTACTTTACCTATCTTTTCTCCATGATCGAGACCTCTATGATGAAAATTTAAAAGCTAAAACTTTGAGATAATGATACAAGCTTTCCAAACCGCTTGAGTTTGTTTCCTAACACTCAATGTGCACCATTTTACGACTAACTTTTCAAGGCCGTTTAGTCACTTTCATGAAATTGTCAAATGACATTATTTTTACTAATTTAAAAGTTATAATTTCATAATAAATCACTAAATCCACTATCGTAGAGGTTGTTTCAACGTAAGTACTTGTAAAGTATTTTATAATATGACGAGATGTCATAAACATATATTTCAACGATAAACATTATTTTCAAATGTACAAGTGGTATGGATTTCATATGAGTTTGCATGCACGACATTGTTTCATGATTTACATTAGAACATATCATTCATAATAGGTCACTACGAGGGTTACCATTTCAAGATGCCATTATATCATCATTATCATTGCAACAGGTGAGTTTTCATAGCTCCGATTTATTCAAGTTTTTACTTTATTTCAAACCTACGGGGGAGAATACTGCACAACATTTTTATTACGATACCAAGTATATCAAATTCATTACATTGTTTAAGTTACCTCATTGCCAGTTTAATGTCCCCATTTCACGAATCATGAACCGTTAATTCCGAAAGAAGCTAGGGTGAGTGGATAGATCTATTGAGGGTGACTCCTCCATCCGTGTTAGTAGTTCCAACCGTCAACGGATGCATTTCATTTCTTTATCATTATTGAGTTGTTTGGCAAAACACTCGTTGGGGACAACATCATGAACAACAATCTCGTGTCATGTGCTTATAGCAATTGTAACATTTTATGTGGCATATTTGTCATACATGGCCTATACTTGTGGTAGTCGTATAAAACAGTTTACATGAACTCTATGAACTCACTCAACCTTTGTGTTGACACTTTTAGCAATGTATTTTCGGGTAACTAAGGCATTCACTTCATGGCATGCATGAGGACTTATCGAGTCGCGGATTCACGCTGCCTCACTGGGATTTATACACTTTAAAAACATCGCTTGACTTGTACCAAACTTATTTTCCGCACATGTTGATTTTCATTTGGGACCTATCTTTGTAACTCAATGTTTTAATATATCAAACGATGTTCTTTTCAAACGACACTTTAGGTCGCTCAATATAATCGTGATTGTGATGCTATGACACAACCCTCAGAATTCCATTCACGAAAACGTAATTTGGGGTGTGACAAATAACATGGGTGCTCCAAAACAACGGTTCAAGTGGTTGATCAGTATCTCGATCGTTAATGGTCTCCGCATGCAATAACGCGCAATGAAAAGAGTCATCCGCTAATGCATGCCCAAAGCCGGAGAACAAGAGGCACTATCACAAAGAGGCTTTACTCTTGGCTCTCAAGGATGAAGTTGGTGGAACACTTACCAACAAAGAATGAGCTTCATGGTCGATGCTCATTCGATGATGACATGGAGGACTTGCAAGCTAATGTCTGCCTGTGGATGTTAATGGCAAATATGCAAGAGCTCCACATGAGTGACACAGCCCAGTGTATGACACCGATGGTTGTTCTGCACGGATCAAAATATACTCATTAATGATCGATATCTCCACCAACATCCGTGATCCGACAAGGCTCGAGTGTTCAACATGAATCTTCTACATCTCATTCCGACGATAATCAAATGGATCCCGTTTGATGATCAAGATGACCTTATGGTGAATATTGATAATCAAGTTGACTCCGTGGTCATATTTGAGGATCTAAATAATGATCATGTTGATATTCAAGTTGAACAAGATGAACATTTGTCTAATCCGCATCTTGAGCTCATGACCAATTTAATTGCACCACCCAATCTCAACTGGAAAAGTGCAATGAGATAAATAAGAAATTGCAAGATAAAATTGCACTGTTGACTAAGGATAATGAATGCTATAAGTTCCAATTCAACATTTTTGAAACTAAAGAGAAATGTGAAAAAGGTTTTGAAGTCGCTTTTGAGAGAAGAATAGGAAGTTGCAATGTGAAAACGTTAGCACTTCACCGCTTAAGAGCAAAAAACAGAAGAATAGGAAGTTGCAATGTGAGAGAAGAACAATAAAGACCTTCAGTAGAAGAACACCTTAGGACTTTGAATATAACTCATGTTGCACCCACTTTAGACATTCATAGACAAATGTAATAGCAAAAGTGATGTAACGAATGCCGAACCTTTAAGTACTGTGTTTTGTTTGAAGCATCTTGTGTTGGTTGTCGTGAAAAGCATGTTTTCTCGTTGTCATGATAAATGTGTTGCTAAGTCTATCTTATCTCGTTTGAATAATAGAAAACGAAATACCTCTAGGCCCACTAATGCTTCTAAGTCTATGCTAGGTAAACCGCCTTCTAGTGTTTCTCTCATCATTGATGTACCCATAGAACCCACTTCACCTCCTAGGAAGAAATTATAACCTAGTGCATTCACTAAGACAAAAGCAAAGACTAGTTGGACTTGGCAGAGATGGTTACAAAACATATCGATTTAAAAATGGATTCCTAAAATCACAATATGTGTGTTTCAATCAACCGTAACGGAACCCTCTAACTCTTCGTTCCACCTCTACTTCTATTCCACCAGGTCGCTCAGGTGTAATGTGATGTGATCATCCTCGGATTGTTGATAGTGGATGTTCCGGCACATGACAGTGCAATCTCAAATCAAGTTATCAAACTTTGTCTCAAAGTTCATGGCACTGTCAGTTCGGAATGATCACTTCACGCCTATCATGGGCTACGGAGATTACATCAATGGGAACATCGAAATTAAAGGGGTTTATTATGTGGAAGGTCTTGGTCACAATCTCTTTTCGATCGGTCAATTTTGTGATGGAGATTTGAAGTCGCTTTAGGGAGAAAAACTTGTTTCATTCGCGGATCTACAAGGAAACGATCTTATGTCCGAAACCGCACATCAAGCCTTTACACAATCTCAATACAAGACATGATTGCTTCATGATAACGCTACACGCCGCTCGGGGTCAAAGGAACTTCCTTTTCTTCGAAAGCAAGTTTTATAACACCCTAGGCAAAGGAACCTAATCGTGTAGTGTAGTATTAGGGTAAGCCACCGTATTGATATCGCTCTCTGGGGAATAGGAATGCTAGTCGGTTACTACGCTTAAGGTTAGGGTTGAGGAAGATTATTTTTTTATCTTTTTATGTTTTTTAGAAAATGGAAAGGTATGAATCTCGGGGTTTGGATTTGGGGGTTGGTATTTCTAACGATTACTCTACTTGTCTAATTATCTAATCTAAGGTGTATGTAGTCTATGTCTAATTATTGTGTGCTCGTATGATAGTTTAAAGATGTGTTTACCTAGGTTTTATTACTCATTAATTATCTCCTATTGATGGTTGAATTGTCACGCCCTTATTCTTAATTTGCTTGTGTGTCTAAAGTCGTAGGGTATGCATTTATCCCTAACTCTTTGAAATTACCAAAGGGTCTCGTCTTCACATAACCTCTAGAAATTATAAACTCTAACTCTAAGGCACTCTTTGGGTGATTTATCCTACAACCGCTCTAGGTGTTATAGTCTAAGGTTCGAAAGATTAATCAAGCATTAATCATAACAACGAATGACCTATAGCATTACTAGATCATTAAACAATTAAGATAAGAGACAACCAATCAATATTCAATAATTAAGTTTCATATTCCCTAAGCAAACACACAAGTAAATTAGCCGGACATGGAGAACATGCAAGCATACACACAAATAATCAAAGACATAATTGAATTAATGAAGTAAAACACTTATCTTGATGTAAGTTAGGGTTTGGAACCCTAAAATACAGTACAAGACAACTTTGGTTCGGTTTAGGTTTTTACTCCAAAAGACTACCCACTAAACCGAAAAATTTGATTCTATATATAATATTACGCGCGACCGCCACCTTATGAGTTTGACGCCACGGGTCGCCGCCATTAGGGTTTCGCTTGGCCATATTCAAGGACGGCTACCTTGTGCTTGTGACGCCGCCCCTTTCAGTCTCGACGCCGTTCGATCAAATCGACGCCCGAAGTTGCGACGCCTACTCTTTTAAAGCCCGACACCGCCACTTGAAAATAAGAAATTTGGCTACCGAGCCGCCACGTAGTGTTCGACGGCGTCGCGATTTAAGGAAGATGCCGCCACCTTGTATTTCAGCAAATTGAGTGTCTCGATTCTTGACTTTGGCCATTTTTCGTGATATCCGCGCTTTTTCGTCCAAATAAGTGCCATTCCAGCAATTTGCCTTCAAGAGACCTAAAAGTGAAAAGGAACGATATTAAGTAATAACGGATACAAAAGTGATCAAATAAGGGCTTAAACGACCTCAAAAAGGTACATTTTAAACCTTATCAAATATCCCTACACTTGGTATTTGCTTGTCCTCAAGCAAATGTGCTTTTAGGCAATTAATTTATAAGTTAGGGGTCATGAAGCATTGGTTTAAAACAGTCTACAACACATATAAGCCCCAAGAAAAGTCATAACAAGCACGAATTACATACTAGCACCTCACATGGGTGTTTGGATACCATCTCGGGTGTATATGAAGTATATCAAGTTGGAAATGGAAGATAAACACTCATTGACCGGTCCTAGTACATAGATTACCATAGGCTTGAGAATAGATCAAACTCGCTATGTGAAGCACCTGAAAGACTATCAAAGCGGTCTTTAAAGGGTTGTAATGTTAGGCTTACTGTAGGGAAACAAAGGGTTTGGTGGGATAGGCTATTTAGTGGTGGCAAGTCAAAATCTCTATGTTACAAGCATACGAAGAATGACATTGCTAACAAGACTGACACTCTAAACTCTAAATAACTGAAACAAACAAACATAAATTTAAAGATAGATGTAGGATAGTAGCCAGTATGTTTTTTTTTTTTTTTTTTTTTTTTAATCACTCTATTTTATTTTTATTTTTTCTTTTTCTTTTTCTATTTTTTTTCGAATTTTTTTTCATACACTTTTACTCTACCATCCTCTACGATAACATCAAAATGATAAGGATTTATAGGCACATCCCTACACTTGAGTTTTTATTACTCTAACACTAATTTGACCAAAATTGAAAAGATCAAAACACTTGGGGTATATTATTACTAAATAAGGGAATTTAACGCCCCTTCCCAACATTAAACTTTAACTTTTTCCCATGAGTCCCAATCGTCCCAAAACTGGGTACAAAGGATATGACTCGACTTAGCAACTCATGCAAGCAACTAGAGAATTGAACTAAGGGTTTAGGGTGATAACAATAATAAAAGTGAGTGCATACTGTGGTAGGCTAAGGCTTTTGGGTGTATATTTGGGGGTGAGGTGTAAACAATGCTCTTCATTGATATTCCGGAAAACCAAAACATCACGAGAACCGCGAAAATGATAGGCTCTGAGGGTTAACTAGGGGTATCGTGTACTAAAAATGAGTACAACGCAAAGGGTGTGGGGGAATTACTCAACCGAGGTGGAAGAAGTAATTATATTACGGTATCAAACAAGGGTTATCCTAATGCCTCTTATCATTTAGTTATTCCTAACTACACAAGTGTAGTCTTACTAGCTTATCCGAATGCATCACAAAAAAAAGTTCTAGAATCTATTATACTACCGGTTCACACTCTAAGCATTAAAGATGAATGCTTTAATTCCTACTAATCTAAGGGCGATCCTCACATTTTAGGTGGAATATAGGTGGTAAAGGGTTTTTGTGCTAGTCATGCAACTTCCTATCCGTGAGACGCTTTTGTTAAGACTAATGGCCCACTCCTATATGTCGTAAAAATTTTAAATTTTTGCCAAAATTACCCTAACCGACATTTTGTCATGGTTTATTACACAAATACAATTGGACAAAGCAAATAATCAAGGGTAAGCATAGTTTCAAAGTTCCCGTTTTATTTTCCATCCCTATACTTAAATCAACATTGTCCCCAATGTTCCCCGAAAGTATCAAAGTTATGATAATAGAAGGTAATTAAAACGAAGAAACTAGTACTCCTCGATTAGCTCGGTAGGATCCGTGTAAAGTGGTGGTTAAATCCTTTCCAAGAAAATGTATGCGTGAAAAGCTCCTTCCAATCTTATGTAACTTCTTGATAAATTAAACCTATTAACTTGAAGAAAACAACGAAACCTTCGTGTAAAATCGGCTAATAATATATAAGACTCGACTAAACTAGGATATAATGCTTGTGGAATGGATGTTTACGAATTTCGAAAATCAAGACCGAAAATTCCAAAAATTTTAAAAGTAGCGCTCGTAAAACGAAAAAGTAACTGTTGTTTTACTCCTTCTCGACGCCGTCAGTTGCATCTCGACACGTTATCCGACAAACTGGTCTCATGATTTTCTCGAAAAAATTTCGAAAATTTACATCTTTAGAATTGAAAAATTTCGAAAACATCCATTATGACTCGATACAAGCATTTGACTCGAACAACCACACATATATAACTTTTAATTAATTGCTATTCTCATGTTTACGTTTCTTTTGAAAACGTGTGTAATCCTCCCTACATTTATCCTTTATGTAAAATACCTTTATATGTGATTAAGACGAGGTTAAAAACAAAATAAAGCATTTTACAAATTTAAACATGAGATTAAACAATCAATAAAAGATATATGACACTAACAAGCAAACAATTAAGCATGGGTTGCCTCCCACGGCGCTTTATTTATGAGTCTTGTAGCTAGACTAGTAGTCGCTGCCCACGTAACTTCATTACCGTCATCTCCTTCCTCATGACGGTCTCTATTGGGGGATTCCATGTTGTAGAAGTGCCTATGATACACCTCTAAGAGTTCGTCCTCTCCCATTCTTCTATATTCCGGTCCTAGGTTCAAGCAACTTATAGAATCAAAATCTTAGCCATAACATAATCTACTCCTTTTTCTTTATCCTCCTCATTCTTATAATAGACCGATAGTTTAAGTTCCTTTTCATCATTGGAGAGTGATGAAAACTTCTCAATCTTAAACGGCATTTGTAAGTTATGTCATCGGTCTCATCCTTGAATCGCACTACTTCTAACGAGGGGTCATAGGTCATCCCGGTGCTTTCTATGAAAGGTTTTCCTAGAATAACGTGGGACAAACTAGGATCTATGGCCGTACTAATATCATTTACCACTATGAAACTGGTGAGAAACATGAAACTACCTACATAAACGGGCAATCCCTTAACTCTACCAAGAAAATTAAACCTAACCCTAGGATTATCGGGGTTCCTAGTTGGATAGGCTTCTTCATTACCCAATTGTAGTAGGTGCTAGTCATTATGTTGATGGGATTGCATCAATGTAGGCCTTCGCTACGAAAAGGTGTCCTATGCAACATGGTATGTTAAGATTCCAAGGGTTTCCAAACTTGATTCTAGGGCTTTTCCTAACATACATGTGACGGAGGTCACCACTAAGTGAGGGTGGCGAGATAGTTCTTCTTCCGAGGGAAACTTATTGAAATAGTCAATTTCTACTTCATCCACTTCCTGTTGTTTCATTCTGGTGTTTCCTTAACCTCAAGTATCGTCTCATGGTTCTCTTCGCCATTTGTTCTATTAGGTTTTACCAGGCATGGTATTGACAATTGAACATGCTTAGCTAACTTACTTGGGTCCTTAATCTCTATACCGGAAGGCTCGAGGGTTGAGATAGCATTAACCTTCCTATCACTATTGGTCATGGCTTTCAAAAGGTTATCTATCTTCCTATCCATTTCGGCTTGTTGTTGGTTGAAGCGGTCCGAGAGCTTAGCTATTTGGGCTTCTTGGGATGCGACTAGGTTTTGCAACATCCCTTCTATGTTTTTGGTAGGCCATGAGATGGGGGCCAAGAGAAATCATTGGATGTGAATTCTTTGGTTTGTCCTCAAAGAGTCGGGCTTGCCCTTCCATGCTTCTGTTTCATTGAAATTTCTAGGTCCCGGTATTGTGGGAATCTTCCTCCCGTTCCATTAGTATGAGGATGTAGTCAACGAAGCATGTTCGGGGATCGGTGCAAGTACTGCGGTTATGAGGATCACTAAACGGCTCACACAAGGAAGAAACTTTGTTCACATGGCGTGAAGACCTAGGATTTTCAGAAGAGCTCATTAGGAATTTTACTTGATCTTCAAGTCATCATCCTACAATCGGAAGGTTGTGAGTCAATGGGAGGCAAGGAGATTGCCTTAACGGTTTTGGACAACTCATGGGGGTCATTCCAACTTTCGTTGTCATAGAGGGAAAGGTCCTCTATTATGCCCCATGATTCTTCCGCGGTGAGATCACTAAGTTTTCCACCGGCCGCTTGGTCAATGGATCGCTGGGGAAATTGACATGATCATAAAAGATTTGGACTTGGAGCTAAAGATCAATGCCGTGATGAGGGACTTTATGAAGTAAGTCTTTGAATCGAGTCCATGCTTCGTAGAGAGATTCACCTTGACGTTGTTGGAACATCAAGATGTCATTCTAAGCTTAGTGGTTCCTATGGGGAAAAATTGAGCAAGGCGAGAAGCGAGATCATCCCAACTTGAGAAAGATGGAGTCAAGGAAGCGCTTCAAGCCACTAGCTTGGTCCCGTAGAGAGAATTGAAGAGACGCAGACGCTGCGGGTCTCCGATAGTAGCATCAAGGTCGATGGAATCGACAATTTAAGGAAATCCCTTAGATGTGATTTGGATCTTCTAACGAAGTCCATGGAAAACACATCCGTTTTGCACCAACCAGATGGTGTCGGATCGCAGGGTCGTAGTTTGGGCTTGGTCGGGAAGCTCAATGGTGTTCCTATAGCCTGTGGCTTGGTTCGAGTATTCACCAAGAGCAGGCTCTTGGCGGTTCAATTGGTGGTGGGTTGATGAATGGTGGGTGGTTATCACCTTCCATGATGAAAAGTGATGGGATTACTAACAAAGGTCACGAAGAAGGGGATAGACTACGAGGAAGCTAAAAATAAGAAAAAATCTTACTTGATAGGAATCAAGCAAAGAAACCTAAACGAGGTGGACTCCTAACTAGCTATTCTATTCCTGAATACAAAAACTTGATAACGCTTACACGCTAAGCCGTTTGGGGTCAAAGGAACTTCCTTTTCTTCGAAAGCAAGTTTTATAACACCCTAGGCGTGAACCTAATCGTTGTAGTGTAGTATTAGGGTAAGCCACGGGTATTGATATCGTTCTCTGGGGAATAGGAATGCTAGTGAGAAGTTACTACGCTAAGGTTGGGTTGAGGAATTATTTTTATCTTTTATGTTTTTAGAAAATGGAAAGGTACTAATCTCGGGTTTAGATTTGGGGTTGGTATTTCTACCGAAATCTACTTGTCTAATTATCTAATCTAGGTGTATGTAGTCTATGTCTAATTATTGTATGCTCGTATGATAGTTTAAATATGTGTTTACTTAGGTTTTATTACACCTTAATTATCTCCTATTGATGGTTGAATTGTCACGTCCTTATTCTTAATTGCGCTGTGTGTCTAAAGTCGTAGGGTATGCGTTTATCCATAACTCTTTGAACTTACCAAAGGGTCTCGTCTACAATAACCTCTAGAAATTATAAACTCTAACTCTAAGGCACTTTTTGGGTGGTTTATCCTACAACCGCTCTAGGTGTTATAGTCTAAGGTTCACAAAGATTAATCAAGCATTAATTACACAACTAATGACCTATCTTATTACTAGATCATTAAACAATTAAGATAAGAGACAACCAATCAATATTCAATAATTAAGTTTCATATTCCTAAGCAAACACACAAGTAAATTAGCCGGACATGGAGAACATGCAAGCATACACAAATAATCAAAGACATAATTGAATTAATGAAGTAAAACACTTATCTTGATGTAAGTTAGGTTTGGAACCCTAAAATCTGACAAGACAAACTTTGGTTCTTTAGGTTTTACTCCAAAAGACTACCCACTAAAACCAAAAATTCGATTCTATATATAATATTACGCGGCGACGGCCACCTATGAGTTGTGATGCCGCCGGTCGCCGTCATTAGGGTTTCGCTGGCCACGTTAGTCTTACGGCCACCTTGTGCTTGTGACGCCGCCCCTTCACTGACACCGATCAAATCTTGGTCAATTGAAGCCGCGGCCTACTCTTTTAAAGCCCGACACCGCCACTTGAAAATAAGAAATTTGGCTATTGAGCCGCCAAGTATGTTCGACGGCGTCGCATTTAAGCAAAGTGACTGGCCACCTTGTATTTCGCCAGCTTGAGTGTTCGATTTTGACTTTGGCCATTTTCGTGATATCCGCGCTTTTTGTCCAAATAAGTGCCATTCAGCAATTTGCCTTCGGGACCTAAAAGTGAAAAGGAACAATATTAAGTAATAACGGATTCAAAAGTGATCAAATAAGGGCTTAAACGACCCCTCAAAAGGTACATTTTAAAACCTTATCACTTCATCTCCCATTTGTCTACTTTCTAAGGCAACATCAACAAAATCTTTGCTATGGCACCGTCGACTTTCACATTTGAACTTTCAAACCATAACCAATCTTTGCATACAAACTAGTTGAAGGTCTTCCAAGATTTTGGTATTCTAAAGATCATCTATGCTCAACTTGTGAACAAGGGAAAGCACTGTGTCACTTTCCTTCAGGTGGAACACGTACCAAAGATGTGCTTCATCTTCTTCACATGGATTGTGCCCGATGCGCAGTGACGATCAATGGCAACGCTACATTCTTGTAATTGTCGATGACTACTCAAGATGGACTTAGGTTTATTTTCTTCGAAGTAAAGATCAAGCTTACGATGATCATCACATTTCTCACGAAAATTCAAGTTCACCAAACACGCTTAGACAAATCGTAACGCATTGTGAGGAACTGAATTTGTGAATCAAAATTCGCGGAATATTATGAAAAGTAGGAATTGAGCATCAAACATCAATTGAACGGACACCCGTAACAAACGGAGTTGTTGAAAGACGAAACCGTACGTTAGTGGAAGCTGCAAGAACAATGTTGATAAATGAAAAATTCCGATACTTGTGGGTGAAGCCGTTCAATCGATGCTACACTCGTAACCATTCTATGATAACCAAACGCCACAACAAAACACCTTATGAGCTTATCCATAATCGCAAACCGAATCTCAAACACTTTCATGTATTTGGCTCTTCAAGCAATTCAACAATGATCGTGATGATTGGAATGCTCAAGGCTAAAGTTCGACATCGTAATCTTCGTTGGATAATCGTGAAAACTCTAAAGATACCGAACCGAATTGTCGTATTGGAAGATTATGAAACGATTCATGCTAATTTTGATGAGCTTACGAATGGCTTTGAGCAAAACAGCTTGGAACCCGGACATAACCGCCTAAACTTCCCCAAACCCCATCATCACCGAACCAAGCTTACAACTTCTACTGCACAAATGGAACAAAGCTATTTGCTCCTCGTTAGTGATGATATTGATCAACGTGGTCGCGATGTATCAAATGTTTCGCCGCTCAACCTCGATAATACTCAATACTGGATACACATGAAACAACAACAACCGTTGTCGACGCATCTCCAATTGATTCTACAACAACAAATGAGTAAACAAGATCCAATGACGCTGGAACCAGTGATGATCTTAAATCAAGATGTACATGCACCCGCAGATATGATCCAAATGCTTTTAACCTTTCATAATGAAACTGCAACTTCAGATGTTGCGTAATCATTACGCCATTTAAATCCACTTAATCTGCATAATGTATATCAACATCAACCCTCCACACATCGTTGGACTAAAGACCATCTTCTTGTGAACATTATTGGAAACCCAATCAACCAACCGTAATTAGACAACGCCTTGACCGACGGTGAACATTGCATTTATGCACTTACCGCTTTGTCAACTGAACCAAAGAAGATTAAAGAAGTAATGATTATGACAACCGGATTGAATCCATGCAAGAAGAACTTAATCGCTTTAAACGCCTTGAAGTATGAGATTGGTGGAACGACCAACGTGGGTCTACGCTATGGTCTTAAATGGATTTGGAAACAAGAGAGTCGAGGGTACGGTAATTAGATATAAATCACGCCCGTGGCTAAGGGTTATAGACAAGAAGAAGGATTGACTTCGAGGAATCATTCGCACCGGTTGCTAGACTTGGTCGCATCGGATTCTCGGCATTTGCGGCTCACATGAACATCACTCCATCGATGGATGTCAAACCGCTCGAATGGTAAACCAGGAAACGGTATATGTTAGTCGCCAAAAGGATTTGTTGATCCGAGTTCCCTAATCATGTCTACAAACCTAACAAGGCTCTATGGTCTCAAACAAGCCTCTGCTGGTATGATGAGTTATCATCCTTTCTTCTATCCCATAATTTTGTCAAAAGATCGGTCGACCCAACAATGTTTATACAATATCAATGCACATATTTTAATCGTTCAAATTTATGTGGATGACATCATTTTTGGGTCAACCCATAAAATTACTCAAACGCTTTTTTCAAACTTATGAAAACACATTTTGAAATGTCAATGATGGGTGAACTTACATTCTTCTTAGGACTACAAGTTCATCAATTACCCCGTGGTATTTTCCTAAGTCACCCAAATATGCTCTTGAAATTTTAAACAAACATGAAATGTAAAGTCATGGATACCTATGCCACACCAATGGCACATACCAACAAACCGGATGTTGATTTACATGGGAAATTGGTTGACCTTACCAAATACCGGTAACCGTGATGTGATTCAACATTCGAAGTCAAGGCACATCGATCTTCGATATCATTTCATCAAAGAGCATGTGGAAAAGGGTACCGTTGAATTATATTATGTGGGTACTGAACACCAACTGGCGGATCTTCTCACCAAAGCCTTAGCTCCTCGCTAGGTTTACCGATTTGATCCACCGATTGGCATGAGGTGTTGAATCCAGAGGAACTCGACAAACTTTTGACACAATCTTAAAACCAACCAAACACCAAAACTCTTTTGAATAAACTTTTCAAAACAAAATAGAAAAATACAAAATTGATAAAATTCAAAAATATTCTTCTACCTTAATCTTCAAACATAGCAAGTGTAAATCTTCCCACAACACTTTGTTCTTTCAAAACTTTCATTATTTTTCCAACAAGTGTTGAGGGGAGAATGTAAATATTTTCGGCCTCATAAAACCTTGTAACTTGCATGTTACCAAAAGATGTTGTTTCTTCAAGAATGGTGGATATTTCTTGTTTAAAACTCTCCTTGGACTCAAATTTGTAAAATTTCACTATTTCTAAAGTCGAGGGGAGTTTGCCAAGTTTCTTTCCAAACAATCACGTTTTTGCTTAACCAAAGTGGTAGTTACGGGTCTTGGTTGTAAATGGTTGAGGTGGAAGGACCAAATGTGTCAAAATTGAAAACTTATTTTTAACAAAACCTACACCTAACCTTATTCTTACACATTTACCTACCCTCATTAATATTCTACCAAACCATCCAAGCATAAGATTAAACATCAAACCGTGCTTCATAATCTGAATTTGTAAGTTGTTTTTGCATCTAATCATCATTACAAACATAGGTTTTAATCTTAAACGATTTCAACGGTTAGATTTTCTAAACGAGTGATTTTGTGTTCATACGCTTACGCGTATAAACATATTCTTGGAAAATGTGTTATGATGAAATGGTTAGTGTTAACATGGTTAAAATCAAGTCTTATAATCATTTCCATCAAAATTTCCACCGTAAATCGTTTTTAAACCCATTCGAATTTTAGGGTTCATATGTGGATTTGGGTATTTTCATTTGTGAGTGTTTTAGGCTAATTAGATGCTTGAGAAATGTTTGTTACATGTTCAATTGACCTTTAACACCTTTGAATCATGCCCATTATCATCAAGTTTGAAGAATTAAGCTTTAGGGTTTATGAACGCGTAGAAATTGGGTATTCTTGATTCATGGTGCAATTGATGTTAAAACTTGTTGTAAACAACTCATTTAGCCTCTAAGACATCCCAGAAAACATTTGGTTGAATTCCCATAGTTGAATTACTTACTCATAGAATTTGAAAATTAGGGTTTATGCCTACGCATAAATCTGTCTTTCACGTAAACTTGTGACTTCATGCGATGTTGAAAGTGATTGAATAATATGTTAATATGAGTGTTATGGTTAATCTTACGTGCTTCTACTGCATAAAGAATCGTAAAAGGTGTCCCTGCTTGCTTATGGAACACCTTATGCAGATGTTACGATAAGAGAAATCTTATGTGTAACTCTTACGATAGGGTCTACAATGGACTACGTATCCTGAAGGAATATGCATAAACTTGACTTCTGCTTCTAAGGCATACTTCATTTGTGTAAACCTTATGCGAAGTCCTAACCTGCTTACGCGAAGCCTTATGCAAGATTCCACTCTACGCCGTAATCCTTCCTTACGCCAAGGGTGACTCCTACGATAAGCTTATTCCTACGCTTATGGTTACCTTGTTACTTATAGTTACTAACTACGCTAAGCCCATTTGTAACTAAACTTTTGAAATGTTACATAAACTTGTAATAAGTTACCCATAATGTCATAAAACCAAATTGTCACTAATAAGCTACAAAAGTTAAAACGTTGTGTTATTAAGTAAACTTTGGACTTTAAACATTCAAAATTAACATACTCACGTAACTTATCACGTCAACTTTGGACTATTGGACAATATGTGACTTTGACTCAGAACATTCATAAACATACCTACTTCAATAATTGGACAATAAAATCAAATTTTGACTAACGTAATGTCTTCGATATGTTGGTTCTTTTGTCTCAATACCTTTCGTATCACTTAAATGGACGTCATCATGGAAAATGTCAATGCACCAAATGAGCTCACAATGAATGATATCTCCCAACTGATTAAAAGAAGACGATTGGAAAGAACAATCTCAAGGTCGATTTTGAGAACTTCACGTGCTCAGAGTCATCATGCAGATTGCCGTGGATATCCTCAAACTCATCCCTACAACAACATGCCAACTAACCGACTATACCGTAAATCTACATTCATCAACCTCGCACACGATGAAAAAGGTTGATGGTCAAGATGCCGCCACAAGACCCTCAATGATAAGGAAGTCAAATGCCACAAGAGTGTGATTATGTAGCAATTCCTAATGAAGAGGCTACAATGCAATTCATGGTCGACATTGGCTATGATGAAGTCAGCCGGAGTCATTATTAGCACTCCACTGGTCGATCTAAAGAACATTCCTCAACCGTGGAGGACATTGTACATCATGATCGCCAAGTCTCAGTCTGGAAGAGACAGCGGTCATGAGCATCCTAAACTCGCACCTACAAACCTTCCGGGATGGTCAATAAATAGCATATAGACTTTGCAATCCGATATGGGAAGATATGATGTCCCACTCAATAATCCTCGGGACAAAGGTTACCTTTATCGATACACGTAAGCCGTTGATTCTAATATTCTCAAGAAAATCGACATTCGAGAATCAATGACCCCAAGAATCACTCTAGCAAGTATATGAGCCTACATTAAACATTGTCGATTCAAAGACTCATCAACAAACAAGCAAGGTTCAAGTACATAGATCAGCTTTCTCAATCGATGAAATCAAGAAGCAAAGGAGTAAAAGTAGGTTTTATGAAAGAAAAGACTTCAAATGTTCCTATCAAGAAGACTAGAAGAGCATGAAGCATCAGAATTTTAAGCACCGAGCGCCTCAATATCCTAAGAGGCATCCAAGCTTCAAAAGAAAAGTCCCATTCAGCTGCCCTAATCCTAAACCCAACCCATTCCAAAGATTCCATCGATTATGAAGATTATTCGAAGTCCGAAGAGGTGGTTTATTATTCTGAAACTACAACATATGAAACAACCTCACAGAGGTCAGATGACAAACAACCCAGTCCCAAATCAGACAAAAGGAAGACACCAGTAGATGAAGAATAAGAAGACAGCTCTGATGAAGATACTGAAAAGGATGAATAGCCATTCCACAAGACTTAAGCAAGAGGTTGCAGATGTTATACCTAATTCAACCTTCAACAAACTAGGCCTGAGGTTCCAGTAGGGAACAAAAGCACACCGCTTCTGATGTTAATCAACCCGATAAGGGAACCGATACCACCACCAGGAATCAACAGAGCAACAAAGAATAAAGAGTATGAAGTCAAGTTCGATTTTTGAGGAAGAAGAGCAAGAAAAGACGGAGAAGATAATCGATGAAGATGGATAAAGCCGCTAAAGAAAAGTACGGGTTAAGAAGCTCTGACTAAAGTCATGAAGATGAAAGGATTCGAATTGAAACTCCGACAACTACATTCGCCATAATCGATCATAACCCCAACAAACTTCTGAGCCACCTCAAGACCCATCCACAATCGAAGTCGTCATCTTACTCTCACCACCACCATCTTATAAAACAACCACCAGATCATCATCCGTGACCAAGAAACCCGCCATATGGGCATTCGTACAAACCAAGATTGTTAATATTGCCAAGCAAGCAAGAAAACTAAAATGTGGTTAACAAAAATTGAATCACCACCGACAGGTTAACTTACTCGGTAATGTGATGAACGAGTTCACGGAGGAAAGAGAACAAATCCAAAGAATTCCTCAACAGACATTCGGTGAAATGGACAAGACGATTAGATTACACTCATCGGGCCTTCTCGACATTGTCCCTGGTGTTACAAGAGAAATGTTTATAAACAACTTTATCCATATTCAAGTCAATGCTCGTGCAAACAATCACTACAACACGGTGGTTATGCAAACCACCAAATTCTCCAAATGTCACTAAAGCAGATTTGATTTCATACCGACATGATGTCTCCTCGATCTCCAACTTTACATCCATGAATGTAAACTATTTGAGGCATTGCCTCGATATCAACTCAAGACAACTTTCAAGGAAGTACCGGTCAGAAAGCGACCAAGAGACGATGATGGGACAAGGATCCAACGGCTAAACGCCCAAAGAAAACAAAGTGTCCTCATCTATGCCTCCACTCCACCAAAACCACCACCACTACTATTTCAACTCAACGATCTTCTTCTACCTGATAAACCTCGACTCGAGTCTCCACCACCATCGGAGAAAACCGTGATCATTTCCAAGACACCGGTAAAGACGAAGAAATTCTCGAGCTCAACAACCCCTCATCTACAACATCACCTACATAACCAGACCATCATCCAATCCAAAGAAGAAAAGATCAACACGTTGTATCATGGTTGGATGAAGATGATAATTTAAGAATACGAATGGTTTAGCAAGCTTGTGGATGCCACCCTAGATTATCGAAGGCCAAGAACCGGTCGATGGTCGTATTCAATGGAGCATGTAAAGATTATCCAAGACAAATTCAAGATTAAGAAGATGACAAAAGGGGAGCTACGCCGGATCAAGAATGATGCTTTCCAGCTACAAAGACAGCCCGACACAGCCTGAAGTCGAATATCATTCTAACAACATCGCCGAAATGTCTAACAACATTGACCGCTCAACTCAATCAAACATCGACTTCACAAGAAAGGATAACACTCCATACTACATGGATCGACCAAACCGCTACCAACCGCTATCACCGAAATAACCCAGAATTCCTTATCAATACTTCTTCAATAATGACTTGGAATTTCTTCAACACGGAAGCGACGTCAGCAAGAAGTATGCTACGTCACTCACCTTTAACATACCATCAACGGTCTTCTCCAACAATGCTGCCATCAAAGAATAAGCCACAAGAATGTTCATTAACAATGTGGTGAATTATGACATTGATGCTCTGTATGGCATTCATCATTGGCCTGAAAGGAGAAGACTATACTACAAAAGATGCCAAGTTCAGAAATCAAACAAAGAGGTGTTCAGTGACAAACGAATCGTTGCTATCATGAATATTCATCTGCCACGGTTGATTACTATTCCTCGAGGATCAAAGTCAAACGCCAAGACGAAAGTAAGAATATGATTTTACCGAAGCTTCATTTTCCGATATTAGTTTAACGACATCGAAGACATGTATCTCAAGGGTACAAGGTCGATGAGACATTCTCCACCAACATCCGCCTCCGACATCATGTCATTGTTGATATTCATTAGAATCGAGTGATCCGTGAACGCAGTTGAAGATATTCAACTTGCCGTGGAATCTAACCAAACAGTCAACTTTCACTAAACCTGCTACACTTTCTCAACATCAACCAACTCTCTTAGACACCATTTTGAAGAAACCAAAGTTGGATTGTTTACCACGGAACTTCACCACAATCAAGCTTCATCAAGGCATGTTAGGTTCACAAATTCTATGATCACACATTAAAGAAGGTCATGATGAGTTTTATCGGTCATAGGCATTTCAACAAGGAATTGAGTCAAATAAGATATGGAATTCGAGGAAAAAGAGGATGTTAAGATTATCAGAGGATGATGAAAGGTTGTTTCATCTGATCGATGCGGAATATTGAAAGCTTTGTGGGTGGAAGACAGAGTTTCTCGCTTACGATTTATCAACATCAAGAGAGAAATCCTGGTATACTTGATTGATTGTCTGGTATCTCTTTTCATTATTGTTAATACAAATATCGTCATTAAACGTTATTTATATTTTTGATCTTTGCCTAAGTTTTGTTAACGACAAAAGTAAATTTAATTTATAAAAGCTTAAAGCTTGTCAAGTTTATTAGATATTAAAACAAGCTTTCTTAAACAATATATTCATCATTCAAGCATTTACATTTATGATTAGTAACATCTTGATATGACTCTAATCATTATGTATGATAATAGTTTGTAGAATGTGTTAGGTTCTTAAAACCAAACACTACTTAAGCATTTGCATATTTCTATAAATAGTAATACAACATTTGACATCATGTATTACATCATGGAAATCATTGGAAGATTCCATTAGATATTTTGTGAAGATTTGTACTCTTCATATCTTGCACAATCTCACTTAGATAGAGTTGACTTTGACAAGATTTGATATCTTGACTGCCGACCGGCGGTACCAATTTGGTACTAAGGCGAACCCTTTTTAGGGTCCGCGGTCCGCGGACGCCTCGTCCAATTTGGCTATAAATAGCAATGCCAAGCCAAGTAGTTTTTCATCCCTTTCTAACATACTCATACATATCTTCTCTCTAACCTTTCTAACTCGGGCCATATCATATTAGTGATATTTTTGTAGCAAAGAAGATCAAGTCATATTCAAGCTTCAACGAGAAGTTGGAAGTCTTGTTTGTTTAGTGTTGTATGATCTAGTGTTGATTCATACTTCATTGTTGTATCAAACCATCATAATCTTGTGAGTGTGAGTGGTTAGTATTTTAGTCCTCAAAATACATTGTGTGTGGGAGTAGTGGTACCCTTGGAAAGAACTCGACATCTAGCTTAGTGTCGGAAATAGTGTAAGTGTAAAGGTTTTCTCCGCCGGTGAAAGGAGCTTGTTGACTAGTGAAGTTAAACTCTCGAAAGTGAGACTCGGGAGTGGAGTAGGGCAAGAAAAAAGAGTCCTTGTAGGCCGAACCACTATAAACAACTTGTTGTGGTTTGATCATTTCTTTCCTTATTTACTCATTACATATTGCTTGCATATTTCATTAACATACTCAAGATCAATATCAATTGATCTTTCAATAAGTTTCAAAACAAAGTTTTAATCGGTAAACTATTCAACCCCCTTCTAGTTTTCTACAATTGGTACCAGAGCCTTGTTGCTCAAGAATTTCTAAAATAACTTGTATTTTATAAACTTGAAACGATCCATGGATTTCGAAAACTTTAAAGAAGGGCAATCTATGCAAAGACCACCACTCTTTGAAACCAATGGATTTATCTATTGAAAAACCGCTGAAACATATGTAAAAGCAAAAGATATAGATCTTTGGTTTATTATTGTTAAAGGAGATTTTAGTTCTACAACAAAGGATATTTCCGTTGATGAACAAAAGAAATTAGTTGCTAAAAATAATGAAGCTAAAATGATGCTTTATAATGCTTTACCTAGAAAAGAATATGAAAGAATTTTATGTGTGAAACCGCCAAAGATATTTGGGAATCTTTAATTGTTACACATCAAGGTAATTCACAAGTCAAGGATAACAAAATTGATCTTCTTGTTCAACAATATGAACAATTTGTTATCCCTAAGATGAAACCATTGATTGTGGCTTTGCTCATTGCTTAACACTATCATTATATCACTTAAAGCACTTGATGAATCTTTTCGTAGTAAGAACTTTGTCAGGAAATTTTTAGAGCACTCCATCCGAAATGGAGAGCTAAAGTGACCGCTATTGAAGAATCAAAAGATCTCTCAATAATGTCACTAGACGAGCTAGTTGGCAACCTCAAAGTTCACACTTAAATGGTAATGGAGAAAGATTCGAGATCATCAAAGGAAGAAAGGAGAAGATCAAATCCGCTGGCTTCTTAAAGCAAAGTGCTAATCAAGCGATGATGGTGAATCTTGTCTCGATAGTGAAGATGAGGAGTGGCGTTGAGCGTTAGAGATTTCCTGGCAAGAAGTTCTTTAGAAGAAGAGGAAAGTTCGTAAGACAACCTCGAGAAGAAAAGAAGCCATTCAGAAAAGATCGGGATGATAAGAAGATTAAAGGTGAAAGAAAGTGTTTTAGATGTGGTGATGCAAGTCATCTCATAGGAGAATGTCCCAAGCCACCTAAAACCAAAACTCAACGAGCTTTTGTAAGTGGTGCTTGGAGTGATAGTGAAGACGATGAGGAATCAAGCAAGGAAGAGATCGCTCTAATGGCACATGAGTCAAATGAGGTACTTTCCAACTCTTCTTATTCTTCTATTGATGATGACACTTTGCAAAAACAATATAATCAATTGTGTGAGCTAAGTCTAAAAATCATAACTAAAAATAAATTTATAAAAACCAAAAAGGAGTTTTTGGAAAATGAGGTATATGAGTTAAAAGAAAAGCAAAACGACTTGAAAAAGGAAAAGCAAATGACGATGATTGTAAATCATGTCAAGAGCTTAATCTTGAAATAGAAAAACTAAAGCTCACACAAGAAGTTTTAATAGAAAATAATTCTAAGTTTAAAAGGTTTAACAAAAACATCGCTTCTGCCGATGAAATAGTTAAAATTCATAAAACACCATGAGACATGAATGGGCTAGGTTTTAATGAAGTATTAATTCCAAAGAGTCAAAACAAACGCCAAAAAGACGAACATTCTGTCAAAATTGCTGCGAAGATAAAGACGGACCGCACGGAACCAAAATAAGGGTTCCGTCTATGTAAAATGGTACCGCTGGTACTTCAAATAGAACGTAATGTTCGCAATACGACCGCATCAATTTGTTAAAATAACAAAGAAAACCAATGATAATGTTAAACTAAAACCACCATTATATCAGAGTAGGACTTGTTAAAATGAATTTAGATCAAAACTACTCAACAACGATATAAAACTTCTTTTGCCAAACGCCCCTTTTCTAAGAGCAACCACAACGTTCAACCTAACTACCAACACAACGGTTGGAATCAAAACTTTCCTAGACCATATCAAACTCCGGATTACATGCCATGGAACCCTTACCCATCATTTCCATACATGAATCAAATAAATGGTATGTTTAACCCAAACGGACCCATGAGATATTGGGGACCAAATGTTTGAGTTATTTGCTTCTTAGGTATGCTTGAAAGTTGGATTGGAACCCGATGAATGGATAAAAGATAGTGGATGCTCACGACACATGACGGGCAACAAAGTCTCTTCTCATCATACCAAGAGTATGACGGAGGTAATGTCACCTTTGGTAGCAATCTCAAAAGCAAAATCATTGGCAAAGGTACGATTGCTCATAACTCTCTAACTATTGAAAATGTTGCTCATGTGGATAGGTTAGGATTTAATCTACTTAGTATTAGCCAACTATGTGATAAAAAGTATAAAGTACTATTTGATGAAAATGGTAGTAAAATACTAAAAGATGGTATCACCATAGCTAAAGGAGTTAGGAAAAATAACATATACGTCATGAAAATAGATAAAACATATAATGACAAACTTTGCCTAACAACATTAGACGATAGCTCATCTCTTTGGCATAGACGCTTAGGTCACGCTAATATGAGACTTATACAAAACCTATCTTCAAAAGAGTTGGTTAGAATTTACCAAAACTTACATATGACCAACACTTTTGCGACGCTTGCAAAATTGGTAAACAAACACATAGTAGTCACAAATCTAAAAATATGGTGTCCACATCTAAGTGTCTAGAATTATTACATATGGACTTGTTTGGACCATCCGCTATAAGAAGCTATGGAGGCAACTTATACACTTTGGTCATAGTAGATGATTACTCAAGGTTTACTTGGACATTATTTTTGAAAACCAAAAATGAAGCTTTTGATAAATTTGAAATACTTAGCAAGAAAATTCAAAATCTTCTAGGTGTCAAAATTGTGTCGATCCGAACGGATCATGGTCGAGAATTTGACAACGAAACTCAATTTGGAAACTTTTGTGATACAAATGGTATAACACATAACTTTTCGGCTCCACTAACACCTCAATCAAATGGAGTAGTAGAACGTAAAAATAGAACAATTCAAGAAATGAGTAGAACAATGCTTAATGAACAAAACATTCCTCAAAAGTTTTGGTGTAACGCCGCTGACACTTCTACATATATTTTAAATAGAGTCCTAATACGTCCTTTCCTAAACAAAACACCATATGAACTTTATAAAGGTAAAAAGCCAACATTAGGATATTTTAAAGTCTTTGGTTGTAAATGCTTTATTCTTAATACTAAGGATTATCTCACCAAGTTTGACCCAAAGTCTTATGAAGGTGTATTTCTTGGTTACTCTCAAACTAGTAAAGCTTACATTGTCCTAAATAAAGAAACAATGATAGTCGAGGAATCGTTGAACATAACATTTGACGAAAGTCCACCTCCCTCTAAAACATCACCTTTGGTAGATGATGACTTAGTTGAAAGTCAAATAATAGAAAGTCAAATTAATAATAACAAGGAAGATGAACCATTAAATAAGGAAATTGTCAATATAAAAGAATCTAAAAGTCATCCATTAGAAAAGGTCATAGGAAAACTTAATCAAAGAACCTTAAGATCACAAGCTCAAAATCAAAGTAATCATTTTTGTTTTGTATCCACCATTGAACCAAAACCCATAAATGAAGCAATAAAAGATGAATCATGGGTAATTGCCATGCAAGAAGAATTAAACCAATTCGTTAGAAATGATGTTTGGAAACTAGTTCCAAAACCCAAAGATCAAACTATAATTGGAACAAAATGGGTCTTTCAAACAAAATGGATGAAAATGGTATAGTATCTAGAAACAAAGCTAGGCTTGTTGCACAAGGTTATAATCAACAAGAAGGAATTGACTATGATGAAACTTATGCACCGGTAGCTAGACTTGAATCTATTAGAATATTACTTGCTTATGCATGTGCTTATGATTTTAAATTATTTCAAATGGATGTTAAAAGTGCTTTCCTTAATGGGTTTATTAACGAAGAAGTGTATGTTGCTCAACCTCCGGTTTTACCGACTTTGAGAAACCACATCATGTCTTCAAACTCAAGAAAGCATTATATGGCCTTAAACAAGCACCTAAAGCTTGGTACGACCGCCTTAAGACTTTTCTTATTGATAACAAATATACTATGGGATTAGTAGATAATACTCTTTTACCAAGAAAAAGGAATCACAAATTATTATTGTTCAAATATACGTTGATGACATTATATTCGAATCAACTTGTCAAGAACTATGTAATGATTTCTCTAAAATCATGCATGACGAGTTTGAAATGAGTATGATGGGTGAGTTAAACTCCTTTCTAGGACTTCAAATTAAACAACTAGAAGATGGTATTTTCTTTAATCAATCTAAATATATAAAAGACATGCTTAAGAAATTTGGTCTTGAAGATTCCAAACCAACTAAAACACCCATGTCCTCGGACACTAAACTCACCAAGGACGAAGAAGGTGAATCCGTAGATAACACTAAATATAGAGGAATGATTGGTAGCCTACTCTATCTTACGGCTAGTAGACCCGACATTATGTTTAGTGTTTGTCTATGTGCTCGCTTTCAAGAAAACCCAAAGGCATCACACTTAGAAGCATTAAAAAGGATTTTTAGATATATTAAGGGAACAACGTGTTTAGGATTATGGTATCCCAAAGGAACGGTTATAGAAACCATAGTGTATGCCGACTCGGATCATGCCGGTGATTATGTCGATAAAAAAAGTACAAGTGGTATTTGCACTTTTGTTGGACATTGTCTCACCTCATGGTTTGCAAAGAAGCAAACGGCTTTAGCCATCTCTACTATCTGAAGCCTAATACGCCTCACCGGAAAAGCATGTCAACAAGCTCTTTGATGAAGCAAGCTCTCAGACTACGAATTCATCTCAACGACATTGTGATACTTTGCGACAACAAAGGAGCCATCGATCTCAAAGAAGAATCCCGCTCAACATGCTCGTACAAAGCATATTGAAATCCGTCATCACTTTCTTCGCGACAATGTTCAAAAAGGAAACATTTCAATCGAGAAAGTATCCTCCAAAGACAACATTGCCGACATCTTTACTAAACCTCTTAAACGAGAACCTTTTAATCTTCTTAGACTTGGTTTAGGGTTAATGGAACCAAACATGTAGGATAAACATAGCCTAAAACATTAGAATAGTCAAACCAAAACAATTTTGTCTTGTTTCTCTATCAGAGCCACGACCAACGACAACACGGACGGAACCAAAATTTGGTGCCGTTCGTCCGTGGTGTCTACGTATAAAAGCAAAACTGCTTTATACATAACATCTTCTTCCTCACAACCCACTTTACCAAAACGTGCAAAACTTAAACCAAGCTCATTATTGTCATCTTCCCACTCACTAATCAATGAAGATAACATCATTGTAAGTATCCTAACTACATTTCATCTCTTAATTGTGAGTCTAGGATTCTTATTTATGCACAAAACTATCACAAATCATTACATGGGGTTTTATGTATGCTTCTATACCAAATATGAATTCAATTGGCAAATTGCATAACTAGTCATTCAAATTAGGTACTACATTATCATATTGCATAAACAAAATCATGTTTCCACTAATTGATAGATAATAAATATAAGGCCTTATTCAAACAACCAAACACCCCATGTCAAAAGTTTTGAAAAGCTTCTCACTTATAGGAAAACATTTTTCATTGCTAATACAAATAGAAACGTTAGAATTTTCATCACTTGCATGCTCTTGAATACTAAAGGTATTGCATAACTAATATGCACTCCTGGGTATATTCAAATATAGCCACATTGAATTAGGAGCATTTGGGTTATCTCATGGTATTTGCCAAACACTCCACTAAAACCATTTTGTGCATAAAATGAGTCGAGATAACCGCAACTCCAAATTGTTTTCATATAGGCACACACTAGAATCAAAAACGCTAAAATTTATCTTAATTTTTTAACATGTTAACTCTTGTCCTTAGGAATAACCATGGTAGCCGCAAGATTCTATGATCACAAAGACACTCTTAACTACATTCCCAAACACCACAAAACCAAAGGACTCACCAAGGAACAAATAGAAATATTTAGGGGTCTAGAATCAAGGTATTTCCACGAGGGTAGAACCATTCACTCATCCTTCCTTGAGCATACTAATCTTCGTGAAGAACTAGCCGCCATTCAATTCGATTGTCTTCTTGACATTGATGAACCAATTTGTCCTAGGTTCGTGTTAGAATTCTATGCTAGTGTGACCGGTTTTAGTGATGAAGATGATGAGTTTTGTCTTAGCTTTAGAATCAACCAAAATGACTACACCATCACTTTAAGTGAATTTGCTAGAGTACTAGGAATTCCCAACCGAGGAACTTGTGTCTACACGGATAAGTGGTCACTCACCGCCTTTGATGCAATCAATGACCGCTCTCTTCCCTACATAACCCGCTTAGCCGATAAGGATGTCATCCGTGAACACCTTTTAACCCAAAACGATACAACCCGAGTAACCCGAAAGGGAAAAGAGGTAGACCGAGATCCATATGGAATGGAGCTCAATGAACTTAAGCACGAATTTAAGAAATGGGAGGAGTTACTTAGAGCAAACGTCATTAGCACCATAGGAAATAGGGATCACATAAACGCTTGTCTTTGTCACATGCTTTACAACTTGTTCACCCGACAACCATTCAACTTAGCCTACTACATAGCTAGGAGAATGATTGATATTCCAACTCAAGGATCCGTTGCTCTTCCATACGGATGCTTCTCACCCGCCTCTATAGAAACTTCTGCCCAATTCCACCAACCCCACGAGGAATGCACCTTCACTATGAACTCATCCCTCACATCTTTGTACCTTTGAGTGATGATCGAGTTGCTAAGACTAAAGGCAAGAGAGCTAAACCTCCAACTCCTTCATCATCATCATCAAATAGCTCCGAGGATGGTCTTCCAAGCTCTCATCTTCCACCTCATGAGTATTACGAATCTCTTCCCGAGATTGAGAATGAATCAGCAGAATTCAAGCAAACTAAGGGAATGTTCAAGTGCCTTGGTAGGATGATGAACAAGATTTACAAGAAATTGGACAAATAAGGGTACTTTAAGGAGTGTTTGGAACAATGCTTTATCATTAATGTTTGATACAATTTAGTTGTTTTTATTATGTAGGATGATAATATAACTTAAAACAATGGTGTATGCTAACAAACTCATGCAGGGAGATAGCACAAGTATGCTATCAAATTTTACCCATTTTCACTATATTGTGAAAATCAATAAGCCTTGCTCTTAAAATCTATGCTCCACTATATTTACATATGTGCTATTTACTTTTCCTAACTAGAAATGTTTAGTATAACAGTGTTTTGAGAAAATTTCGTGTTTCAAAATTTCTGTTTTTAAAGAAACATTCTCGTCCAAATTTCAAGACTCCACGGATCGGACGGCACCATTATCTTGGTACCGTCCCTTATGTAATTTGGTACGCCATATCAGTACAGCGACCGCACGACCCTTTTTGGGTTCCGTCCGTGTATGATTTTGGTGCCGTGGATCCTCTAGGTAATTTTCTGAATTTCGACTCTTTCGTGATTCCAAATTATCTTCCATCACTTAAAATCAACCTTAACTAGTTTATACTGTTATTAGAACTAGTATTATTCACTAAGGGATGTAAGAAATCCATTTCCCACCAAAATTCAAAATTTTGAAAAATCCACCCAAGGAGCCCTTTATATAAAGGAAGGAACCAAATTTTTGGTACCTTCAAACTGTGGGTAATCAATATTAGGAAATTCCACACACTAGAACACATTAATTGCATATCTTTTCTTCTTCACTCCATCTTCTTTGTATGGATTGACTTGGGTGATATGACTAGCATTCAACCCACTTCCAAATCATTAGGAACCTCATCTCCTCAATGGTTCAACATCAAATCAAACCTTTTCTCAACAATTTCTTACCTCTATAAATTGAAAGGTTTTACCATGATCATCCTCACACCTTCTTCATTCTCATTACTATCTAGCAAATCAAAACCCAAGTTAAAATGACTAAATCATCAAAAACCCTTGTTGTTTTGTCAATCTTAGCTCATCATCCGCATCTTCACCACTCACAATCTCATCTCCCATTAGAGATGATACACACCTTACCTTAGCTACACCTACTTCATCACACATTGTGATCACCACTCCACCACCAATAAAAACACCTACTTCACCTCCACCGCCACCCATCCAAACATCCAAAACACCCTCACCACCTTCACCAAGGTCTCCCACTCTCACTCCCATGGAGTTATTTTCAACTCCACCAACATCACCAAATCCTTTCCTAGAGGACTTGGAAGACTTGCCTCCTAGGCCAAGTCATCCACCACCATTGCCATCCTTGGCACCATTGAGCTAATCGCTCATGAATCACCTTCATCCATTGACCCAAACGCCCATTAGGCCAAGACCTCTCCTCTTCCACCCCATTCACAAGGACATTCATGGTCCTTTATACGGGGATCATCCACTTCCATCATCAATGTCCCTCATATTGAGGGACATTCCGAAGAGCATATGGGATGACAATCCCACTAGAGAGGAGATTCAAGCCGAACTCCACAACCTCCACCAATTCAAAGGCATGGTGGATTCTCACTTAAGTGAGACAATGCAAATGCAAAGTGCTTTGCTTGCATCCATCATGACCACTCCAAACATCCCCAACACCACCAACACATCCACCATTCCACCACCACAACCTCCGCAAACTTTCTACCCTCCAAGGCATGGTTGCTCTACTTGTGAGCAACCGGGTCAAACCGTGGAACGGACCCGGATTATGGTCCATGACTTCCACGAAGAAATGAGGTTCATCCTCAACCACATTCTTGAGCGCCTCAACGTTTTTCCCATCCACCATCACCTTAGGATGGTTTTAAAATAGTCTTTCTTTTATTTGCTCTTTTAGGATAATTTTCATTTTCTTGTACTAGAAACACATCATTGTGTTCTCTTTTCATGATCTTTACTCATGAAAAATTTTAACTAATGAATGTTGTTTTTTATATTGTTGGTGTCATTACATAGTGTTTGGAAATGCTTGTGAATGATCATTATTACTAACAATTTTTTTGCTTTATTTTCACAATCCATGTATCTTCCCATAAAAGCACCCAATTTAGGGGAGCTTTGAACAAGGGGAGATAATAGCTCGGCTCATTACATTCCAAGATAGCCTCTTCTTTTGTTGAGACAAAAGGGGAGAAAATATAGAACTTGAAATTATTTATATTTGACTTTTCTGAAAAAGTCAAACAGCATACTTTGACTTTCTGAAAAAGTCAACATCATGCATCAACTAGTGAATTCTTTGACTTTCATAAAAGTCAAATTTCATACCCTTGCATTATCATTTTCTTTTCAAGCTCTAAAACTAATATTTTTATAACTCTTGTACAAACTTTGTTTCTTTTATAAAATTAAATTTATATTTTGTCCTCAACAAAAAGGGGGAGATTGTTAATACAAATATCGTCATTAAACGTTATTTATATTTTTGATCTTTGCCTAAGTTTTGTTAACGACAAAAGTAAATTTAATTTATAAAAGCTTAAAGCTTGTCAAGTTTATTAGATATTAAAACAAGCTTTCTTAAACAATATATTCATCATTCAAGCATTTACATTTATGATTAGTAACATCTTGATATGACTCTAATCATTATGTATGATAATAGTTTGTAGAATGTGTTAGGTTCTTAAAACCAAACACTACTTAAGCATTTGCATATTTCTATTAATAGTAATACAACATTTGACATCATGTATTACATCATGGAGATCATTGGAAGATTCCATTAGATATTTTGTGAAGATTTGTACTCTTCATATCTTGCACAATCTTACTTAGATAGAGTTGACTTTAGACAAGATTTGATATCTTGATCACGATCAAGGCGGTACCATTTTGGTACACGGAACCCTTTTAGGGTCCGCGTCCGCGGACTTCCTCGTCCAATTTGGCTATATATAGCAATGCCAAGCCAAGTAGTTTCTCATCCCTTTCTAACATACTCTCATACATATCTTCTCTCTAACCCTTCTAACTCGGTTTCATATCATATTAGTGATCTCTTTTGTAGCAAAGAAGATCAAGTCATATTCAAGCTTCAACGAGAAGTTGGAAGTCTTGTTTGTTTAGTGTTGTATGATCTAGTGTCGATTCATACTTCATTGTTGTATCAAAACCATCATAATCTTGTGAGTGTGAGTGGTTAGTATTTTAGTCCTCAAAATACATTGTGTGTGGGAGTAGTTGTACCCTTGGAAAGAACTCGACATCTAGCTTAGTGTCGGAAATAGTGTGAGCGAAGTGTAAAGGTTTTCTCCGCCGGTGAAAGGAGCTTGTTGACTAGTGAAGTTAAACTCTCGAGTGTGAGACTCGGGAGTGGAGTAGGGCAAGGAAAAAGAGTCCTTGTAGGCCGAACCACTATAAACAACTTGTTGTGGTTTGATCATTTCTTTCCTTATTTACTCATTACATATTGCTTGCATATTTCATTAACATACTCAAGATCAATATCAATTGATCTTTCAATAAGTTTCAAAACAAAGTTTTTAATCGGTAAACTATTCAACCCCCCTTCTAGTTTTCTACAGTTCATTTTAAACCTAAGAAGCAAGTCTACAAAGTCTTCTCTAACAAGAATAGTGCGAGTTCAAGGCGTTAAAAAAAAAAAAAAAAAAAAAAAAAAAAAAAAAAAAAAGAAAACCAGCTTCCTAGCCTAGTGACGCTTACCGCAAAACCTTAAGGCACTTGATATGGTTGAGAAGGATGATGATCTTGGAGCAAATGGGGGTTCTTCAAATGCGGTAAGAAGGTGATTAAAGAGGTATTCACTTCGTATATTGATATAAACAAGGTAGGGTCAATCGGAGTTTGGTTCCTAATACTTCTATTGAGGCATATAAGCTGTGTTGATGATCTGGTTGATGCGGATAGTAATACTGAAGTCTATGAGATCCATAATGAAACAACCACTTTTATGGCATACACGAGTACTAAAGCTTGTAAAAGTGGTAGTGGAGGGGAAAACAAGAGCTTGTATGAATAATGGAAGGATGATTATGATAAAGAACTATATGATGATGATGACTTGATGATTGTGTTTTGACGGATGGTCAAATATTGCATTTGCTGTTACTTTTGATATTAGTCTTCGTGGTTCAACTTAAAACATGTGTCATAGGTCTCATAAGTTTAATATGTCATTCTTATTATATGTTAGGTTTAAAGCGCAGCTTGGTGTGTTCAATGGCGAACCAGAAATGAGGATGGGGGCAAATTTTTTTTTTGACAACTAACAATAAAATGCTAAGAAAAAACTAGATCGTAATGATAAATCAAATATTTTTATTTTGAAATGATAGATTTATAAAGCTTTAAAGTGTTGAATTTTGGGTTTTAATATATGGGTGGGAGGCAATTTAATTTTGGGTGGGGCACTTTCAAAAAATGTCAAAATTATAAAAAAATTACACTAAAATCTCGACTATTTTGGCAACCATGGGGCACTTGCCCCCATTCTCACTAACTGATCCGGCCCCTGGGTGTGTTTGTGCTCGTTCATTTTTGAGTTGAGTGTAGGACTCATCGTCCGCTGTACTTAATGCTTTGAAGTAATAATATATATGGAAAAACCCTTTATCCATCGCTAGAGTAAGCATATATCTAGGTCAATATGTTTAGCATGATGTCAAAATGAACATGTACGTACATATTTGTTAGTCGGTCGACAGATAGTAGTGCATGCATAGATAATAAATACTAGAGTACTAAGTATAGAAAATTGGTTGCTGGTTTTAAAAAACACAACATGTAACACTTTTTAATAGTTTTATATTAAATAACTAATTAAATAATAACTTTTGACTGAGTCCAAAAAATATCCTTAATTTGTTTTATGTCGAACTTATCTGGCGAGTTATTTAATAAACTAATTAGTAACATGATGATGAGTTTTGTAGAGTATCACTTAATTTTTGGTTTGCTAAAGAAGAACATGGGATGTGATCATGTGAACGAAATGCATTGTAGATATCAATACTAATATATATCTAATTCAACTTGGCATAAACTAACATTATGTAAGTCGTAATCTCATATTCGTCATGCGTATTAAACATGATGACTTGTCGGATCCACACTATGAAAAGCCAACTTATGAAAAAACTAAGCTTGAAAAATAATCTTTTTTTTAGAACGGTAGAAATTTTATTAAAAAACTAGCAAGGCGCTAGATAGAAATTACAAAGAGTAAACCACTAACGGGTTTTGAATCCAGTTATTCTAAGAAATAGAAGACAATTTACTTCTAGAGGAATACCATCTAAAAGAGAGATCCACAATCTTATCAAAGAGCATGCTTCGAGTTGGTTGAACGGAACCAAAAATCACCTCGCTTCGAAGTTCCAAAGAGACCAAAGAGTAACGCCACAAATCCATTTCCGAATATCTTTCGCTTGACGACATGTGCGTTCATCGATCCAAGAGAATAATCCGGTAAACTGATATGCCAATAGGGGAGAGATCCAACCAGCTTTAAAGTACGCTGCCCAACCGCTAGGCGACCCAAAGAGTATGGAAAGTAAAGTCAATACCATTGTCACAATTCGTAAGGTGAGATAGATTCCACCTCAATACCTATACGACTAGGGTTCCATCTAGAGGGAAGACGGTCCCGAAGAGACCTCCAAATAAAGATGTTAATCTTTTTAGGGAGAGTTCTATTCCATCTTGTTACAATGCCATCTCCGGGAAGAATACTTGAATCTATCTCAAGCAGCACTTTTCACCGCGGAAAAAGGATAGTCAATAGACCGCACTCCAAACATCTTCGTAATCATTTAACGAGACATCAAAGCAAGCATGTTTAGAAGAGAAGCCAATTGATCGCATTTGTACCCCTTGAAACATTGCTAATCCAACAAGATGCCAACCGTTATCCCAACATTCCCTAATCGCACCATCTCTTCTAGTTGATAAACGAAAGAGCCGAGGAAATGAGACCGGCGGGGTAGATCCAAACCAAGTATCATACCAAAACTTAGTGGAGGCCCCGTATTAACACGCTCTTTGGATGGAGGAGAGAGGGATAAAATTCTTCTCATGCATACTATTGATAGAGCCAACGATTCTAGACCAAACACCTTTGATCTTTATGTGACTAAAAAAAGTAGCAGAATCTTCATTCGGACCATGGATATCAACAATCAGCCGAGTCCAGAGAGCTTGCGAATTGTTGAGAAATCTCCAACGCCATTTTTGAATAAGAGCATGGTTCAAAGAAAAAAGGCTACCAATACCTAAACCCCCTTTATCTTTAGAAGCGAGAGCTAGGTTCCGTAGATATCCAAGAAATCTTTTTAAGATTTACATCGCTTCCCCAAAAGAAATTTGATCTAATCGATTCCAATTTCTTGTTAACCATAGAAGGCATAGGGAAAAGGGAGAAAAAGTATGTACCAATTGTGCCCAAAACCGAGGTGATGAGGGTAGTTCTACCTCCAATGGATAGAGCCAAGCTTTCCATTTGGAGAGACACTTTGTGAACTTATCACAAATGGGATCCTAACTTTTTATAAGCGCCATGTTGCAATCAATAGGGAGACCTAAATAATTGAAAGGAGACACCAAAGCCGCTAACCCAAAGAATCGGCCAACAAACTAAATTCTTCCAAAGGGACGCCAACGCCAAAAAGCTTGGATTTGTGATAGTTTATCTTCAAACCGGTCAGACCTTATGAAAACAATCCAAGATGGCAACCAGACTTTTGACATTATTACTGCAGACCACTCACCAATAAATAAAGCATCATCTCAAAAAAAGTGAGAGAGATCTCGATAATTGATTTTGAAACCGTTGTAAAGCCCTCGCAGCATAGCGCCTTCCATGGCGACATGAAGACCTTCCATGGCAATGATGAAGAGAAAGGGAGATAAAGGATCTCCTTGACGAAGGCCTCGATGAATATTAAACTCTTGAGTAGGGCTTCCATTGATCAAGATCGATGAAGAGGCAGATTTGAGGCATCCATCGATCCACTTGATCCAAGTATTGCTAAATCCCATGAAGCACATGATTTGAAAAAGATAGTCCCAAGAGATAGAATCGAAAGCTTTCTCAAAATCAATTTTAAACACCATAAGCTTGGACTTTTTATTCTTGCACCATTGGATCACTTCATTAACCATCAAAGGACCGGCTAAGAACTGACGATGCTTTATGAAAGCAGATTGTTCTTGGCTGATTATAGAATCAATAACACGAGCCAAATGGTCAGCCAAGATTTTAGCGATGATTTTGTATTGGGCCCCAATGAGACTAATAGGGCTTAAAATCACTAATCACCATGGGATTAGAGGACTTTGGAATAAGGGTGATGAAAGAGGTGTTACAAACCTCTAGGATGATTCCAAAGTTAAAGAAATTTTGAACAAAATCAACCACGCCTTTTGAATCGTATTCCGAATTGTTTGTAGAAAGCAAAAGTAAACCCATCCGACCCGGATTTATCGTAACCACAATCCCATATAGCACATTTGATCTCAGTAACCGAAACAGGAGAATCCATGAACATGTTTTGATCGTTACTAAGAGAATTGTAAAAGTGACTCCTATTAATGATTTTAGATACCTCAATCTTTTGAAACTTCTGATCATAGAAAGAATGAAAGGCATCTTTAATCCTAATAGGATCGTCAATCCATATTCCATCAACTTTAATACCTTGAATAGCTAAGTACCTACGTTTTTTATTGATAATCGTATGGTAGAATTTAGTGTTCTCATCTGTTTCGATATCCCACTTAATTTTGGCTTTCTGAGAAAAGTCTGTGGATTCTTTATCTTCTATGTTACGAAGTTTGTCAATCCAAAGATGCTCGTTGGTCGCCAACCGTGAGATTCAGAAAACGAGAGGTAATATTAGCATCATATTCCCGAGTTTTTGATGAGATCCTCTTTTTCACAATTCGGGCAATATTCCTATTCAAAGACCAATCCTTAATGACGCCTTTTAAGGCTTTCATTTTATTCTTGAAAGAAATAATAGGATTCATGCAATTAGTAGAATGGTTAGCCCGTAAATCATTGATAATGGATTGAAGATTCTTATCAAGGAGCCACGAGTTGTAGAACTTAAAGGGAGTTGGTCCGAAATCAATAGACATTGGCGAGAGAAAGATGGGCCTATGATCGAAATATGACAGTCCCAAAACAAGGGCGTACACTTACGGGAACACCGGGCAAAAGAGTTCGAGCAAAGAAATCGGTCAAGCTTGCTAAGTTTATCCCCTTTTTTGTTTAATCGAGTGAACAAGTGACCTCCAAGAGGAATATCCCAAAGATTATTTCCACGAATGAATTGATTAAAAGCATGAACAGATGTAGAGTTAAAAACCGTACCAATCCTTTCAGAATCGTGACGAACCTCGTTGAAATCACCAAAGATCAAGTGGTGACCCCGATTATTATTAATAATCTATAGTTTTTGTGCTACTTTTGATATATAAGTTGATTATGAATCAGTAATTGGATGAGAAAGAAAATATAACTTGTTTATATAAACTAGTTATAATACCTGTGCACGCACAGGGTTTTGACAAAAAAAATTATTTTGTATTAATACTGAATATTGTGTCTTTAAATGTAATTGCATATAATTATATAGTTATAAGTTTCGTGCACGCATGAAACTTACACATAAATCAAATTTATTTTAATATTTTAATTCAGTATATACACATATAAGAATTTCTCATTATGCATTAATATCCATTAAAATTTGATAAAATATTTGTAAAAATTTCTGTTATGTAACTCAAGATTTAATTTTATTTAGCTGACAAAGATGTTGATGTTATTATTTAAGTTTCACTACTGATATTATGTTGTACACATGATGCAAGTTTAATAGCACATAATAAGCGTTGATAAAGTTAAAGTATACTCTTTATAGTTTTTTAAAAATGTTTTTCTAGATATCTTTATATAAATATATAAGAATTACATGAGTCATTGTTATAAGTACAATCGCGTATAATTGTTTTTATATTAAATTAACCCGTGCTTACAATTTGATAATTATTTTCCCGTTTTCAATAATTTAGCCGTATTTAAAATGTAAACTCATGTCCACATAGGTTAAACTTTTAAAAATGAAATAAATGAGTTTTTATTGAACGTCTATAGTAACAAAATTGATACTTATAATCTTATAGTACAAATTTATATATTGTTATTTTAAAACAACATATACATTGTATTTTTTAAGATAGAAAGTATAAAGTGTATAAAGTATAAGGGGGTATTTGTTTATAATCCAAAGTTATTAAAAAATATGGAGGCTAATAATATTACACTTAACTCTATATAAAATTTAAAAATTCAACCACTAAAGTTTTATTAATTACCTTATCTTTTGTTAAGTTTTTGTTTTCACAAATTTGACACCTATATTTTTATGTGTTTTTTTTATCAACCAAATTTCTCCACTAAATTTGTTAAAGTTTGACCAAAATCAATTTAATTTTGACTTTTATTAACCAATCACATCACACGATTTTGCTTACGTGGCAAAATCGAGGTCTCTTATTTGCCCAATTGTTTTTTCAATAAGAATGAATTGACAAAATCACTCTAAAATGATGTAATTCCTTTATTATATAAAAGATTTACACTATTCCGAAGTAAATTTAACATACACCACCCTCAACTCATTTGTAGCCAGTAAATGCTACTAGCATTTGATAACTTGCTAACATCTCAGTTAGCATAGAAAATACCGTTAGCATTTGCTAACTACAAATTAGTGACTAAATCTTCATGATAATGGGGAACTTTTGTGCCAAACATAGAGTTTACGCTATAAATAACAACATACTTTATTTAATGCGTCGATTTGGTATGTAGACTAAAAACTGTTAAAAGAAGTGAGCCAGTTTTTAGTCTACATGCCAAAGCGGTACATTGAGTAAAATACGTTGTTATTTATGAACTGAACCTTAGGACATATATATGTCAACTTCTGCTTAGCAGAGTTAGTTAGGAGGTGTTGTCACATGCGAGAGGTCTCACGCTTGAGTCTTTGTTTTTCTCTTGGGTGAAATTGAATCAATAAATATTGTGCTAACTCCATGATAAAAAGAAAATATTGCTACTCACAAAATTTTTGCAAGTGAGAAAATTGATGGCTTACGTGTGAAAAGATTATAAGTAGAAAATCCATGTCATATTTTGATGTGCCTATAAAGATTACTAGGCACAAAATACAGGAAGATATATATAGCAATACTACCATTCTATACAGTAAAACATCTATAAATTAATAATATTATGATCGAGATATTTTATTAATTTAGCGAAATATTATGGTATCGATAAATTAATAATTTATTAATTTAAAAAAGTTTTATATATGATTTTTAAATTTTCAAGTCCAATACTAGCTACAATGTATAGTATGTAGTTAGAAATACAAAATAAATTAAAAAAATCAGTTCCAATTAACATTTTATAAATTCAAGTCATTGAAGAAATTAATGAATGTATACTAATAAATGTTACGAGGTTTAAGGCATTGAAAAAATTGTGAAATTTTTAGTAACTATTAATTTATAGTTTTGTTGGAACAAATATATATGCACCGGAGTTTTAAAAAAAATATTATCTTACTATTTTATCGATTGGGGTCAAAATTTGTACTGGTCTCAAGTTGACACTGGACAAATTTTTATTTTTATTTTTTTATTAGGTTATTCATTTATCAAGTGTTAATTTATAAATGTTTCATTGTAATTTGATTTTGATTTTTTTATTTTTTTTTATTTATTTATTTTTTTAGAAATGTATGCACTTGACCTAAAGCTAAAACTAAAGAAGTCAACTTGAATATAGGAAGAGACAAAATTATGAAACATGGGATCTGTCTTATTGAACCTTAAATATTGAAAACTCAATCATGGTGGTGGTGAAAGTGAGCTGTGAATGGTTAGATACTTAGATCTCGAATCAAATAGTTAGGAATTTAATTAAACAAAACGTTTAATTGTGTTGACTTACCTGAAATGACCATGTCAAAGTCTTCAACCACTACTAGCTCTATATATGCTATCTATGAAAAATAATTTACTATAGATGACTTGTTTAAAGGTTTTTTTTAACTTGTGGCAGCAGAAGCTTATAAGTGTATAATGAAGACAAATATTTTTTTAAATAACTTAATTTTAAAACATGGGTAATTTTAGTAGAGATTATAAATTTAGAAAATTATTAATATCAACGAACATTTGAATATGATAATTTGAGTTTACTTAACACCCCTTAACCTTTATCACTGTGGCACAAGTTAGAAATTCCTTTGTTTAAAACTACAGAAACGAAAATTGTAAAGTAAGAATAACAAACATGATAACTCGAACCGTAAAAGATCACGAGGTGAACCTTAATAGTAAGCCGACGTGATCTAATATATTATCTGCCAAAACTAACATTTTCGATATCACAAACATTACGTTTATTATAAACTTGCACAAAGACGGATATACTTGAGTGACGAAGCATGCCAACCTGTTACTCCTTTTTTTTTTAATCATGATTTTTGACTTTTTGGCTGATTAATTCACAGAGTAGATGGTGTCATTTTTTAAAAGGTTTAACACCGAACGGTGTTCCCTTTATCACTTTAAAAAAGAAAAATCCTTTACCATTTAAAAGAGTAAATTACAGTTCGTCCCCGCTTCCAAATCACACGCCAGTATGTTCTTTTTTGCTTTTTGCTCCCGTGGTTTACATATTGCACGCTGTTAGTCCTTATCGCTAACTGCCGTTATCTTTTTCGTTATCTCAATGGCAGTTAGTCTAACTGTTTATCACTTGCCGTTAGTCCTTATACTACGCGTTAATAACACCAAAATTTTATTAAAAATCGGCACGCGGTTTTAATCGTTTCTTTACGTTTTCATACGTTTTGTCCGTTTATATACGCTGTCTCTTTTCTATGTTTTCACGTTTTGTGTAAACGTTTTCCTTAACGCTTTTGTCCGTTTTTCTTACGTTTTGTCCGTTTTAAACGCTTTCCTTCGCTTTTTACGCTTTTCCGTTTTCTTCGCTTTTATTTTTCTTCGTTTTTACGCTGTCCGTTTTTCTTACGTTTTTGTCCGCTTATATACGGTGTAATTTAAAAATGACGTATTTTTATAAATCGAAAAATGATGTATTTTTTAAAAAAATGAGGTATTTAAAAAAAAAACGTATTTTTAAATCGAAAAATTTTTAAAATGACGTATTTTTTAAAATCGAAAAATGACGATTTAAAAAGTATTTTTTAAATCGAAAACGATTTTTTAAAATGACGATTTTTTTAAATCGAAAAATGACGTATTTTTATAAAAAATGGCGATTTAAAAAACGATTTTTTTAAATCGAAAAAAATTAGATTAAAACAACGCCATTTTTTTTAAATTACACCATATAAAAACGCAAAAACGTAAGAAAACGCAAAAGCGTAAAAACGAAGGAAACGTAAAAAGGGACAAAACGTAAGAAAACGGACAAAAGCGAAAACAACGAGGGAAAACGTATAAAACTTAAGAAAACGGACAAAAGCGAAAAAGGTAAGGAAAACGATAAAACGGACAAAACGTAAGAAAAACCTAGAAAAATTAGGCGAAACGATATAAGCGGACAAAAACGCATGAAAACGTAAGAAAACGTAAAACGATAAAACCGCGTAGAAAAGATTTTTTTAATAAAATTTTGAGTTATTAACGGTCGTTAGTATAAAGGGCTAACGCAAGTGATCGCTGGTTAGGACTAACAGTGCCATTGAGATAACGAAAAAGATAACGGTAGTTAGCGATAAGGACTAACAAATAATATGTAAACCACAGGAGCAAAAAGCAAAAAAAAGAACAGAGACTACCTACAGTGATTTGGAGCAAACCACATGGACGAACGGTGTAATTTACTCTTTAAAAAAAATAAAAAAATAAAAAATAAATAAAAAAGAGCCTGCATACTTAAATTATGGAAATAATAAATTAAATGTTTATTCACTTCTACTAACAAAACTTTACATGCTTGTATTATTTGAATAAGGAATAAATACAAGTTTTACTTGAAAATACAAAGATAAGCAGTGCATATGAGCTTTAAGTTATTATGTATGTCCTGGCGGCAGTCGTGGGAGGTCGCAGTTCGTAGGTGGTTTCTTCACAGGTGCCGGAGGAGTAAGCGGTGATGCTGACGGTTGAGGTGGTGGTGATGGTGGTGGAGAAAAAAATATACGGAAATTTCTAGGTTTGCTTAGTTTTGGCGCGGGTGGTGATAGCTTACGTACTGTACGAAAACTTGGATATGTTGCACGTATTGGTAAGGACGGAGGCGGCGGTGGTGGTGGTGGTGGTGGTGGATAAACGCGCTTATAATGCGGACCTTGGCTGAGCTTAGGCGCTGGTGGCGGTTTTGGAAGCTTTCGTAGCATTCTGCTTCGACCGAAATATATATCTCCTGTAAATTAAATTTTATATCATTCGTCAACTGTAATAATATATTGGACTGATAACTTCAGTTTCGACTTATATAAAACCCTAAAACAAATAAGGTGAACTAGTCTTTGAAAATTTAAACAATACCAGTTTATAAGCTGGCACCGATCCGACTAATTAATTGGTTCAGCTATTTTAATTAGGTGGATATCATATATAATGTCCTAAAACTCGTATCGAACTTTTAATGCTGTCTTTTAATTGGTATATTAGCTATATAGTTATTAATCTTTTGCTTGATTAATCAATCGCGTTTGAACCCGTCGTACTGCTCAAACTTAGTACAACTTTTTTTTAAAAAAGTTGATGTGGCCACTTTAAGTTTATTTGCACCAAAAGTACTGACTCGAACTTTGTTAAGAAAAACATAAGCATTAATCTTCTATAAAAATATAAACAAGTTTAAAACAAATCAACCCGGTCGGCTAATCTAATAAGCTTCAACTAAATTCATCTATTAGGTTTCAATCAAATAGAAAACAAATTTACCAAAGTGGTTACAAAATAAGTAAGAATACACGCGAGTTAATAAGTATACCTAGAGGTGATTCGAAAGAAGCAGATTTTGCTTGAAAGACATGATCAAGTATCAAAATTACCAGCAATAGAGCTATTCGTTTAGGGTATAGAATTGTCTTCATAACAATAGCTGGATCCTTTGTATGATATTTATTCGAATGGTCCTTAATTTATATGAAAAATATACGTGAAGAATAAATTCTTGTGGGGGACACTGCCACACACGGATGTATTAATATGGCATATAGGATATGTATGTGTAGTTGTATAGTACGGTGACGGAATCATGTCTTAAAAAAAATCGGGTGCACAAATTTTTTTAGTTGTAATACAAGGGTTAGGGCACATATATTCTTTGAAGCGGGTGTATATAATAAAAAACCAGAGTATCTATTACAAAAGTTAACACTACAAAACATATATAATTCCATCAGTGTCTCGTGGAACACATGAATACCCGTAGTTTCATCACTGTGTGTATATTTTCCGATCCGTATTTCTTTCATAAAAAATTAACATTTCGGTAAGATATATAGAAAGAAGTGAGAAACATATATGTTAGCTCACTTGTACATATTCTGATTTGTAATTTTTGATTTTTCCTGTGTATCACAAGTGAAGATGTTTTGACGTAAGGATATCCACATTGTTTTTGTCATCCTGCCAAATATAGATCTGGAGAAAACTTAGTATTCAAGTCATGCATGCGATCACATTTGTCACCATAACGAAAAATATATCACAAATTGTAGCGAAAATCACCACTAGGACGCAAAATTGAAATCCTAGCTAGAACCAATTGCAATTTACTCAGTTTTGGATCAATATTGTAAACGAGCCAAGTAGATTTTATTGGCGTATAAATAAGTCGAATGGTGCAAAAGAGAATGTATAAGGTATATTCAACTATTGTAGATTCTAAGTTGTTCTAGTAAAAGTTATACGATTATTTGAGCAATGGTTTTTTGTAAACTTAACGTTCAGTTTTGGCTTGCGAATATGGGTTATTGAGTTGTCAACAAACTACATGGTAGATATAAATGCCATGATTGTGAATGACGCAAAATTGAAAAACAAAGAGAATGATGCTGATCGAGTCAGTTAACACCAAATGGTTTAAAAATAACGGCCAAAACATAAAGCAACTAGAGTTTTAACCAAAAATTGATTTTTTTTTTCTTTTTTTTAAAAGGGATAAAGGGGGTTGACAAGGGTTTGACAGGATTAGACTCTCTCTAATACCATATTGAACAATCAAAATCCCGTGAAAGATATTGTAATACTGATATGTATTTATCGTGCATTACATATAATAGAAGATATTAGAAACGCTAGACTGAGCTTGGCGTTATATCCAATACCTATATGCTGTAAGTAACTAATTACTTTTACATACCCAATTCAAGGAGCTGTCACTAATTACTTTTGCATAAATTAGATATCACCGAATTTATTTATTACATTAGATCGTCAAAATTTTGCCGGAAAAAATGGTGATGACAAAAAAGCATGTGAGCAAATAGTTAATAATAGAACAAATTTGAAAGTTACATGGGTTAAAAATGTTTATTAAAACGACAATATTACCTATATTTGTAGAAGTTGAGAAGTTCGTTTGTAACATATGAACTTAACCCTACTATTTATTATTGATATCACAATATTCTAATGAATCCTAATTACTTTTCGGTGGTTGTGGTAGTCGTAGTTGCAGAGGTGCTTGTGGTGAACGTAAAAGCCAAGGTCGAAGACTCGGAGGGGCCGGCGGCGGTGGTGGTGGCAGCGGTGCTTGGGGTGGTGACGGCGGTGATGGTGGTGGTGGTGGAGGAGGCGGTGGTCGTCATGGAGATCCCTTATCATTTTGCATGCGAGGTGCGCCTAATTTTGGTGATAGTGGTCCTTTCTTAACTCTTCGTAAACTCCTACGTACTTGTAGTGTCAGTGACAGTGGAGTGAATATGTTACTTCGTGGTTGTTCAAGCTTGGACGCGGACGTTGTCATTACCCGCGATCTAAGCATTTGTCTTAGACTAGCAAGCACATCTACTGTAGGAAAAATGCAAACCAAAGGAGTTTATTTCTTTCATAAATGAAAATGTAAAAACAAACAATTAACATATGATGTAAATATTTACCTGAATGTGACTCATATGAAGTAGCATTAGCTTGACAAACATGATCAAGTATAAGAAATAAAAGCAATAGAGCTAATTGTTTTGTTTGCAAATTTGGCTTCATCGCAACAACTAAATCTGATTTGACTCGAAAGGTCATATATAGTAAAAAAATAAATAAAAAGTTGTGATGACTTACGATACACACAACTCAAGTAATTTTTAATACACACCGAAGACTTTTTCAAAATGTATAGATCTATAGTTAATATGTATATTAGAGCATACGAGGTTTTAGGCGCCGTTAGTCGTGACGGGAGGTTTTTTGAGTTAAAAATGTTACTTCTGATAAAATATTATTACTTTAAAAAGAAATTAAATATAATGGGTATGGGTGAATTTTATACCTCAGCTCAAAAAGGCAAACCAAATACACCTGCAATGCTTACGACCTAAACTATCGTAAGAAAGACAAATCAATTTTATAAACAATTACAATAAGAACAAGAAAAAATCTATTGTTTGAACTGACCACAAAGATTTATATCCATGAAATCACAAAACGCGCGCTATTCCGGAGTTAAACTTGAAGGTCATAAGTGTCAAATAGATAAAAAATCTTCATCCTCATGTAAATTAGCATCATATACACCTGCACTCTCCATGAAACGAGAAGTCTCATCATAAACATGTTCGACTTCATCATCACTATCACTCACCGAAATGACCAAATTCCCAACCTTAGAAAACAAATTACCTACCTTTGATATAACAAGGAGCACCATTGGATGTGCTGGAGATATCTTCATTGTTACCCCACGTGTAGTCTCCTTTTGTATAGGAATCAGCTTTCCATCATCACCCAGAAGCATAAGTTTCCCCTCAATTATTTGACTTTCAAGCTTATTAATCTTTTCAACAAGAGGTGTTGTACTTGGACTATCAAATGAATAAATAGTAACACTTGCCTATTTATCCATGATCCCAAATCCATTATCAAAATCCAAATCTTTACTAACAATAGGATCCTCATCCAAATCACCAAGAGAACCAAAAGCAGTAGACGTGTGAACAACTTCAGCATCCTTACTTGGTTGTTTAGATGTAGACACCTCCTTAGTAGAGTCTTTAGGAGGAGCAGCCTTTGCACTCTTTGGATCAACTGGCCGATACTCCACTTTCTTGGTCTTAGAAACCTCTAGCACCCGCTTATACATAAGACACTTTCGTGGCGGGATGGTTGGACTCAAAATTATTAAATTATGTGTTTTTCAGCACTATCGCAAAATCTGTCTTTCTGTTTGTGTCATAATATCATCGGAAAGATTATCTTTAATTCATCAACAAATCACATATCGAATTTAAGATGTGAAAATAAATAATACATTTTATAAATCTGTACAAATGATTACATATGATCATTGAATTTCTAATATTTCATTAGTTAACCAACACAAAAACTAATTTGAGACATAAATTTCACTAGAACATTAAATAAAATCATACATATAAATGATAGTTAAACACTATGTTACATCTAATCATGGTACTTAAGAGATGATTCTTCTGACCACGCCAAATGTATTGTATCGTAAGAGTAACTCTCCTGATCTTCAACCTCTAACTCAAATTCATCATCATAAAAATAATCAAAATAGTCAACATCGAAATGATTATGAACCGTAACCAGAACATCTGTAATACCCCAACCTTTCAGGTAATGAAATAAATTTAAAGCTAAGGACTATCTCTGTATTAGTCTCGCCATTAAGGACTAAAGTTGTCATAGTGTAAAACCTATACTAATATCATTATCGGTTTATGAATCCAGAAACATTAATACTATTCTCCCTCCTTCTCCAAAACTCACAACAACACACACACACATCATCATTTTGATCTAGGTTTTGAGTCCAAGTCAATTTGGTGCAAGTTTGGAATAAGATATTACTATAAATAAGCTTAGAAACGTGTTTTCCTAGGGTTTTCATCAATCAATTCGAGATATAAATCTTATCTTGATCTTGAATATGTGTTTTAGAGCTACCCATAGGTGGGTAATGCTTAAAGAATGAACCTTTATGTCAATTATGGTTTTTGTAGAATTTCACATGTTTATCTAAAGAGATGATTTTCTAAAATCACCAAGAACTCATGTTATAATTAAGAAAATATGATTGGTACCTTGTTAGGATGCCATGACACCAAATTGTGGTGTTAATTTTCAAAACTAGTGTTGGTGTGGTTATATAAGCCATAAACCAAACACCCCATTATGGCTTATTCACTCTTTTATTGCTTATTATGATAAGCTTAATCAACTTCCTAATAAGCTCCATATAAATTATGTGTTCCTAGGTTATAAGAGTTAGCCGGGGACGTCTTTAAGCGAGCTCTTGTTCTGTTCAAGTATTTTCGAAGTGAGTAACATATTTAAGTGTAGAAACGGGTCCTTAATAACTTGTTAATGTGGCACTTTATTTGTGGAGCTTCCGTTTATGTTCACGTAATATACTTGTGTTACGAGTTTATAGTGTTGTAATTATATATTATGTGCTTAAATGACTTACATGGGGAATGTTTATATGTGATATATGTTAGACGGGTCAAAACAGCCCCAAATGACCTGTTTGGATTTAGGTAAGCATCTTCAACCTAAATATTACAATATTATTGTATAGCGTCCTAAGTGGGCGACATAGCTAAATTAGCCGTCTTAAGTGATCGATTTGCATAAATATATGCTTTACGACCCGAATGGAGGGTTTAGACGTCCTAAGTGGCCGACATGTGTTATTATGTCATGACATGCTTCGAAAGGGAGCCTAGACGTCCTTAGCAGACGACCGAGCCCTTATTAGCGTCTCATTCTGTAAAATGGGACTTAGACATCCTATGTGGATGACCAGTGTGTATAAGCGGCTCAAAATCATGAAATATGTGACTTAGACGTCCTAAGTAGATGACTAGAATACTTCTAAGTTTATTGAACCAATGTGGGTACATAGTGTCCTAAGTGGACGACTAGCATAAAGCTAGTAGCAACACTTCATGGATTTACGAAGCAACATTAGCTTTATTCATATTATGTTATACTTTTATATGTTTACTCACTAAGTGTTTGCTTACGTTGCTTCATCATGTTTGTTATAGGTGAAGCTAGTGGTAGTGCAACTAATACGAAGACCGAGAACTAGACCTCGGTGGAATACTTAGGTATGTAGCATTTTTCCCTACACGCTCTCTTAACGCCCTAAGTTGTATGCTTTTGTGTATGAAAATAAAAACTCAAAGTTATGTGATGATTAAGTAGATATGTAGTTTTTTTAAAATTTAAAGGGTGTTTGACATAGTACTACCATTCTTGCCTATATTGACCCATTTTGATCATGTACGGGTCAAGGCGAATGATATACGTTATGTGTCAGTTTCTATATGTTAATATAAATATTCTTGTTATATTAAATCAGTTTATGAATAAATACATAAATAAATAACTAAATAAATAATTGTATAGGCATTTCAACAGCCCATTCGATTTGATAGTAATCTTTATCAGGCGTGCACACACATACACACACACTGGAAAAGCCTTCCCAACGTTTTTTAAATTCTGGTGCACACTTGTCATGAATGCATGTTAGTCTTTTATTTCACACAATGACAGCCCAAAACAAATTCGACTACAATGAATACAAAAGCAAAAGACACAAATGACGTGCCTATGAACTTGATAGACTACTGCGCCAGGGTACAAACAGTGGGAGTTCTAACCGAATCCGTCCATATTATATAAATTAATAAGACCATATATGTTTTTAGACACAATTGGGTAGTTACAAATAAGCATACTAGACCAAGTACACCTTTCAAGTGGTTATGAATATGAAAGGGTTATTTGCATGTAATAATTTTGGAATACTCAAGGTATTTACCATGGAATGAGTAAGCAAGAAGTTTTGTACAAATATCTAAAATCGTTTATCCAATTTTGAAAAAACAGAGAATCACTTAACGGAGGATCTGAGTAATTATTTTACCCTAAACCTCAGTATTTGCAATTTTGGATGGTGTATTCACTTTATAACAATGACTAAACACCTTAATAAGCAATCCCATATGTATTTCTAACTGGAAAACCATAACTGTTATATTTATATTGTACCTTTCAAAGCTCTTTTAGTTGGTAACGATTGAGATTCCAAGCATTGTTTTCTGCAATGATTTATAAAACAATTAATAAAAATTTCATAACTAAACAGTTACAATTCCTAAATCCAAGACATAAGAATTAAACATACCTTACAGTTTTACTCGGGCTGTTAACCAAATCTGCATCACACCTTGATTGTTTCTTTGAGGAAGACATATTCGGATCCCAATACTATAAAAACAAAACCTGAAACTATAACATTGTGTTCTAATGGATTATGAGAAATTCTCAATTTGTAGCAGAATATAAACATACTACCGAGGAAACCAAAAAGTCATTCATTTAGTACTGTATTTATATTTGGAAAATGTAATTTCTAAGAAGGTGGTTGTATTTATACATAAATTCAAAAATTTTGTTATTAATTCTTTTCCTAAAGGATATAAATTATTTTAAAAATATATTTAGCAATCTACTATTCAGATAACTTTTAAATTAAACATTTCACACGGATGAGGAAAAAGCGAGAAAACAATAATCCTGGTGGAATTAGGAGTGCAGGGAACGTTATATCGTTTTCTTACTTTCTCCCTATCTGTGTAAAATAACGCAATGCTATAGGTGTGAAAACGATGTGAGAAATAGTAAATAGGTTAATCGTAATAAATACTTTAGTAGTATAAATACAAAAAAAAAAAAAAAACGTACAGTTTCCTACGTTTTTCGCTTAAGATTTCGTATGTTTTAGAGATATTGTTAGATTAAAAAAACACGTGAGCAAAATATCACATCATAGAAATTGGGATAAAAAAAGGTTCTAACATACTTGGACAACCTGAATTTGGTAAAACTACAAAATATACGGTCCATAATTGTTTGTGGTTAAGTTTCTGTAAAGCATACACTGAAATAGTTAGATCAAATGAGGAGCAGAATTGGGATAAATAAGGTTTAGAATTGCCAATATTCGAGCAGTACGCTCATCATTCCCTTAATAAATATAGTGATACTAATAAGGCTCATGACTGTAATATTCTGGACATAATCATCATTTCCTTAACAACGATAAAAAAACACACATACTTTACCCAAATTTGACTGTGAAACATCTGTTAGACTAGTGGATGTGTCACTCATGACAAATGCCTTCACGGACGGAATACATGAGTGACAAACCAGCTGGCCTAACAAAAGGTTCATGATCCACATGAGTTAGAGTGTGCATAAGCGGGATCAGGTCAGCAACAAAGGAAGTGATACCGAAAACATGCCATGGCTGCAACCATTGGCTGCAACCATATGGCCACCCTGCCAAGATACGGTTTTTGGTAAACCACACTTTCCAAGACAACAGAAGGAGAATCACAGCTTTAATTAAACCTATTCAAATTCATTATTGCCTCTTACAACCAATATAACTAACCGGTATGGTTGCAAGCATAGTTAGCTTGCCGCCCCATGATGCGAATAACCTTAGCATTGCCCGAATCCACTTGAATACATTCCAAACATCCATACTTTCAAACCAAGTCCCTCTTTTAATTATGAGACATTGCTATGAAAACACCCTTGTTAAAGGGTACATCCTCCATGGCTGCAAGCTTATTAGGCTTGCCTCACCAATGTTTTGTGAGTGATTGAACATTTGTAGCTACAATAATATGTTTATTTATAATTGCAAACGTACACAAACATCGCTTGAATCGGTTGAGATAAGTTGTTTTATGGATCGGGAACTCATAAAATTGCATTTATTTAAGCACACACAAGCAACCCTAGAAACAAAACATCAATAAGATTCACGTCGTTTTTTTGATGCTCAGATGGGTTCTGATGTCAAAGAACCGAAGGCTATGTTTGAACGACAAACCAACCCATTATTTGCCTCTTATTTTGACAAACTTTCTTGAAAAAATATTCAACAACTAAACAGCCCTTTAAAATCTTCTTTTGCACAAATATTCAACAGCGAATTCGAAACAACAAACTTATTATACCTTATCAAGCCTAACAAACATAGCTAGATAAAAAAACATCACTGCAACTTAATCTCTAGAACTCTGAAACGAATAATAACAAATAAGGACCAGATTCATGAACACAGTTGTGCTAAAACACCCTTAATGGCTGCAATCACACTCGGTGTGACTGCCTAGCCAAGATATAGCCATGGTTAAACTGCGCACAATAAACAGAAGATTATCATTATCGGCTATAAAACAAAATAAGCCTCAGGTTTGCAAACATAAAAGCAAAACCCAACACCATTTTTGGCTACAACCGTAACCCGTGTCAAGCCACCTTGCCAAAATACTGGCAATATTGGCTGCAATGATAACTCGAGCCAGGTTACCTCGCCAAAGTACCGATATTGGTATATTATGCCCACCAAACATATAAACACAGACATCGATCATCATTTCCTTAATACATAAATAACATCAATTAAGATCTACAGAAGGAGGTTCATATGATGAGCAACTATGGAAGCGGTACCCGAAACCCGCTAAGGCTGCAAACACATGGCCGCCTTGCCAAGACACGGGTTTCAGCTAACCACGCTTACGAAAATAACAAAGGCTAAAAAATCTTATGAATGCCAACATTATATTCCACATAATACAAAACCACATTTGTTTCCATACACTAAGATAATCCAGGAACACAGGTGAAGATCTATCAACTTTAACAAATGGAGGTAAGTACACTAAGAACATCGAAAAAGCAATAACAAAAATCAGCTGAAGATCCTGATACCTAAAACAACTTTAAAATACCTTAATGCAGTTCAAAATCATAACACCTAAAACAACAATCAAAACAACACTACAACAAAGCTTAGTAAGTGAAATCCTGAATTCTAAAGCAACCCAGGTATCATTAACACATCAAAGTGCAATAAGGACATCCAAAATGCAATAACAGAAATCAGCTGAAGATCGTAATGTCTCGAACAACTATAAAATACATCAATGTAGGTTAAGATCATAACACCTAAAATAACAATCATAATATATCATCTTTAACGAATGCAGGTCAACGAAAAATATCACTGCAACTTAAGCTCAACAATCCTCAAACCATGAATCTAAAACAGACACATCCAACAAAAGATTCTACACAAGAAAAAATGCAGAAATAAAATGCGGCGCCAAAGAAAAACCTGGGTTTGTATACGAACCAAAGCAACCAACAACGCCAAAAAAAAAGGTGGAACATGGTTGGTTTTATGCAACACCTGAATCCATGAAGTGGAAACCACCTCAAACCATAGCAAAGAAAGTGGGATTAAAATAGCCATATCACTGTAGCTAGTGTTATTTAATCACTCACAAAACACTTTAGCTGTAATAAAATATGTATTAATCCATTTGTTATGGATTAGGTTAGACTCCAAAATCCGATGTATTGACTCTGGAATTAACACTAATAGTGGGCACGATTGAGGTTAGAAACTGAGTGGGGAATATCAGGGTACATAGAGATATTCAGGTAAGTTATGGAGCGGATAGAATTGTTTGAGATAAGTTGGGTTATGGGCCGGTTACCATGCTAAATGTAATTTAGTTAAAAATTTCAAGAACTGTTATATGAGTCACTTTTGATTATCTTCAAACTTTAGATTAACAAAAAGAAAACGAAAAGAAAAACTATGTATTTAAAAAGCATACAATTTTACCAAACTATTTGCGGCTAATAAGATTGAGGAGAGCTATTTTACATACAAAACTTTCTCACATATTAAAGGACTCATCCCCACCCTGCATATAAAAAGAAATCAATGATTGAAACTAAAAGCATTTTATTATTTCACCTATTTTTTATATTTAAATATCTCTCAAACCGTTAATCGTTAAGCGAAAATAACTACAGCATAACGATGAGCATTTAATTATCTTCTAATAGAAAGACACTACTAAAAAAAAAAACATTTTGCACGTTTTTTTTTTTTTCGAATATGAGATTTGTATGAAAAAATCACATGTAATTAAACACTAATTTGAATATCACATATGATATTAGTATTAAATCACATATGATGATAGTTTTCGTAGAGTATCACTTAGTTTTTGGTTTGCCAAAATATCATGCTTTATAGACCAAACGTAAATTTAGGGCCATAAAAATACGGGGGCTTTCGGTAGTAGACCGCTTCAGTTACTCTTAAAAAAAGCCATGTTGTGTATCATAAATTGTTACGATCACGATTTTTATTTTCTTTTTATTTATTTATTTATTTTGAACTCACAGCTAAAAACTATTTAAGTGTATAACATAAATTGTTACAATCACCGCTAGAGTGAACAGATTTCTAGCTCAATTTTTTAGGATGATTATGTGATGTCAAAATGAACATATACGTATTTGTTAGTCGGTCAACATATGCATGCACGGATAATAAATACTACTAAGTATAGAAAATTGGTTGAACGTTTTAAAAACCACAACATGTTAGAATGTTAATAGTTTTATTTAAATATTAAATTTTGACCGGGTCAATAAAACTTATTTGTTTAATGTCGAACTTATCTGGCGAGTTTATTTAATAAACTAATTAGTAACATGATGATGGGTTTCGTAGAGTATCACTTAATTTTTTGTTTGCTAAAGAAGAACAGGTGACGTGATCATGTGAACGAAGTGCATTATAGATATCAATACTAACATCTAATTCAACTTGGCATAAACTAAAAGTCGTAATCTCATATTCGTCATGTTTATTAAACGTAATGACTTGTCAGATCCACATTATGAAAAGACAAATTATGAAAAAACTAAGTTTGAAAAAAGGAAAATTATGAAAAAAACTAAGTTGATTGTGAATCGGTAATTGCATGAGAAAGAAAATATAACTTTTTCATATGAATTTACATTATTCCGAAGCAAATTTAACTTGCACCATCTTCAACTCATTTGTATTGTAGCCATCAAATGATACTAGCATTTGATAACTTGCTAACATCTCAGTTAGCATAGAAAATACCATTAGCATTTGCTAACGGAAAGAGATCAACATGTTTTCTCGAACGAACAGATTTACACCGTCAATGACAGCGCACTACAAATTATTGACTAAATCATACAAAGCGTCATTTCATAATAATGGGGAACTTTTGTGCAAAACATAGGGTTTACGCTATAAAATAACATGATACCTTATTTAATGTGTTGATCTGGTATGTGGACTAAAAAATGTTACAAAAATGCGAGCCAATTTCTAGTCTGCATACCAAATCGGTACACGGAATAAAATACGTTGCTACTTTATGAACTGAACCTTATGGCATATATATGAATTATGAGAAATGAAAGTTCTTTTTATTTAAAATTTTTACTTACAAAATTTTGGCAAGAGAGAAAATTGATGGCTTACGTGAGAAAAGATAATAAGTAGAAAATCCATGTCATATTTTAATGTGCCTATAAAGATTACTAGGCACAAAAATACAGAAAGATATACATAAAGCAATACTACCATCATATAGTTTTTTTTTTTTTATTTTTTATTTTTTTATTTATTTATTTATTTTTTGCTGTCGAAATGTATGCACTTGACCTAAAAATAAAACTAAAGAAGTCAACTTAAATATAGGAAGAGACAAAATTATGAAACATGGGATCTGTCTGATTGAACCTTACATATTGAAAACTCAATCATGGTGGTGGTGAAAGTGAGCTGTGAATGGTTAGATCTCGAATCAAATATTTAGGAATTTATTAAACAAAACGTTTAATTGTGTTGACTTACCTGAAATGATCATGTCAAAATCTTCAACCACTACTAGCTCTATATATGCTGTCTATGAAAAATAATTTACTACCGATGAATTGTTTAAAATTACAAAAACGAACATTATAAAGTAAGAACAACATACATGACAACTCGAACCTTGAAAGATCACGAGTCGAACCTTAATAGTAAACCGTGATCCAATATATTATCTGCCAAAAACATTTTTGATATCACAAACATTACGTTATAAACATGCACGAAGACGGATATACTTGAGTGACGAAGAATGCAAACCTATTACTCTTTTTTCTTTTTTTCTAATCATGATTTCTGACTCTTTGGCCAATTAATTCACAGAGTAGATGTGGTAAATTTTTAAAAAGTTTAACACTGAATAGTGTTCCCTTTACCATTTCAAGAAAAAAATAAAACAAAAGCGGCATACTTAAATTATGGAATTAAATGTTTATTCACTTCTACTAACAAAACTTTACATGTTTGTATTATTTCAATAACGAATAAATACAAGTTTTACTTGAAAATACAAAGATAAGCAGTGCATATGAGCTTTAAGTTATTAAGTACGTCCTGGCGGCGGTCGTGGGAGGTCGCAGTTCGTAGGTGGTTTCTTCACAGGTGCCGGTGGTATAAGCGGTGATGCTGACGGTGGAGGTGGTGGTGATGGCGGCGGAGAAAAAAATATACGGAAATTTCTAGGTTTGCTTAGCTTTGGCGCGGGTGGTGATAGCTTACGTACTGTACGAAAACTTGGATATGTTGCGTGTATGGGTAAGGACGGTGGCGGTGGTGGTGGTGGATAAACGCGCTTATAATGCGGACCTTGGTTGAGCTTAGGCGCTGGTGGCGGTTTTGGAACCTTTCGTAGCATTCTGCTTCGACCGAAATATATACCTCCTGTAAATTAAAGTTTGTATCATTCGTCAGGTGTAATAATATATCGGCAAACTAGTAACTTCAGTTTCGACCATAAACCCTAAAACAAAGAAGGTGAACTAGTCTTTGAAATTTAAACCATACCGGCCAGTTTATAAGCTGACACCGACTAATTAATTGGTTCAGCTATTTTAACGGTGGATATCATATATTATGTCCTAAAACTCGTATTGAACTTTTAATGCTGTCTTTGAATTGGTATATTAGCTATATAGTTATTAATCTTTTGCTTGATTAATCAATCGTGTTTGAACCCGTCGTACTGCTCAAACTTAGTACAACTTTTTTTTAAAAAAAGTTGATGTGACCACTCTAGGGTTATTTGCACCGAAAGTACTGACTCGAACATGGTTAAGAAAAACATAAGCAATCTTCTTAAAATATAAACAAGTTTAGAAAAATTCAATCAGGCCGACTAATCTATTAAGCTTCAATTAAATTCACCAATAACAGGTTTACCAAAGTGGATACAATATAGTTAGGAATGCGAGTTAATGAGTTTACCTAGAGGTGATTCGAATGAAGCAGATTTTGCTTGAAAGACACGATCAAGTAACAAAATAACTAGCAATAGAGCAATTCGTTTTGGGTATAGAACTGTGTTCATAACAATAGCTGGATCCCTTGTATGTTATTTATACGTATGGTCCTTTATATGAAAAAGATACGTGAAGAGTAAATTCTTGTGGGGGACACTGCCACACGGCCCTAGAAATTTCAATGCAGCGATAGCATGGATGTATTAATATGGGATATGTATGTGTAGTTGTATAGTACGGTGACGGTATCATGTTTTAAAAAAATCGGGTGCACAAATTTTTTTTAGCCGTAATACAAGGGCACATATTTTCTTTGAAGCGTGTGTATTTAATAAAAAAATCAGAGTTTCTTTTACAAAAGTTAACACTACAAACATTCCATGAGTGTCTCGTGGAACAACGGAGTACCCCTAGTTTCATCGCTGTGTGTATATTTTCCGGATTTCTTTCATAAAAAATTAACATTTTGGTAACATAGTGATATGCGCCAATTTAGAAAGTACTGCTAGCTTAGAAAGCATTGCTAAGCCAAAAGTTAGTTATAACTTTTGGCGGGAAAGTCTATTTTGCTCATTCCTCCTATTTCTCCTTCCTCCCAATTGTATAAATACTCTTTTCCATTTCACTTGTAATTCATTCACGAAAAAACTTGTAATATTTCTCTCTTTTAATTCCATTACAAACTAAGTGAATCATGGCGATAATTGTGAACAACGATTCCCTAACAGCTTAATATCAGTTTGTTAAACTTTTTTCATTCCTATGATCGTTCCCCACTATTGTATATTAATTTAATTTATTACTTTAATATCCATAGTGGGTCGGTTGTGCTATGAATTGGTTTAGCTTTTTTTTCTTTAAGGAATCTTGGTCAAGAATTGTTGTTTTGTCTTTTACATGTATTATTCGATTCAACAATTCATCGCTTGGTTTGCTACTGGTTTGTTTGTTCCTTTTCCTGCTACGTTTATAATATGTGAAGGTACTGATTTGATTCGTTCTTAAAACCCTAACCTGTTAGGGTTTTCTGCGTTCGTTAGAAGACAATACGCTACTCGTTCTTCTAGGTTTTTTGTTTCTGTTTCTGGTAATGATGAAGGGTTTTTTGGATTCGGGCGAAGGATGAGAAAAGAAGAAAAAGAAAAAAGAAAGTGAGTCATGTGCTGCCAATATGGTATCGTCATCGTCGGTTATGGACTCAAACTTGGAGTCTCGATCGGTATTGTCTCAAAGTGATCGATCGGTTGCTTTTGATTTCAACACCAGTTTCCCTAAACTGAGTGAGATGGCGTCGAGAGTTACTGCTGATGTTACTAACTCTAACCAAGTTGTTAACAATGAGCCTAAGCTTACGGGTGTGTCATCAATTGGTACAACTGATAAGGACTTGGGGTCGACTCCAAGTGGTGTGACAAAAGAGCAGGAACATATTGATCATCTTAAATCTGGTCCAACAAAGGCTGGTGTTGTCTTGCAATCGGGTAAGGATGATAGGTGTGACGATGCTGGTCCTAATATGGGTGTTACTGATAATGTATTTTGGGATGTTGGTCCTACTGGAATGGTGAGTACATTGAATTCTATTGATAAACCGGTTGGTTCTAATTTAAACGTTCATGATAAACCGGTTGATGATAATGTGACTAGGGTTCATGCTAACGATTTCCCTTCTTCGGTTCTCGCTCGATGGACAAGTGGAGCCAGTTTCACTTGGTTTAAGCCCTAGTCATGACGCACCTAGTCATGACACGCCTGAGGGTCATGATACTTTATTGAAAATTCGTGCTATTGAAAAACAAATCTTTGAGGAAAAACTTGTTCTTGTGGGTGACGATGGGCAACCATTAAAACCAGCGATGTGATGGATGCTACTACTTCTCGAGGGCTAATCCATTTGAGCATCTTAAGGTGCCGCAGTCACAAAAGGAGCTTGAGGAGATGCTTACTGCTATTGGTTATTATTCGAAACCTCCTCAAGATAGTGGTCCTATGGCTTCTAATGTTAATCTTTGCTAATGCTAATGATAAGGTTGATAATAATGCACATGGGGTGGTATTGAGAAGGATGGAGTGTATGCTTTGAAACAACCTTCTTCATCGTATGCTGGTGTTACTTCTAATGAACCTAAGAAACACATGTCAAACTTTCGTAGGTTGGAGTGTAGTAAGAAAGCTAATGGTGTAGATCTTTCCATCGATGAAAGTGGTTGAAGAGGTGAACACTAGGTTTGAGAATACTTTGAATGGGTATTTCCTTGGTCAACGCCTTGATTTTCCTGTTGTTGATTACTTTTACGCAATGTCGTGGGCTAAGTTTGTATACAAAAGGTAATGATGAATGCAAAGGGGTTCTTCTTCTTTAAGTTCAATTCGAAGAAAGGTGTTGATGATGTTCTTGAAAACGGTCATTGGTTGATTAGAAATGTACTTATTATTCTTAAACCATGGACATTGAACACCAACTTACTTAAAGAGGATTTGACCAACATCCCGGTGTGGGTTAAATTCCATGATGTTCCTCTTGCTATGTTTTCTGATGATGGCCTTAGTCTCCTTGCTACATTGATAGGCATGCTCAAAAGGTTAAATGGTTTTACTTGCCAAATATGCAAGGACTCGTGGGGCCGTAGTAGTTTTGCTAGATGCATGATTGAAGTGAAGTCGGATGAGGTGCTTAGGGACAGCATTACTGTTGAGATACCGTTACTTGATGGGTCGGGTTCGACTATTGAGAAGATAGGGGTTGAATCTGTGGAAACCACCTCATTGTGATAAATGTAAGATTTTGGTCATACTCTTATTGAATGTCCTAAAGTTGTTGAACCTTCGCTCACATACTAAGCGTGTTAATGATGGTTTCAAGACGGTCAATAATAAAGAAGAAGAAAAGCAAGGTGGTTCTAATATTCCCGGGTCAAGGAGGGTTTACTAAACACTGTTGTGGGAAGCAGGTTTCATATCAACCCAAAAGACTCCTCCTGTACCAAAGAAAGTGGAAGTCACTAAGAAGAATGCTTCTGATGTGGCTAGTTCGAGTGGAACAAGGATCTCTACATCTAATCAGTTTGATGCTCTTAATATGGAATATCACGGATGCTTACGTATTCCTTCAAATGACACCAACAAGGATGTGGATTCTAGTCGTACAATGGAAGTTAATGAAGATAAGTCTACTAAGACAGTACTTGCATCACAAGTACCCCTTGTGAGTGATTTGAAAGAGATGGAGTTGGGTGTGGCTCCTAAAACTAGTGATTCTTGTATTGCCTCTTCTACTACAAGAGAGTTAACCCTTTTTCTAAAGTGGGAGAGATCGTAGTGTCGATTCGAAGATGAGGTGGTTCGACCAATTTGATGAGTCTGCTAATCTATTCGGTGGTGGCCAAGAGTTTGAAGATGAGTATGATGACTATGACTCGATGACTATGCAGCGGTGGTTTCGATCTTCGGGAATTTGGATGCCTTTAATGTCATGTATGGCACCAAGCTTCAAGGACCTAGGAAGTAATTTTTTCGTTATGTCCTATGTTATCATTTGAGTAGTGGTTTGTTTTCATGTTTAGAAAATAGGTAGTATCTTGTTATGTAAGTTTTATGTCTATAAATGGGTAGATATGAGATTTCACTCATATCCATTGTACTTAAAAGTTTTTGGTTAATATATTTACCTGTGTGCAGGATTACTCCCCTTTACAAAAAAAAAACTAAGTGAATCATTTGATTACAAATACGGTTTCATTTCTTCTTATGTGATTCCATGTTTGTTATCATCAACAACTACATTTCATAACTGATTTCTGGTTGTTTACAATCTAGTATACATCAAGTGGTATTCAGAGCCCTTTTCTGGCACCATATAATATTCAAGAGTGTTAAACCGACATTCTTGATTTTCCGGTCATCTTCTCCGAGAATTCGGCAGAAACAAGATTTTCCAGCAAAGAAATTAATCACCACTAATTTCACCTATTCTATTACATCAGATTAGTGCCAAACATTTGTATGCGGTCACAGGCTAGCCCATAAGTGGTTAAATTCTCTTGCCTTGAACAAGGCGATCGAAGCACTTGGTTTGGGTAATCAAGAATAGGACCAGTAGTTGTTATTCTATTGTAGATGAGTAATAACATTACTGGTGAGATGGTGAACACAAGAACCACAGTTAGTAATCAAGATTCTTCAATGAAATCACTCCAACAAAGTGTTAGTGATTTGCAAAGAACTATGGCAGATTTGATGGCTGAAATGCAAAGAATGAAGAATGGTGAGGGCACCAGTTCTGGGAATCATGGTAATAATAGTAGAAATGGTGGACAAATGACTATACAATATGGAAGGTTGTCTAAATTGGAGTTTCCAAGATTCAATGGGATGCTGTAAAGGGTTGGATATTTCGATGTAGGCAGTTCTTTTGTTTTGATAATGTAGATGATGAATTGAAAGTGGGGATTCTTTGCAATGCATGTGTATGACAAGGCCTTAGTGTGGCATCATCAGTTCATTAAGAGATTCGGTGAACACAGTTCTTGGGAGGTGTATGAGAAACAAGCCTTGCAAAGATTTGGTTCATGCTTTTAAGATCCAATGATGGATTTGAAGAATTTGAAACAAACGGTGGTGTGCAACAAGATCAAGATTTGTTTAAAGATTTGGTGAATAAGGTGGAGTTGAGTGAAGAGTATGCCATTAGTTTGTTCATTGGGGGTTTGAAGGATGAGATTGGGATGCCTATTAGAATGTTTAAGTTGCCAACATTGATGGATGTATATTGTCAGGCAAAGAAGCAAGAAGCCACCAATGTTGCCTTAAAGCCAAGGTATAATTTCCAATCTCCTATGAGACTTGTTATCGGTTTATGTTATCAATAAGGATAATGGTATTTTACCATAACACAAGAATTGACCTATGGCTTTGCATGCACCCACAAGAACACCATATGGTGAGAATAGACCCTTTAAGAGATTGACTCAAAAAGAATTGGAGGATAAGAGGGCTAAGAATCTTTGTTTTCTGTGACAAAAATATGTGCACGGACACAAATGTAGTGGTCAACTGCATTCATTAGAAGTGGTGATAGATGAGGAAACTGACTTTGTGGAAGAAGAATGGACTAATGATGAAATGGGTCATTTGGGGAATTATGATGGACTATTAAAATTGATCATAATAATGAAATGGTTGCTTAAATCTCATTGAATGCTCACCGGTGTATACAATTATCAGACAATGAGTGGTTAAGGTGCGTTAGGCAAACAAGGGGTGCATGTGCTTGTGGATTGTGGAAGTACACACAATTTCATTGATTTGCGACCAAAAAAGTTGGGCAGTAAGACTAAAACTATGTGTCCTTTGGTAATGTCTGTGGCTAATGGTCAAGCTACGACTAGTACTTTGATGTGTTGTGGTTTATCTGTGATCATGGGAGAAGAAACTTATATGATTGATGCTATGGTACTACCTTTAGGAGGTTGTGAAGTGGTGTTGGGAATACAGTGGTTGTCTACTTTGGGAGAAATTATGTGCAATTTTGAGAAATTAACCATGAGGTTCTATGTGGGCAATAAGAAGGTGTTGCTAAGAGGTTATAAACAAGCTACACTTCAATGGATGCAATCTAGAGAACAGAACAATGCTATGTTGAATTCTATGACATTGTGTGTCTGTCCTATGTCATTCTGTAGCATGGTAGGGACAAGTATGATTGAGTCACATAAGATTGATGAAATTTTGAATGACTTTAAAGGTGTGTTTGAAGTTCCCACTGGTTTACCACCAAAAAGATCACATGATCATCACATTCCTCTTATGCCAAACACTCCTCCAGTTAACATCAGACCCTATAGGCATCCTCCTAGCCAAAAGGATGCAATTGAACAGATGGTACAAGAGTTATTGGATGTTGGTGTCATCAGATCTAGTCAAAGTTCTTTCTCCTCTCCTATAGTCATGGTTAAAAAGAAGAATGGCATTTGGAGAATGTGTGTTGACTATAGACAATTGAATAAGAATTACATCAAAGACAAATTTCCCATACCTATGATTGAGGAGTTGATAGATGAATTACATGGGTCAATAGTGTTTTCAAAGCTTGATTTAAGGTCCAGGTATCACCAAAATCGAATGAAAGAGGAAGACATTCATAAAAGCGCATTCGAGAACTCATGATGGCCACTATGAGTTTCTAGTAATGCCATTTGGTCTTACCAATGCCCCTTCCACATTTCAATCACTAATGAATGAGATCTTTAAACCTTATTTGAGGAAGTTCACACTAGTTTTCTTTGATGATATTACGGTTTATAGCAAGTCAATTGAAGAACACATTGAGCACCTAAACTGATTTTGCAGGACTATGCAGGCTCACCCTTGTTTGGAAAAGGGGCAAGTGTACTTTTGCGTGTCTCTCGGGTGGAGTACTTGGGTCATATCATCAGATAAAGGGGTTACAACGCATCCTTCTAAGATTGAGGCTATGAAAGATTGGCTACACCCAAGAATGTAAAGCAATTGAGAGAGAATTCAGGACTCACATGCTATTATAGGAGGTTCATTAAGGGTATGGAATCATCGAAGCCATTAAGCGCATTACTGAAGAAGAACTCTTTTGAGTGGTCTGACATAGCTCAAGAAGCTTTTGAGCAATTGAAGTTAGCCATGATACAAGCACCAGTGTTGGGGTTGCCAAACTTTGAGAAAGAATTCGTGAAACTGATGCATGTGGGCTGGTATTGGGGTTGTGTTGTTAAAAGATGGTCATCCATTGGCATACCCGGTAAGGCCTTCTCTCAAACATCAAGCTTTGTCAACTTATGAAAAGAATTTTTACTGTCATTTTGGCATTGGAGAAGTGGAAGGGTTATATAATGGGTAGACATTTTAAGATCAAGACTGACCACTTGACCTCAAATACTTGTTGGATCAAAGGCTTACTACTCCTTTCCAAGTTAAATGGTTGCCTAAATTGCTTCGGTACGATTATGAAATTGTCTATAGGAAGGGCAGTGAAAATGTGGTAGCTGATGCTCTATCTAGAAAGGAAATGCAGGGTCAATTATTGGCAATGATAGCTACTAATGTGACCACTGGACTTCTTAAAGAAATTGAAGAAAGTTGGGTGATAGATGAGAAGTTGGCCAAAGTAATAAAGCAGTTTCAAGATTCTAATTTTCAATCAACAAAGTACACTTGGTCTAATGGCCAGTTAAGAAGGAAAGGTAGGTTGGTGGTGGGAAGTAATGAGGTACTCAGAAAGAAAATCTTCTCACAAATCCACAATGAATCAGTTGGTGGGCATTTTGGTGTTCAAGTACTGTGATGCAAAAAATGAGTTCTATTTGTTATTGGAAGGGAATGAAAAAGTGGTTAAACAATGGATCGAGAATGTGATGTTTGTCGAGGCAAAAACGATCTTAGTGCCTATCCAGAACTCTTGCAAACTTTGCCTATACCAGTTAGAGTATGGAGTGATATATCAATGGACTTTGTGGAAGGACTTCCAAAATCTCATGGGAAGAGGCTATTATATTAGTGGTGGTGGGCGGTGAGTAAGTATGCTCACTTTATCTCCCTTCAACATCCTTTCACAGGCAGAGCAAGTGGCACAAGTGTTCTTAGATAACATCTACAAGTTGCATGGTTTGCCAAACACCATTGTAAGTGTGAGAGACAAAGTGTTTCTAAGTGCTTTTTGGCAATCATTGTTCAAGGCTTTAAAGTTAAACCGCAAATGTCAATAGCCTACCATCCACAATCGGATGGACAAGCGAAGTGGTGAATAGGTGTCTGCGAGTGCTACCGAGATGTATGTGTGGTGAGAAGCCAAAAAGTGGACACAATGGCTTTCAATGGCAGAGTTTTGGTATAACACAAATTTCCACACTGCTATCCAAACCACCCCATTTGAAGTGTTATATGGTCAATCACCACCCATCCATGCCTTATTTGCGGCCAGGGAAAGTCACGATTGAAGCGTGGATAGACAATGCTAAAAAGAGAGCGGGTGGTTAACATGTTAAATTTCATCTAAAGAGAGCACAAGATAGGATGAAAAGTTTGGCGATGATAAACACAGAAGCCGATAGAAATTTTGAAGAAGGTGTTTGGGTCTATTTGAAAGCTGCAACCATACGGGCAAGTAACTTGACTAGACAAAGTCCCTATAACAAACTCTCTTAAGTACTATGGTCCCTTCAAGATCAGAAGATTAGCAATGTGGCTTATAAATTGAAACCCAAATGGTAGTCAAATCCATCCATTATTTCATGTGTCCAACCAAAGCTTTGCAAAGGGGTGGTTGATAAGCCTGGAACTCTTCCCATGTGTGACAATGAAGGACTCTTATCAGTGTTTCCAGTGAAAATCATTGTGAAGATTGGGAAAGGTTAACAATAGAACCTTTGTTTATGGTCAAATGGTAGTGAAGAAGAGGCAACTTGGGAACTATATCTTGAATTACGAACTCAGAAGTACCCTGGGTTTGATCAAGAGGAAGCAACTGAAGGTCTTTGTTTGACTGTGGAAAGTCAAATGTTAAGGAGAACGGATTTGATATGCGCCAATTTAGAAAGTTGCTAGCAAAGTACTGCTAGCTTAGAAAGCACTGCTAAGCCAAAAGTTAGTTATAACGTTTGGCGGGAAAGTCTGTTTTGCTCCTTCCTCCTATTTCTCCTTCCTCCCAATTGTATAAATACTCTTTTCCATTTCACTTGTAATTAATTCACGAAAAGACTTGTAATATTTCTCTCTCTTAATTCCATTACAAACTAAGTGAATCATTTGATTACAAATACAGTTTCATTTCTTCTTATGTGATTCCTTGTTTGTTATCATCAACAACTACATTTCATAACTGATTTCTGGTTGTTTACAATCTGGTATACATCACATAGAAAGAAGTGAAAACATATGTTATAATGGTCGCTTGTACATATTTTGGCTGGTAATTTTCGATTTGTCACCGTGTATCACAAGTGATGATGTTTTGGCGTGAGGATATCGTAGTGTTTTTGTCATCCTGCTAAATATAGATCACTAGAGAGAGAGAGAGTAGCATTCATGTCATGATGCTATAAAAAATTTGTCACCATAAAAAATATATCACAAATTGTTGCGAAAATCACCACTAGGACGCAAAATTGAAATCCGAGAACCAATTGCAATTTACTCAGTTTTGGTTCAATATTGTAAACGAGCCAAGTAGATTTTATTGGCGTATAAATAAGTCGAATGGTGCAAAAGAAAATATATAAGGTATATTCAACTATAGTATATTCTAAGTTGTTCTAGTAAAAGTTATAAGATTATTTGAGTAACGGTTTTTTGTAAACTTAACGTTCAGTTTTGGCTTGCGAATATGGGTTATTGAGTTGTCAACAAAGTACACGGAAGATATAAATGCCATGATTGTGAATGACGCAGAATTGAAAAACGAAGAGAATGACGCTAATCGCGTCAGTTAACACCAAATGGTTTAAAAGTTACGGCCAAAACAGTAACCAACTAGAGCTTTAACCAAAGGGGGTTGACAAGGGTTTGACGGGTGGCTTAGGGGAGGCGGATCAATATAGGCACCTAGGTCTGAGGATCAAACCCGCTCTAATACCATATTGAACAATGACAATCCTGTGAAAAATATTGTAATATTGATATGTATTTATAGTGCATTACATAGAGTAGAAGATATTAGAAACACATGACTGAGCTTGGCCTTATATCTAATACCTATATGCTGTAAGTAACTAATTACTTTTGCATACCCAATTCAAGGAGCTGTCACTAATTACTTTTGCATAAATTAGATATGACTGAATTTATTTATTACATTAGACGTTCCATACAAATAAAAAGAGTGGATTTGTAGTGTGTAGTATAGATAATAGTGTTCGCTGGAAAAATTTAACTCGTGGGAAAAGATGAAGATCGCCAAAAAATTTGCCGGAAAAAATGATGGTTGCCAGATTTTGATGAAGATGATATATTTTGAGTGCTTGTTTTGAGTTGGAGTTGTAGTGGTGACGACAAAGAAGTATACAAATACGATAAAAATGCCAAATAAGCCTAGTGTACAGGTTTATTAAATAGCATGTGAGCCTAGGTTGCACGGACACGGACACGGACACGGACACGGCGATACGGAAAAATCTAAAAATACAGGACACGGACACGGCGTGGACACGGGAATTAAATATTTATTTTATATACTATATGTATAAAAACATAAGTAAAGGGGCTAATGTTGACATTCTTATATTTGTGTTTTAAAAGTAATTCAAGATTGAGATGGTTTTGCAAGAAGAGAACAACTTCAAGGGTGTATGTTGCAATTCTTCAAAGTCAAAAAGTGTTGGATAAAAACGCTGGAATTGGGGTTGTTGATTATCTGTTCAGAGATATTTTTTCATCATCTTTCTCTCATTCTTTAATCATCATTATTCACCAGATTACAAAGCCTCTACGCCTGATTAATGATACAAGATTTAAACTAGCACTAATCCAATTAATAGAAATAGTTTTGACATCATCGAACAACTTTTCAGCAGGCAAGGTTGCGACGATTTCTCCAGATGATCCAAATAGGGGTTTTGATAGAGGCGTCAAGAAGACTTATTGTTTGATTGTTGGTTAAAGGTTTTGATCTGTTCTTGAATATGTTCTTGTTATTTTCATTAATTTGTTCAATATATCATCTTTCCGTGTCCAAGCCGTGTCCAAGCCGTGTCTTGACCGTGTCCAGCTCGAATTGCACGTGGGACACGGCACGTGCGTGTCGGACACGTGTCCGAGCCGTGTCCGAGCCGTGTCTGTGTCCGACACGTGTCCGACACTGCCACTTGGAGTTTTTAGGCGTGTCCGTGCTACCTAGATGTGAGCAAATGGTTAATAATAGAACAAATTCGAAAGTTTTATTGGTTAAAAATGTTGATTAAATTGACAATATTACCTATATTTGTAGAAGTTGAGAAGTTTGTTTGTAACATATGAACTTAACCCTACTATTAATTATTGATATCACAATATGCTAATGAATCCTAATTACTTTTCGGTGGTTGTGGTAGTCGTAGTTGCAGAGGTGCTTGTGGTGAACGTAAAAGCCAAGGTCGAAGACTCGGAGGGGCCGGCGGCGGTGGTGGTGGCGGTGATGGTGGTGGTGGTGGTGGAGGCGGTGGTCGACGTGGAGAACCCTTATTATTTTGCATGCGAGGTGCGCCTAATTTTGGTGATAGTGGTCCTTTCTTAACTCTTCGTAAACTCCTACGTACTTGTAGTGTCAGTGACGGTGGAGTGAATATGTTACTTCGTGGTTGTTCAAGCTTGGACGCGGACATTGTCATTACCCGCGCTCTAAGCATTTGTCTTAGACTAGCAAGCACATCTACTGTAGGAAATATGCAAACGAAAGGAGTTTATTTCTTTCATAAAAAAAATGTAAAAACAAACAATTAACATATGATGTAAATATGTAATAAAGTTACCTGAATGTGATTCATATGAAGTAGCATTAGCTTGAAAAACATGATCAAGTATAAGAAATAAAAGCAATAGAGATAATTGTTTTGTTTGCAAAGTTAGCTTCATCGCAAAAACTATCGCTCTGTTCTCGAGTTTTCTTTTGTGGGAATAGAAATGATAGGTAAAGAAAAGTAAAGAAAAGAAGTGGAAAGAAAAGAAAGTAAGCATTTATATTCCATTATGTTACTCGAGTTGAAAGGAAATGAGCGAGAAATGGAAGGAAAATAAACAAAGTGTGTTACCGAGTTGGAAGGAAAAGAAAGAAAAAATTATAGTTATGACTTTTTAAACATAGAAATACATCTATAACAAAAGATATATAAAATAATGAAGGTTATATAACTTAGTTTATAACAAATAGTTTATGTGTAAATTTGTTTTAACAAATCCGTATTATTTGGCGGAAAATTTGGTAGGAAAAAGCACATTAATTTTCCTATCAAATCCTTCCACTTTCATTTCTTTTCTGTTTGACAAAAACTCGAGAACACATCAATTTTTCTATTTCCTTTCATTTTCTTTCCTTTCCTTCCAAATATAAACTAGAGAACGCAGCGTAAATATGATTTGACTTGTTCGAAAGGTCATTTATAGTAGAAGAAAATTAAAAATTTGTAATGACTTACGATAACACACAACTCAAGGAATTTTTAATACACCGTGAAGACTTTTTCAAAATGTATAGATTATTAGTTAATATGTATATTAGAGCATACGAGGTTTTAATCGCCGCTCTTCGTGGCGGGAAGTTTTTTTGAGTAAAAGAGTTACTTTTGATAAAATACTATTACTTAAAAAACAATTAAGTATAATTGTTGTAGGTGAATCTCATATCTCAGTCTAAAAAGGCAAACCAATCTTATGAACGACTATTATGAGAGCAAGAAAAAATTATTGTTTGAACTGACCACAAAGATTTATATCTATGAAACCACAAAACACGCACTACTCCGTAGTTAAACCTTGAAGGTCATAAGTGTCAAATTGATCAAAATCTTCATCCTTATGTAAACTAGCATCATATGCACCTCCACTCCCCATGAAACGAGAAGTCTCATCATAAACATCTTCGACTTCATCATCACTATCACTAACCGAAATGACCAAATTCTCAGCCCTAGAAAACATATTACCTACCTTTGATATAACAAGGAGCACCATTGAATGAGCTAGGGATATCTTCATTGTGACCCCACGTGTAGCCTCCTTTTCTATAGGAATCGGCTTTCCATGATCACCCAGAAGCACAAGCTCTCCCTCAATTATTTGACTTTCAAGCTTATTAACTTTTTCAACAAGAGGTGTTGTACTTGGACTATCAAATGAATCAATAGTAACGCTTGCCTATTTATCCATGATCCGAAATCCATTATCAAAATCCGAATCTTTACTAACAATAAGATCCTCATCCAAATCACCAAGAGAATCAAAAGCATTAGACGTGTTAACAACTTCAACATCTTTGCTTGGTTGTTTTAGGCGTAGACGCCTCTTAGTAGTGTCTTTAGGAGGAGCAGACCTTTGTACTATTTGGATCAACTGGCGATACTCCACTTTCTTGGTCTTAGAAACCCCAAACACACCTTATACATGGGACCCTTTCATGGCGGGATGTTTGAACTCAAAATTATTGATTTATGTGTTTTCGCACATCGCAAAATCATCTTTCTGTTTGTGTCATAATATCAGCGGAAAGATTATCTTTAAGTCATCAACAAATCACATATCAAACTTAAGATGTGAAAATAAATAATACATTTTATAAATCCGTACAAATGATTACATATGATCATTGAATTACTAATATTTTATTAGTTAACCAACGCGAAAACTAATAGTTTGAGACATAAATTTCACTAATGAATATTTAATAAAATCATATGTATAAATGATAGTTAAACATTGTGTTACATCTAATCATGGTACTTAAGAGATGATTCTTCGACATAAAATGTATTGTATCGTAAAGAAGTAACTCTCATGATCTTCAACCTCTAACTCAAATTCATCATCATAAAAATCATCAAAATAGTCAACAATGAAATGATTATGAACCGTAACAGAAAACATCTGTAACACCCCAACCTTTTAGGTAATGAAATAAATTTCAAGCATAAGGACTATCTTTGTATTAGTCTTGCCATTAAGGACTAAAGTTGTCATAGTGTAAAACCTATACTAATATCATTATCGGTTTATAAATCCAGAAACATTAATACTATTCTCCCTCCTTCTCCAAAACTCACAACAACACACACACACATCATCATTTTGATCTAGGTTTTGAGTCCAAGTCAATTTGGTGCAAGTTTGGAATAAGATATTACTATAAATAAGCTTAGAAACGTGTTTTCCTAGGGTTTTCATCAATCAATTCGAGATATAAATCTTATCTTGATCTTGAATATGTGTTTTAGAGCTACCCATAGGTGGGTAATGCTTAAAGAATGAACCTTTATGTCAATTATGGGGGTTTTGTAGAATTTCACATGTTTATGTAAAGAGATGATTTTCTAAAATCACCAAGAACTCATGTTATAATTAAGAAAATATGATTGGTACCTTGTTAGGATGCCATGACACCAAATTGTGGTGTTAATTTTCAAAACTAGTGTTGGTGTGGTTATATAAGCCATAAACCAAACACCCCATTATGGCTTATTCACTCTTTTATTGCTTATTATGATAAGCTTAATCAACTTCCTAATAAGCTCCATATAAATTATGTGTTCCTAGGTTATAAGAGTTAGCCGGGGACGTCTTTAAGCGAGCTCTTGTTATGTTCAAGTATTTTCGAAGTGAGTAACATATTTAAGTGTAGAAACGGGTCCTTAATAACTTGTTAATGTGGCACTTTATTTGTGGAGCTTCCGTTTATGTTCACGTAATATACTTGTGTTACGAGTTTATAGTGTTGTAATTATATATTATGTGCTTAAATGACTTACATTGGGAATGTTTATATGTGATATATGTTAGACGGGTCAAAACAGCCCCAAATGACCTGTTTGGATTTAGGTAAGCATCTTCAACCTAAATATTACAATATTATTGTATAGCGTCCTAAGTGGACGACATAGCTAAATGGCCGTCTTAAGTGATCGATTTGCATAAATATATGCTTTACGACCGAATGGAGGTTTAGGCGTCCTAAGTGGCCGACATGTGTTATTATGTCATGACATGCTTGAAGGGAGCCTAGGCGTCCTTAGAGAACGACCAGAGCCCTTATTAGCGTCTCATTCGTAAAATGGGACTTAGACATCCTATGTGGATGACCGATGTGTATAGCGCTCAAAATCATGAAATATGTGACTTAGGCGTCTAAGTAGACGACTAGAATACTTCTAAGTTTATTGAACCAATGTGGGTACATAGTGTCCTAAGTGGACGACTAGCATAAAGCTAGTAGCAACACTTCATGGATTCTGAAGCAACATTAGCTTTATTCATATTATGTTATACTTTTATATGTTTACTCACTAAGTGTTTGCTTACGTTGCTTCATCATGTTTGTTATAGGTGAAGCTAGTGGTAGTGCAACTAATACGAAGACCGAGAACTAGACCTCGGTGGAATACTTAGGTATGTAGCATTTTTCCCTACACGCTCTCTTAACGCCTTAAGTTGTATGCTTTTGTGTATGAAAATAAAAACTCAAAGTTATGTGATGATTAAGTAGATATGTAGTTTTTTTAAAATTTAAAGGGTGTTTGACATAGTACCATTCTTGCCCATATTGACCAATTTTGATCATGTACGGGTCAAGGCGAATGATATACGTTATGTGTCAGTTTCTATATGTTAATATAAATATTCTTGTTATATTAAATCAGTTTATGAATAAATACATAAATAAATAACTAAATAAATAATTGTATAGGCATTTCAACAGCCCATTCGATTTGATAGTAATCTTTATCAGGCGTGCACACACATACACACACACTGGAAAAGCCTTCCCAACGTTTTTTAAATTCTGGTGCACACTTGTCATGAATGCATGTTAGTCTTTTATTTCACACAATGACAGCCCAAAAACAAATTCCGACTACAATGAATACAAAAGCAAAAGACACAAATGACGTGCCTATGAACTTGATAGACTACTGCGCCAGGGTACAAACAGTGGGAGTTCTAACCGAATCCGTCCATATTATATAAATTAATAAGACCATATATGTTTTTAGACACAATTGGGTAGTTACAAATAAGCATACTAGACCAAGTACACCTTTCAAGTGGTTATGAATATGAAAGGGTTATTTGCATGTAATAATTTTGGAATACTCAAGGTATTTACCATGGAATGAGTAAGCAAGAAGTTTTGTACAAATATCTAAAATCGTTTATCCAATTTTGAAAAAACAGAGAATCACTTAACGGAGGATCTGAGTAATTATTTTACCCTAAACCTCAGTATTTGCAATTTTGGATGGTGTATTCACTTTATAACAATGACTAAACACCTTAATAAGCAATCCCATATGTATTTCTAACTGGAAAACCATAACTGTTATATTTATATTGTACCTTTCAAAGCTCTTTTAGTTGGTAACGATTGAGATTCCAAGCATTGTTTTCTGCAATGATTTATAAAACAATTAATAAAAATTTCATAACTAAACAGTTACAATTCCTAAATCCAAGACATAAGAATTAAACATACCTTACAGTTTTACTCGGGCTGTTAACCAAATCTGCATCACACCTTGATTGTTTCTTTGAGGAAGACATATTCGGATCCCAATACTATAAAAACAAAACCTGATGTTAGAAAAGTGACTTAAACTTTAGGGGTTATTTGGTAAATTTGGTAATTTTGTAACTTGTTCTACAAGTTTGATTCGAATTTGGAAACTTTTTTATGACGGTTAGTTTGCCCTATAAATAGGGATTATTAACATTAGTTTTCTTTGTACCTTTTGAATAATAGTTTTGGTACTTTTTGAATTAGTTTTTGTGTTGGTACCTTTGAATTTGGTTTGATATTTTGAATAAAGCTTCCGCTTCGTTTGTTTGATTTGTTCGCTTCGTTTGTTTTGATTTGTTTGTTTGTTTCGTCTTTGAATTATCAACAAGTGGTATCAGAGACAGGTTCGGTTAGCCATGAAGAAAAAGAAGAAAAAAAAAAGTTTGTGGTTCCTTTGGATCGAAGTTCGATTGTTTTTGGATTTAGTATTGAAGAATCAATATATTGATTAGGACTTTAAAGAATGCGTCTTCTTCGGATTAGATTTGGTTGAATTGTCTTTTCCGTAGTTCGAATTAAAATCAGTAAGATATCGTTTCGTATAGGATAGTATTCGGCTATTTGGATGTTTTTGGGCCTACTGACTCTTTGGAGTATGGGTTTTGAATTTGTTTGAGGCCATCTACGATCTTTAATTGATTGATACGTAATTATTTTGGTTCGTTTGCGATTAGTTTGTATGTTTTGAATTTGAATTTGGACCGCAATTCTTATTATAATAAGTGGGTCATTAGAATTATTATCCGTATCATATTTGGGGTCTTTCAATTATTAGTGCCCGTTCGTCAAGTTATTTATTAACTTGAATTTGTTTGATACTTGGATGATAAGTTTGAAGTTGGACCGTAATACTTATAAATAAGTGGGTCATTAGATTTGAATCTGGTATTTGGATTTTGAAGATCGGTTTGGTGTTTGAAGACTTGGTTCAAGTCGTTTGAATTTCGTTCGATCATTGGAAAATTGTTAGTTTGAAATTTTGGATCTTCGTTTGTCGGGCTTTTGAAGATGGTTGCCTGAATTTGACAATCTTTGTTGAAGATCGTTTGAGCCGATTTGTTTGTTTGGTTGACCGAGTTTGAATTTGTCGGTTAACGTTTGATTGTTCGTTTTGAAGATTATCGGCGTTTGTATTTGTTCAGTTTATTTCGGATCGTTTTGGGAATCGATTGTTCGCTTTGAATTAGGCTAGTATTTCTAGCATTTGAAATTTGGAATTTGAAAATTTGAATTTGAAGATGAAAGATTCGTTTGGTTTGAAATTTCGAATGGAGTTGAAGTCACGGTGGAGATTGTTAGAAAAGTGACTTAAACTTTAGGGGTTATTTGGTAAATTTGGTAATTTTGTAACTTGTTCTACAAGTTTGATTCAAGTTAGGAAACTTTTATGACGGTTAGTTTGCCCTATAAATAGGGATTATTAACATTAGTTTTCTTTGTACCTTTTGAATAATAGTTTTGGTACTTTTTGAATTAGTTTTTGTGTTGGTACCTTTGAATTTGGTTTGATATTTTGAATAAAGCTTCCGCTTCGTTTGTTTGATTTGTTCGCTTCGTTTGTTTTGATTTGTTTGTTTGTTTCGTCTTTGAATTATCAACACCTGAAACTATAACATTGTGTTCTAATGGATTATGAGAAATTCTCAATTTGTAGCAGAATATAAACATACTACCGAGGAAACCAAAAAGTCATTCATTTAGTACTGTATTTATATTTGGAAAATGTAATTTCTAAGAAGGTGGTTGTATTTATACATAAATTCAAAAATTTTGTTATTAATTCTTTTCCTAAAGGATATAAATTATTTTAAAAATATATTTAGCAATCTACTATTCAGATAACTTTTAAATTAAACATTTCACACGGATGAGGAAAAAGCGAGAAAACAATAATCCTGGTGGAATTAGGAGTGCAGGGAACGTTATATCGTTTTTCTTTCTCCCTATCTGTGTAAAAATAGCATAATGCTATAGGTGTGAAGCGATGTGAGAAATAGTAAATAGGTTAATAAATAAATACTTTAGTAGTATAAAACAAAAAAAACGTACAGTTTCCTACGTTTTTCGCTTAAGATTTCGTATGTTTTAGAGATATTGTTAGATTAAAAAAACACGTGAGCAAAATATCACATCATAGAAATTGGGATAAAAAAGGGTTCTAACATACTTGGACAACCTGAATTTGGTAAAACTACAAAATATACGGTCCATAATTGTTTGTGGTTAAGTTTCTGTAAAGCATACACTGAAATAGTTAGATCAAATGAGGAGCAGAATTGGGATAAATAAGGTTTAGAATTGCCAATATTCGAGCAGTACGCTCATCATTCCCTTAATAAATATAGTGATACTAATAAGGCTCATGACTGTAATATTCTGGACATAATCATCATTTCCTTAACAACGATAAAAAAACACACATACTTTACCCAAATTTGACTGTGAAACATCTGTTAGACTAGTGGATGTGTCACTCATGACAAATGCCTTCACGGACGGAATACATGAGTGACAAACCAGCTGGCCTAACAAAAGGTTCATGATCCACATGAGTTAGAGTGTGCATAAGCGGGATCAGGTCAGCAACAAAGGAAGTGATACCGAAAACATGCCATGGCTGCAACCATTGGCTGCAACCATATGGCCACCCTGCCAAGATACGGTTTTTGGTAAACCACACTTTCCAAGACAACAGAAGGAGAATCACAGCTTTAATTAAACCTATTCAAATTCATTATTGCCTCTTACAACCAATATAACTAACCGGTATGGTTGCAAGCATAGTTAGCTTGCCGCCCCATGATGCGAATAACCTTAGCATTGCCCGAATCCACTTGAATACATTCCAAACATCCATACTTTCAAACCAAGTCCCTCTTTTAATTATGAGACATTGCTATGAAAACACCCTTGTTAAAGGGTACATCCTCCATGGCTGCAAGCTTATTAGGCTTGCCTCACCAATGTTTTGTGAGTGATTGAACATTTGTAGTTACAATAATATGTTTATTTATAATTGCAAACGTACACAAACATCGCTTGAATCGGTTGAGATAAGTTGTTTTATGGATCGGGAACTCATAAAATTGCATTTATTTAAGCACACACAAGCAACCCTAGAAACAAAACATCAATAAGATTCACGTCGTTTTTTTGATGCTCAGATGGGTTCTGATGTCAAAGAACCGAAGGCTATGTTTGAACGACAAACCAACCCATTATTTGCCTCTTATTTTGACAAACTTTCTTGAAAAAATATTCAACAACTAAACAGCCCTTTAAAATCTTCTTTTGCACAAATATTCAACAGCGAATTCGAAACAACAAACTTATTATACCTTATCAAGCCTAACAAACATAGCTAGATAAAAAAACATCACTGCAACTTAATCTCTAGAACTCTGAAACGAATAATAACAAATAAGGACCAGATTCATGAACACAGTTGTGCTAAAACACCCTTAATGGCTGCAATCACACTCGGTGTGACTGCCTAGCCAAGATATAGCCATGGTTAAACTGCGCACAATAAACAGAAGATTATCATTATCGATATAAAACAAAATAAGCCTCAGGTTTGCAAACATAAAAGCAAACCCAACACCATTTTGGCTACAACCGTAACCGTGTCAAGCCACCTTGCCAAAATCTTGGCAATATTGGCGCAATGATAACTCGAGCACAGGATTTGCAGAAAAGGAAAAAAAGGAAAAAAAAATCATTTTCATTTTTTTGTCTTTTTTACTTTTGAATCTGGGATTTGCATGAAAAAAAATCACATGTGATTAAACACTAATTTGAATATCACATGTGATATAGTGTTAAATCACATATGATATGTAATATCATATGTGATATTAGTGTTAAATCACATATGATATATATATATATATATATATATATATATATATATATATATATATATATATATATATATATATATATATATATATATATATCATATGTGATTTAGCATATCATATGATATGTAATATCACATAATATTAGTGTTGTATATCATATGTGATTTAATACTAATATCACATGTGATATTCAAATTAGTGTTTAATCACATATGATTTTTTCATGTAAATTTCAGCAACGAAAAAAAACAAAAAAATGTAAAAAAAAAGTGAAAAATAGAAAAGTTTTTTGGCTAAAGTATATCAGAGAGCCTATCTACAGAAAGATAATTAAATGCTTGTCGTAATGATATATATTTTTTCGCTTAACGATTAACGGTTTGAAAGATATTAATATGTGAAAAAAAAATGATGAAAGTAAGTTTTTAAATTGTTGAGATTAATCTCATCTATTAGATCAAATAAAAATGAAAGGAAGATGAAGAATGGAGATTGATCCTTTAGTATGTAAAATATGTTTTGTTGAACAAGAAGATCGATCTTGTTATCTTTGACTTGGTTATTACCTTGATGGGTGACTAGCAAAGTTTTCCAAATACCTTTAGCTGTATTACACATGAAATTTTTTTGAAATTCCTTTTTAGGTAAAATATTATAAATAACCATTTTTTATTCATCATATTTAGCTAATTTATTTTTAATATTTTCACTTTGTTTTCATAAGGGACTATTTCATCCCTTTTTGTTTCCGGGTTCACATTTAGTAATAAGATGCCAAAGATCAAGATTTTTTTGATTTGACATAAGTTTTGAATCCAATTTTTCAATAATTGAAGCAATTAGCTTTAAAAAATGGTGGTCTTTATACGGATTGCCTTTCTTGATATTTGTCAAAATCCATCGTCAAAATCTTGATATCAATGGTGCAATTTCCATCCTTTTTCCTACGAAATCTAGAATAATCACAAATTGTTCATTAATTCATTATTAGTTCTTATGATTATATTATCTACACCTTCCATTTATATCGGTTAATTCTTCTTATATACTAAAAGGCGTACATGCTCCCCTCACATTGGGTTTTCATAAAAGTGTTTGCCATGACGTGTCTGTACAGGATTGGATGTGCATTTAATGCAACTTTTCTACTATAATCTAGACCTTTCTTCAAAATCCTCTCATCCTCATAAAAACACACACGAAACCAGACTCGCTCGCCTCTCACAAATCAAACACAAATTAAACCCCTCAAAATCTTCCAATAATATCTCCAAATTTTATGAAAAGATATCCACATCACCGTTGAGTTTAACCTAAAACACATAGTTTAGTCCGGATATAGATATCAGCGTCTACCTACTTCCGATGAACCAACGACACCAATCCAGGTATGTCAAGCCTCCTTTTTTGTTCTTTTCACAAGATTATCAGCAATTTATTCTTCACGATAAATTATGAGGTAAGTATTAGCCCTGATTTTTATTAAATGAATTCATTTTACAAAAAAGACTCAGAAAGAAGAGACAGTGGCGCCATCGGTTTCAGTTTGAGCAAGAAGGAATTGTGAATTTAAGGTATGTTTTACGTATACTTTTAATTTTTTGCGTTTGAAATATTTCGTGTCTCAGGTTTTAAGGTTTTAAAGATTACGTTTATGATTGTCCACGTGATTATTTGGTTAATTTATGTTTGGGTGTTTGATGTGGGTTTGCTTTTTATGGTGATTAAATTTTAGACTTTGCACATAATGTGTTTTGATGAAATGTTTGGGTTAAAAAACAATGGGTATGTAACTATAGCACTTTTAACTTCTCAGATTAGGTTTTTGCCAATCATCTCTTCATACGTTTATGTGGTTAATAGTAGACTCAATATGTAAAGTGAAGTTATTTTAATGTTCCATAAAAAGCTCATCAGAGTAATGTGCTTTCTATAGCAGAATATCGGTTTGAGTCGGTGTCTAAATGAACAAGCTTATAGGAAGTAACGTAGCAGAATAGTGATTCAGTTATGCTTCAAAGGGTATAACCTTAATGCAATTTTTTAGTTTTTTGTTGTTTGGTGATTTTGGTGTATCGAGTTAATTAATATTTTGTTTTCTTGATTCAGGGGTTATATATGATTATGAAAAGCAGTTCGCGGTTTTGCAGGGGACAATCGAAAAAAAATTTGATATGAAATTAGGAGAGAAAAGGTAAGATTGAAAAATGAAATTGAAGTTCTCTTAGCTGTTTATATTTTTAGCCGGATTCATTCAAAAGATTTAATATTAAAATGTTATGCGGATATTAAGTCAATAGACCTGTAGCCAAACTTTTAGTGCTAAATGGTGAATGATAGAATAGGCATATAATGTGAATGACTTAACAGACCGTGTACAGGTGAATGTGAATGACTGGAATACCCGAGCCTCTACATCAGGCTAAAAGCTTTTGGAATACACCAAATTTGCAGAATGACAGGTTTTTCCTTTATTTCCATTCAACTTCTGAGTTTTCATCTTCCATTTGTTTCCGTTTTGTAACAAATAACATGGGTTGACTAGAGGTTTTCCAGATGCATCTATACTCAACCACACATAGATCGACTGTTATCACAGACACATCTTCCCCACCGCAATCACTACACACACATCTCACATACCATTACTCATTCCCATCAAACACACATCTCACATATGCGAACCAGGAACCCACATACAAAACAAAACAAAATTCGAGATTCATTCATGTTAAATTTTCGATTGAAAGATGCTGAGGAAGAACTGCAGGTATGTGCTTTTATTACTTTTTGATTTTTTATGATTTTGGGGGAAAAACTTATTGTTATTACGTGTTAAATTTTTTTTCAGGAAGTTCTTACATCTAAATTCGTATGAATCTTTCTTTACGTCTATGTCGTTTAATGAGTGTGAAGGTAAGATTTTTGTAATTTTTAATGTTCAGGATCTGAATTAGTTTCGCTGGTGGTATATTAGAAACTAATTGTTGGTTATAATTTGTTGTCATTATGTTTCAGATACTATAAACCATTTGAGCTTTAAGTCATAAAGAAATTGGTAGCATTTGGAAGAAAAAATATTTTCTGGGTCGGCAAGGGAGACTTGCTAGAGAAGGACCGCAAGATCAGCGGACTGACATATCACGTATCGACAATGGTGAGAATTTTATAATCTATATTTCATAGTCTATAAAGCATTTGAGCTTTAAGTCATAAAGATTGTGTTTATGATTGTTCGGTTAAGTTTCACTTTTATTTCTATGATTCTGTGATAAAAAACTGCCCGTTTATTCATAACGTAATGATCTGCATGTCTTTTGACGAGCTTGAAACTGAGACGCTGCAGGCCCAAAAGTTAAAGGTACATTTGATTTTCATAAAGATAGCACTCTCAAATGCCAAAAGGTTCGTTAGGCCTCTACTATAAGATTTTGAAAATGCTTCATGGCTTTCAATTAGGTTGGTTTATACCAAAAATGTTTATCGTTTTAGTTTGCTTATTTAATTAACTTATATAGGCTGTTTAAAATGTTTATTTTAACTGCTTATAGGTCAAACACAATTGAATTGATGAATATATTAGTTTATAATGGGTGAAACTGGGATTCTTTGAGGTTTGCAACCACCACATATTATATTTACTATCATAAGGTTTAGTTTTTTATTTATCATAACACATATAGTAATAAGTTGATTTTAAGATTGTGAACAGTAGGGTATCGACTGATCGTCGTGCAACGCCTTCAGGCGTAGGTAAGTGAACCTACAATTTCACTAACCATTCACCTAATTCATGTAGGTCTATTGATGTATCTTAAAATATAAGCTTTTTTCAAGAATGGTATGAAAAGGGCAGGAAAACAAATGCAAAGATTAGTTATTGACATGCTTTATGTAACTGATACATGATTTTGTGCAAGGATATAGAAATTTGAGACTAGCTCGCCATCATGTATTCATGTTGAAAAAGATGAAATGGCGGGAGAGAAAGAAAGATAAAACTGAATATGTTGGAAAATAGTAAAAGTGATTTATCTTAACTTGCATGATTGGTGTTTGTTTTATCTTTTGCCATTATTTAATGTCTTCTGTTAACACAGATGGGATATTCTTCGGTGGAGGTCTCACAAGAGAACATGCTGCTTCTCAAGAAGCAAAAGCAAAGGGTATGAAGGTTATTTCTTATATGATCTTTGAACTACCTTGAGGTACGTTAAATACCAAACCGTTTTTAACATAATATTATTCAATAACTTGAATAAAATTTGGTGATTAATATAAGCTTTTTGTGTTGTGTTGGATTAGTATAAAGATTTGGATGATAAGTTTGTGGGACAAGTTACATGGAATATGCGAAGATATGTTGGAATATTTCCTGATATTATTCCTTAATAAGAAGTATTTTTTTTCATCAATTTTCTGTAGGAATGAGTAAGAGGCGTACAAGAGAATTTGTGTATTTAGCCTTTGGATTAGGTTAATTTATATATACCAGCTAATTGCATAAATGACGAGAACACACGTCTAGCCATACATCAGAAGTTCGAAACTACCTCGACAATGTGTATAACAAATTTAGTTGACATGATTTGTATTGATTTTTGTATATGTGTATAACAGTGGGAACATGCTAATTGATTAACAAAAAGGTGTCAATTTAAGTGTAATATAAATGTTTCAATGGATAGTAAATAACCAATTTGTTTATGTTCAAATATGTTTTATTTTGTTTTAAGTGATTGTTATGAGAATTGGTAATTTGGTTTTCTTCCTTTTCTCTTTAATGGCTGCTACTAAAATATTGGCCAAAAAAAATTTCAGTAGCTACAACGATGGAAACAGCCCGTGACATTGTGTTCCGGCCTACAAAAAACGCAACAATAAAAGTGTTAACACAACAACCTCGCAGCAACGCGCGGGCTACCCCGCTCGTTAAGGCTATGGAAAGTACAATGTGTTGAAAAAATATTTTTA